>CM051237.1:66759211-67294211 GCA_027917425.1 Gastrophryne carolinensis
CTAATGGGGCAGGGATTTAATGTGGGTGTTAAAAGCAGCAACCCAACAGGCCCCAAAGCACTGCAGCCCATCAGGCATTGTCCTGGGTCTCCCTATGGCCTGTCCACCCCTCTATGGCATAGAAATGGAAATAGTTATTTTTGCCTACTGAATTATCCTAAGACACTAATTTTTGCTGTCCCCCTCTATGTCATCCCCTGTGCGCCTCACAGTAGTCCCCGAGATGTTGCATGAGTCCTTGGTCAGATCTTTTATAGGCTTTGCCTTGTGTACATGCAGCAGAGGGGAAACTGCCAGGAGATGTCTGTTGTGCCAATGTGAGACGACAGCTGCAGCAATGGCATCACCTGCCCCTCACAACAGCAGCAATGACTCAATGAGCAGGGACTACTGGCTAAAACAGGCAAATCGGGATGCCCCAAAGGTACGGACCGTATCCCGGGTTTTAGTCCACTTTGCATGAGTATTGTACATCATTGAAACACAGTTTCTTCCAATATAAAGGATGTTGACTCACGCTGCAAGAGGGAGAGCTGTAACCTAAAGCATGTAAAGAAAAAATTCAGTTCTGGGCACTGGGCTAGCGCATTTATCAAAATCTTACTAGGGCTTCTTTTTGGGGTAGGTCCTATTTTCAGAGAAACAGAGTATAATTTTTCATTTACTGCACATTGTCCTGTTGATAATAAGTGATTAACTTTTGTTTTTGTCCTGTAGGTGGCGCTATTACAGTTTTCGGAAGACTCATGACAGAACACTTTGAGGACTACGACTTCAATACAGACTTTGTAGACGGGTATGAGGATAGTTGGGGTGGGGGTAGCTGCAAGGGGTGCAAAGGTGAAATACGGACTGTGGCCCATGTGGTGAGGGATCCCAGCTATGTCACTACCCTGCAATCTAATTAAACCAGGCCTTCACCATGATTTATTGCAAAGCCCAAACCCTCGAAAAACTATTCCCCAGCATCTAAAATTAATATATTTTAAGTTTTTAGTCACTTACTTATTATTCTTTCCCCCACTGGGCTGCAACTCAGTTCATGACTGTAGGATTCGGGCGCCGCCATCTTGCCTCAGAAGCATCACACTTACTGAGGAGAGTGGGATAAAGTACAGGGGGGCAGGATATAGCTGTGCTTTGCTCAGACAGAGCAGAGCTAGGGGTCAGGAAAAGGTCAACAGTCCCAGAATGCAGAGTGGCACAGTCAGAAGGCACTTCCTGTTTGCAGGCTGCCTGATGTTCCATAAGTCGCCATCTTGGATGTTTAAAGGCTCATAACATGCAGTAGATGCAGGTAGGATGATTTTTAATGTGAGCAATCAATCACTTTCTGTCTGAGGAGACTGAAACTTTTAGCAATGAGTAGTCCTCCTCTGTTAAAGCAGAATGGTACATTCGAAAACCTGTCATCTCGGGTTTGTCTTCCTTCCATTTTCTTAAAGTGGACCAACACCCAGGATTTTGACTATCCTGGGTTTTGGTACACTTCGGGGGGGCACCCCGATTGGGGGTGCCCCGCTGTGTGAAACCCCCCAGAAAGCCCCAAAAACTCATCTCACCACGCTCCCATGTGACCCCGCCGTCCAATCCCCGCCGCCAGACAAGCGGGTGACAGCGACGGACAAGACAGCACGTCCGCCGCCGCCTCCCGCACGTCACTCTTACAGGGCGCGCCGGCCATTCACAAACGGCCGGCGCGGGCGCGCGCACGTCTAGAGGTAAGGTTTTTTGGGGGTTTTGGGGGGGTTTCTCGGATCTCGGATGTCCCACGGTGAGGGACCATAGATGTTACTGGTTTGGCATCTTCCATTCCAAATGTCTCAATTATTTTTTGTATTTTGTGCTTTTGGTTCAGAAGAAAGCTGCCATCTTCCAATCCTTTATGTTTCCCAGATCTTTGGTCTCAAAGTGCTGATTTAGGGTTTGCAGTATCTCTGCTTCACCCCCTTCTTGCTCAAAACAAATCAGGATATCGTCCACATAAATAAGCACATAGATCCATCTGTTTGCCAATTTCTTTGTGTATAAGCAGGGGTCTGCTTTACTCCTCTGAAAGTCCTCATGTGTAAGCACTTCATTTATTTTCATATTCCATGCTCTGGCGGCTTGCTTTAGACCGTATATACTCCTCTGAAGTTTGCATACTAGGTCTGGCCTTTGTTCATCTTTGAACCCTGGTGGTTGTTCCATGTAGATGTCGTCTGATAATTCGCCATGTAGAAACGCCGTTTTCACATCAAAGTGTTTCACTTGCATTTTCCTTGTGGCGGCTACTGTCAACAAAGTCCATATTGTAGCATGTTTAACTACTGGAGCAAAAGTCTCATCATAGTCCTCTCCATATTTTTGAGAATATCCCTTGGCTACGAGTCTTGCTTTGTATCGCTCCACTGTGCCGTCTGCATTGTGCTTCACTTTAAAAGTCCATTTACAACCTATGGCTTTCCTTCCAGGTGGTAGTTCTGTAAGTGTCCATGTTTTAGTGTCATGCATGGATTTTATCTCTTCCTTTGCAGCTTTTATCCATTTACTGGCTTCCCCTTCTGAAAGCTGAGATATGTCTTCCCAAGTTACAGGTTCATCGGTGGTGGCAGTGCTTGTCTTGTATGAACGACGTACAGGTGGTTTACCTCTGCTTTTTCTAGTTGAGCGTCTTGGTTCTGTGTCTGAGCTCGCTTGTGTCTGCTCTTCAGTACCAGTAGGTTCTGGGCTCACTTCAACTGTTTGTTCAGAAGTTACAGATGATGGTTGATTAGTGTCGATTTTCTCCTCTGTTCTTACTTCCTCTGCTGTCATCAAGTTGTCTCTCAAATCTTCAACAAAAGTTATGCTGTTGCTAATGGTAATCTTGTCTGTTTTGGGATTTAGGATTCTGTAACCTTTAACACTGTCACTATATCCAACAAAGATTCCTTCTAATGCCAATGTTTTGGAGTTTGGTAAGTTTTTCCTCTGGAATGTAGATGAACGCTTTGCATCCAAATACTCTTAGGTGTTTTACACTTGGTTTCTCATTGTTCCACAGTTCATATGGAGTTTTTTCCACTGTTCTAGAAAAGAGTCTGTTCTGCAAATATGTGGCTGTTATTGCTGCCTCACCCCAGTATTTTTGTGGTAGTCCAGAGTCTGTCAGCATACATCTGATCATTTCAGTCAGAGTTCTGTTCTTTTATTCAGCTACCCCATTTTGCTCTGGTGTGTATGGGACTGTCTTTTGATGCTGTATTCTGTTCAGCTTTAAGTACTCTTGTACTTTGTGTCCTGTGAATTCACCTCCATTGTCACTCCGGAGTATAAAAGTTTTCCTCTGAAATGTGTTACTTGCCTTTGCTACATAGTCCTGTAATCTGCCAAAAACTTCACTCTTGTGTTGCATTAGGTAAGTGACTGTGTATCTTGAATAGTCATCTATGAAAGTCACTATGTACCTGTTGCCTCCAGGTGTAGGTGGGTTTAGGGTGCCACATACATCACTGTGAACTAGATCAAGTGGTCTTGAAGCTCTATTCTGACTGGCTTTAGGAAGGGTTACTCTTGTAGCTTTCGATTTGATGCAACATTCACACTTAACAGTAACTTGACAAGGGGATACTGTCAGATCCTTTTTCAGATTCCTCCTTTGTAGTTCTTGTATGCATTCTGGGTGTCTGTGACCTAAACGCCTGTGCCATATGTGTATACAGTCATTGTGTTTATGAGTGCATAGTCTCACCTTTTCCTTCACTGTGTTGAGGGGATATAGATGGCCATCCAGGTTGGCAATCGCTATGGTCTGCTTGCCGTCCAGGATAGAACACTTGTCACCTTGGAATTTTACAGTGAGTCCTTTGGCTGTCGGACACTTCACAGATAAGAGTCCTCCTTCAAGTTCAGGAACGTAGAGCACATCCTTCACTGGTATGGCTAAATTGTGTCCTGCATCATTGGGGCATACTAGGGTTCCATGCCCATATCCTTCTGCATGTATCTTACTTCCATCTGCAAGGTAAATAGTCTCTTTGTTATTCATCTCAAGTTCTGTAAAAAAACTTCTATCACTTGTCATGTGACTGGTTGCTCTCGAGTCAATGCACCAGCCTTGAAATGTATAGTTGCCTGTCACTTTAAATGTGGCATTCCCATTCCCTTCACGTGGGTCAGAGATTGTGGCTTTGACTTTCTGTTTAGTGTAAGAGGGACGCTGTCTCATTTGCTCTGCTTTCCATATAGTACAGTCTTTCCTTATGTGCCCCTGCTTGTGGCAACTAAAACACACTGGTTTCCTTTTTGTGTATCTTTGTGTCTGTAGCTTTAAGAGCGGTTCTGGTGTCAGTTTCTGTGGAGTCATGCACAAGCTCTCTCCTTCTCTGATACTCATCTATGAGCCTGGTCTTTACAAATGCTAGTGTCAGATCTGTCTCAGGTCTTGTCTCCAATGCATTAATCAGTGCTGTATATGTCTCGGGCAGGCTGCACAACATAATTGCGACTGTGTGACTATCTGTAATATTCTCACCGACTGATCTGAGTTGTGCGATCACTTCCAGCATGGCATTTATATGGTCTTGTATGTCCTGATCCCTGCTAAGCCTCATTTTGTAAAGTTTCCTCAGCAGAAACAACTTGCTGTTTAAACTGGACCTCTCATGCAGTCTTTTCAGTACATCCCACATGCCTTTCACTGTATTCTCATTACGTATATGAACAAGTTGATCATCTGCTACTAGTAAGCTTATGGTGGCCCGTGCCTGTCTATTTTTCATGTCCCAGTCCTGAAATTTATCCTGTGGCCTCTCTGTAGTGATTACCTCCCACAAGTCATCTCTGGATAATAGCATTTCCACTTTAAACTTCCATAGCTGATAATTGTCATTGTTCAGCTTGGCCACTGAGAGTTTAATATCTGAGCTCCCTCCTTATATATATAAGAACAGTCTTACTTGTATACAGGAGATGTCTCTGTGGAAAGCTTCCTTATGTTGGTCTCTGCATAGGCTGCGCTGTTCCCCGATCTGGGCCTTGCTCTGCCTGGGCCGCGTCTGGTCACTGGGCTTTATCTGTTCGCTGTGGTTTCATCCGATCACTGGGCCCATAACCTGTTGCAGAGTGTGAGTGCTGGATGCTGGGTGCAGCGGAGTTGTGGTCCGGATAGACAATAGTGGTATATAGAGGAACTGGCTTTACTCAGCATGAATGCAGTAAAAGAATGTCACCTTACATGGTGGCTTAGAAAAAACAAGACAGGAAGGGAAGCAATTGCAGTGATAGATTACAGCTCGATCTGCAGGAAGTAACAATACAGTAGAAAAATACAGTTACACATTGGTAACGGCACCATCTAGTGTCATAACCTGCAATATCTGCAAACTACAATAAAACATAGTAAAAGTCATTCTAGCATAGACTAAGCTGTAAGTCTGTTGTATAGTTTCTCCAACAGGTTACTGTATACAAATAATCACAAAACACCCTCTGTCTTACCTTGCAGTCCAGTTATCATGGAATCTGAATTGGACGGATGGTTCTCCCTCTGCACCTTGGCTGACAAGATCTCAGATAAAATGTAAGTTCTTATACAGGATGGTTACATTCTTTTATACCATGGACAACATTTAGAGCATGAGGGCGAGGGATGGTCAAAACACATGGACAGGGACGATTTTAGACAAAATGTGGTCCTAGGCAACATTTAAAGAGGAATTTTGGGAGAGGTTAAACCTCCTCAAACCTCAAAGAACTGCTGGTCCCCCCCCAGTTTTACCTCTGGGCAATTTTTACTCACCTCACCAGGGCATCTATCTTGAAACCCTTGAATTCTGGGCAACCGCCCGACAGGCAGTGCCATCTTGCCTCCCATCAGGCACTGCGTGCGGCCCCCAATCTCACGTCTGCGCAGTGCACATGAATGGGATGCAAGGGGAGTTTGCTGAGTGGCGCGGGACTTTGAAGAGCACAGCTAAAGCCATACTGTCCTTTACAGATGGTTAAGCCGGCGGGGAGTTAGAGGATATGGTTTTGCTCTATTGTCCCTCTCTTTAACCGATTTGTCCTACTAGCAGCATTTTTGCACTTTTTGGATATTTTTGCCCATAAACTTACTTGAATTTATAGTTATACATATTTTCTACACATGCACTTTTTGTAGGGGGACTTTTAGTGCATAGGGTATAGGTAGCAGCCGTTGCTTTATTCATAATCCTATGACATAAATAATAGGAGGTTTGACATTAGCGCCCTCTAGTGTTTGTGTTTCATGTTTTTTAAAGGTTTTTAATTGTCTCTTTATGTGAATTATGAGTTAATAAAAATATCTAGATTTATACAAACTATTTCAGTGGCGCCACTTGATTTTGGGTATTTTGAGGGGTTGGTGGGACCCCTCCTTCCTTTTTCGTTCCGCTTTAAGAGCAATACAATACCTCATCCCAGCAGAGTGTCATTTACCTAAACACACACACACTATAACACATTACACACACACACACACACAACACACAGACCATATTACACACACACACGCATACACATGACACACAGACCATATTACACACACACGCACGCACACACATGACACACAGACCATATTACACACACACGCACGCACACACATGACACACAGACCATATTACACACACACGCACGCACACACATGACACACAGACCATATTACACACACGCACGCACACACATGACACACAGACCATATTACACACACATGCACGCACACACATGACACACAGACCATATTACACACACACGCACGCACACACATGACACACAGACCATATTACACACACACGCACGCACACACATGACACACAGACCATATTACACACACATGACACACAGACCATATTACACACACACGCACGCACACACATGACACACAGACCATATTACACACACCCACGCACACACATGACACACAGACCATATTACACACACACAAACAGAAACAGGAGACTGGAGGCTCATTCAATCTGGCAAAGCAGGGGCTTCCCAATTCCCAATACTGTAACAGCAAGCAAAATACTGTGCAGAATTACTTACCTGTTTCCATTTCCCTCACTGCCAGCATTGTCTGCCAAAGATGGATATATATATATATATATATCCATCATTCTCTCTCTCTCTCTCTCCCCCTATCTATCTATCTATCTATCTATCTATCTATCTATCTATCTATGAGCTGCCAGCACAGATTCACATATGGACCCCATCAAACAAGGCCTCACGGACCCAAATATCAAAAATATATATCTTTAATATCAAAAAGTACCAATACAAATACAAATACAAATCAAACAGACTAAACACTTCACACAGACACAGACTATTAAAAAAACATATAAGACAATGCCCTCTAGTGGTAAAACCCTGCAATGACTCTAATCAACGTACTATATAGTGCCTGGTTGACGTGCAAAATCCAATAATTACATTATTTCATAGTTGATAACAAGTATATTTATAAAAATAAAAAATAATAAATATATAAAAATATTGTGATTCTCTAAATATTTTATTATATAATAATGTGGAAAAAACAAGCTCACGAACACAAAAACCCCTAAAGAATCCCTAAAACATCAACATAATCTGTACTTGGTGCAACAACATATGCAAACATCAGCATGTGCAAAAATCTACAAAGAGTGTTTCAAAAACGACAAGACTGTGCAAAAATCAGCATATACAAGAATCAACGTTTATATGTGAGTCTGTGCTGGCAGCTCATTGTGTTTAGAGTTTATTTAGGTGGCATTTCATGTCAAGGTCCCCAGGAGACCAGCACCCGCTAATATTTACTTACGGCAGTGCATAACATCAGTGCTTTATCTATCTATATATAATATATATAATAAATTACGCCAACATTAGTGAGGGCTTTTATTTGAATACACAAGCAGCCCCTAGTTAAAGAGGACCAAAGCCCACATTTTTAACTAGCATCCCCTGAATTGCTCCCCCCATGAAGAGTACCTTTTGCCAATTTTTACTGCTCCTGCTTCACTCTAATCCCAGATAATGGCGCCTGTTTTAGCTGTAAAGCTCCGCCTCCTCCATTCATTGTCACTGTTGTGTGTGGCAATAATGTCATTGCCACACCTATGCAATGACTTATCGCCTGTCATCTTACAGAGAGGGATAGCGAAAAAGTGTTCCCGCACAATTCGGAAAGCAAAAGTATCCATTTCTAGTTCTACACCATAAGAATGGAGTATTGGCATTTTTGGAATGGGGTTTTGGCCAAATGTATTTCACAAGTTCAGTGGGTTTTGATCCGCTTTTAAAGAACATTTTCAGCCTAAAATAAATAAAAACGCTTTACTCACCATGTGTACTACACATACTGTCAGCGATAGTCCACCACTGCACATCTTACTTGATAGCTGGAGCCACGGCTCACTTGGCACACCAGGTCACGCATGTCTTCCTGTGTCCTCCAAAGCGGAGACACCCCCCCTCCTTCATCACTGTAAGCTGGCACGGGGGCGTCCCTTCATTTTAAGGGGCGTGTGAAGATCTAATACGTCCCTTTCCATTGCAGTGAATGGGGGGGCGTGCCAGCTCACAGTGACGAGGCTGGGGGACATCTCCGCGTGGGAGGACATAGGAAGAGATGCAAGATGGGGCGTGCAGCACGTGCATCAGGTAAGATCCGCAGCACCGGACTATCACTAACAGTCTGAATGGGACACATTGGTGAGCATAGCATTTTTTTGTTATTTTAGGCTTAAAATTGTCTTTTAAATCAGCAAAATAAATAGTTAAGAATGCAAAAATAAATGTCATTATATAATAGATAATCCTACATCTGTATTTTTATCTTGTCACAGTTACCCTATACATAAAGAAGGTGCCAATGGTACACTGCAGTGCAGGACAGAAGGTGATTTTATAGGTAAGTGAATGTACCAGTATGCGTGTGTGTCTATGGTGGCACAGTGCAGCTACCCCACCCCACACCAGGAATCAGGACAGAAGGGTTACCACCAAAGGTGGAACCTGGTGATGCCCAGTGGGCCCCTGAACTTGAGCGGGCTCCTGCTGTAATCCGCATCCCTGGTGGGGGACGAGAAACACACTGCGGCTGAACACCAATGCAAATTGTCACTTTTGGATTTTGTGGTCAGAGTACGGCCACACAGGATTATTTTCAAACTGTAAATAGCTTTTTTTGCACATAAGGCAGTAAAATGATTACTTGCAGCAGATAACAAACCTTTCAACAGTCTCTGGCACGTCCTCTTTTGGCATTGACACATTACACGTGCACCGGATACGTAAATTGTTCCAGGCTGACAGAAGCTGTCAGATTACCGGGTATGAACCCTGATTGCGGAGACTAAAAACTGGCTCACCTCTCGACCAGGAAGCCTGGAATCTAAGGACCAACCTGGTTTTCACTAAAGCCACTAAAGGTGAGGATAGGCTGGGCTGCAGGGAGATCCCAGGTCAGGCAACCTAGGAGTGGGTATTGCCAAGTTGCCTGGGTAGAGGACAGACCAGAGCTGGACTGGAGACGTGGGACAAGCCGAGGTCGTGGCTGGCAGAACTGGATCGAAGTCGTAAACAAGACGAGCTCGTCAGGAGAACAGGAGCGTCGTCAGAATCAAGCCGGGTCAGTACACAGGAATGGAGGACTGGAACACAGGAACAGGCAGGAGAAATGACCAACTGCCAATTCAGGTCAGGGCTTGCCAGTATTTGAAGGTCCCTGCGCATGCGCATAATCAGACGCAGTTTTGCGCATTTGCAATGCGCATGAGCGCGCATAATCGCTCATGAATCGCACACCGCACATATTGCACCGCAGCAAAAGATGTGCTGCTACGACCGACAGAGCGCACACGCTTACTGGCCACACTATGTCTAGTAGGGCAAATGCGGGTGCACAGGAAACCTTGGCACCCTCTGCTGGGGACAAGAGGAACAGTCCTGGTTCTATGACAGTGGGGTTGCCACCTTTCCTTACAAAAAATACCGGTCTTGTGGGGGTGTGGTCTTCAATCAATGGGGAGGTGGGAGGGCAAGGGGGCAGGGCACGGCTGACATCATGGCTGATATCACGGCAGGCCAAGGAGAGATGAAGGAAGAGAAGCGAGGAGCGCTCTGCAACGACGGAATGGCCGGGATGCCACCCCAGGCCTTGGCTGCAGCTTATCCCCGTTTAGGATACCGGCCAATAACATAAAATACCGACTGTGCCGTTGAAAAAACGGCCAGATGGCAACCCTAGGGGCCAGCATGCTGCGGGCCACACCCTATTAGGTAAGAGCTGACCCCTCTGGACATAAGAGTTTGGGTCTCCCTCAGCAGCTGGGCCCCACTTTCCTGGGGTGCTGGCCGGATGTGGCCACTACACAGCCAAGTCTCTGTCACTGGGGAGCAACTGCACCACCCCGGTCCCTCCTCCAAGCTATATGGCCACCTCAGGTGTATCCCGGCAACAGCAGTCTGGGACCTAGCTCTCCTCTCTGCCGACTGGGGAGTCAGTTTAGGAGTGTGGAGGCAATTTAGGGAGGTTCTCCAGGGGAACCTCTGGGTGTCAGGGTGTGCTGGGGTCTACTCTGCTCCACCCGACAACAGCAGCTGCTCTTCTCGCGCTCCCTCATGGCTTGGTTTTCTTCCAGGGCCTCCCACCCAGCTAAGGTCTCCTGCCCACAAACAAGATGGCAGTGGTGGCATCCCGTCTGGGCCCCGCTCGCCAGGGGATTTTTTCAATTATAGTTTTTATTGAAATAAAAACAGAGATAAACAGTGTAGGACTACAGTCAGGATATTTTCCATAATACGCAAAGGGTCATACAAGAGCGCCAATAATTAGCTAGCATACAGAAAAATACAACCATCATAAACAGAACACTGACAAAAATTATCCGTGGAGATAGAAATAACACTTCTCAAGCATCATCAAGAGAAGAGTTTAGAGAAAAAATACAAAGTGTGAAGTAGAAGGAAAGAAAGGGGTAAAGGGAGAGAAAAGGAGAAGGGTGAAGGGTGGGTTCCGAGCCTCCGTTCGTATCATGAGGGGAAACAAGGAAGAGTTCTAGATTGTAGGAAGAACACAGTTGAGACCTCCCGGATGAAAGTGAGTAATCCAGCCTTCCCAGGTGGATAGGAAGGGGGCCAAATCCCCCTTTATGGTGGCCACCATCTTCTCAAACAGCATGGCCTCATTAACTCGGGTAATAAGGCTTCCCCCGGAGAAACGCTGGTTTCTTCCACGAGTGAGCAATAATCAATTTGGCTGCCGTAGTACTGTGTTTTATGAGATCAAACTGGGTTCTTATGCAATCAGGGGGTTTCAGGTTAAGGAGGGACAGCTGGGGGGTTATGTCCAGCTTTAGCCCGGTGGCCTTATTAATTACATAGAGGACTTGGATCCAAAATTGTTTCACTACCTTGCACTCCCACCAGGTGTGCAAGTAAGTACCGGGGAGCCCGCAGCCTCTGAAACAATCCCGCGGATAGGAGGGGCAGAATTTGTGTATTCTTTCCGGAACGAGGTACCACCGAAGGAGGACCTTGGTGTTGACCTCCTGAGCACCAACATTTAGATAACCTCAGAAAGTGTGCCTCCATACTGCCCTCCAGTCCCCGTCAGATAGGATTAGATTAAGGTCATCGCTCCATTTTGCCGCATGTTTCGGAGGTTTCACCCCCTCCGATTCAGATAACAGTTTATAGGCCAACGCGATCACTCCATTACCCATAGGCTGTTCTAGACAGACTCTTTCAAAAGTCGTGAGAGGAAGGAGAGGGGCGCCTGATTTATATTTAGACCGGCCATAGTGGGTGATTTGTAAGAAGCGGAGGAATTCCTTCCCCGGAATGTCATAAGAGGATCTCAATTCGGCAAAGGAGAACGAGCATTGACGCGAAAAGAGATTCTGAATTCTGATCAGATTCTGAGTCTTCCACCATTCGAACCCCACAGGTTCCGAAAAGCCTGGGGCAAATTCCGGATTGCCCAAAAATGAGAGTAGTGGGCAATGCGGCGAGGCAAGGTTCCCCTGCTTCTTATTCTCCCTCCAAATTCTAAGACAGTGGTTAAGTACGAGATTGGAGATTTTCCTACAGACTGCGGGGGGAGCCATAGCAAGTTAGATATAGAGATTGGGAAACAATACGACTCCTCAATGTCCACCCACAAAGGTCTATCGCTTCCCCCGTGTAGGACTGTCAGTTGGGCAATTTGACAAGTGCTGTAATAGCGTGCAAGATTAGGGACTCCTAAGCCCCCTTTCTGCCTAGCTCTGTAAAGCGTTCCATGGTCCACTCGCGGTCTACTCCCCCCCAGATGAATTTGTTTAGATCAGATTGGAGGTGTTTCAGAGCAGAGGCCAGGACGGAAATCGGCAGCACCCTGAAGAAATAAAGTAATTTGGGTAACCACGCCATTTTCACTGCAGCAATTCTACCAAGCCAAGAAAGATTTAATTTAGCCCAGCTACATAACAGGGACCTCAAGGTCTTGAACAAATTAGGGTAATTTGCCCCGTAAAGAGAGTTATAATCAGATGCCAGCTGTATCCCAAGATGTTTAATATGCCTGGCCTGCCAATGAAAGTCAAAGGAGGCCTTGACAGTGCTCAAAACTCTATCGGGTAGGGAAATATTAAGGGCCTGAGACTTGGCAGAGTTAATTTGCAGGCCCGAAAGCCTCGAAAGAGAGTCAAGATTTTTGAAAAGGTTCGGGAGGGATATGACCGGGTCCTTGATCACCATTAGGATATCGTCAGCAAACAGTGATATCTTATGCTTGTAGCCCCCACCTCGATGCCAGCAATACCACTATTGGCCTGAATAAGTCTGGAGTGAGGCTCAATGGCTAAGGCAAAGGGGAGGGGGGAGAGTGGACAGCCCTGTCTTGTGCCCCTACCCAGAGTGAATCGATCAGAGTACCTGGCATACGCCCCCGGGTTGGCATAAAGGGAGGAAATCCAATTCAAGAAAAACGCACCCAAGCCCCATTTATTGAGGGTGAAGTGCAAATAGTCCCACACCACGGTGTCGAACACTTTGAGTACTTCAAGCGCCAACAGCATGGTATGATAACCTTCCACCCTGGAGCAAAATATAAGGTTGGCGATTTTCCTAATGTTGTCACCAACCTGACGCTGGGGCATGAAACCCACCTGTTCCTTGGAAATGGCCACATTGATAAACCCGTTAAGCCGTGCTGCCAGTACCTTTGCCACAATTTTAACATCAACATTCAACAGAGATATAGGCCTATAGTTAGACCAAACCGTGTCATCAGTGTTAGGTTTGGGAATCATACTTACAGCTGCTGTGAGTGAGTCAGAACTCCAGGCGGCTCCCTCCCTCAGAGCGTTGAAGGCTATCGTCAGATGTGGGGCCAATATCTGGCTAAACTTTTTATAATAAAGCGTTGTGAAGCCATAAGGTCCTGTCTGCTTACCAACCTTTAAAGATGTTATGGCCTCCTGAACCTTGTCAGCCTCAACGGGCTTATCAATGTGCTCCTTGGTGCCTGGGGGAAGAGGGGGCAAATTCAGTTGGCCAAACAGTTCCTCTGCTTAGCTTATATTTAAACACAATTTGGGTTTATATAACACCTCCAGGTGTTTGGAAAAGGTATCCACCACCTTTGCTGGGTTGCTAGACAGGGGGCCCTCTGTTGTCCTAATGCGCACCGGTTTGGGTCTTAGTACGATACCCCTAAGTCTTTTTGCTAGAGGAGTGTTGGGCTTATTGCTCGTACGGTACCAATGGAACTTGGATTTGTTCAATTGACGGGCAGACACAGGTTGAGCTGGCTAGCTGTCTGATTGAGGCGGATCCTATTCTGTTTGGAAGGCCGGTTTTTAAAGTCGGTTGAGGCCAATTGGTATGCATCAGTTAGTGCCAGGAGCTTTTCTTTGTAGACCGCTTTACGCCTGGCAGATTCCTGCATAAGTAGCCCTCTGATCACAACCTTGTGCGCCTCCCAGAGCGTGACATTTGAGCTGAGCCTTTGTTAAGCCAAAAAAACTCTTGGATCCCCATGCGGACCCACTCAAGGAGGGCCTCCTGATCAAGTTCCTGATGTTATGGGGGGGGGGGGGTGTGACGATTGCACGGGTTGATCAGACCTATTGATCGTTCATCTGATCAGACCGGCCAATCGTACCACACGTGTGTCACAGCAATTCTTCAATTGGCAACACACGCGGTTATAAACTGCTGCCACCAGAGCACAACAGTGCTCAACTCTATAATATAATATAGGCCACACACAATACAATCAGATCGAACGTATCGATCGACCCACAACCACTTCCAGGCGGGGGGCGATCGAGCGTCCTAGGCAAGTAAGGTAGCCAGTCTCTTCAGAATAGCATGGGCCTTTTAGATCTTTCAATAAGAGCGTCAGGGACTATGCTGTATTTTAGGATTTATTCAAACAAACAGAAAACACAAGGACAACAAGAAACACGATGCAAGTGATAAAACAGAATTGACTATAAGCACGGTAAATAAATAAATAGCAATGCAAAATAAAAGAAGGTGGAAAATATACTTAAAAGTCCGTCTGGGCTGCGTTCTCTTTGATCAAATAAAGTCCTTACACGCTTTCTGGTCTTGTTCAGCTTGGATGTTAAAAGCCAACGTGTGTCAATCTTGATGGTCAGATCGAGTGTGTCCTGTCCCCCTTCTGCAGCTCACCTTATTCCCTCTAATCAGGGGTCAGTTTCTTACCCCTCCTATGGGCAGAGCGATTGGAGACATCCACTGTCTGATTGGTTCATATGGTATTTTCCATCTTTGGGTACCTGAAAGCTGGTCCACATGACATCCCCCATCTGTCCTGAGATTTCAAGGAGGGGGATGAGGAGAACATTCCATGGAAGAGGGCAGGATATGGACCTTGCATCTGCTCTCCATGGCTGGTTGACCCTGATAACACTTTATTTATGCTTTGTAGTTTTATGAGGGGAGATAGTCATTCAAGGCGACCCTGTGTGCATGCAGGGGGAGTTTTATGGCACGCAGTGGGGGAAGTTATGCAGAGCAGAGGGGTCAGCCAAGGTCTATACACACATATATATATATATATATATATCCGTACACACACACATATATTACACCAACCTACACACAAATAAGATACACCTAAGATGTTCTGTGACACCTTCCCCCCTATGATGCGAGGTGGGGACAGTGACCCACAGTCACTTTCCCCAAAGCGCACACTTAAGAGGAAAGGCGAGGTTCCCAGTTGCTCTCATTCCTAGTGCCACCGGGATCCACAGCAGTGGGTCCAGGCGGGCAGGGGCCTGCAGGGGGAGTCTTTCCAAGTACTGGGGTTTCTAGGCCTAATGTTGGCATCTGGGGGGCTGTGCTCGAGGCAGGAACGTACACACCATCACCAGGGAAGAAGCACAGGGGCCCAGGGGCATGACTCTGGTTTGCCATGGAATTAATGGGCAACACCGGTATTAGGCTGTCCACGTTCCCAGGGAATCCATCTTTCCCAGAGCCTGGCGCAGGCATTGGAAGAGGGACTCCTGTGATAGGGACACCAGCAGCCATGTTTCCCACATGTTGGCGAGTAAAATGAGGGGGCCCATATGTGGCCGGAATGACCCTCATGTTAGACCAAGGCGTGGTTTGTCCCATCTCCCCTGATCCTTTTTGCCTCTCGCTCAGCTTTGGTAGGGGTTGCCCTGGATCTGCGTCACGTGGCAGATCCCAGGATCCAGGGATTTTTCCCTTCGCCACAGCCCCAGCTTTGGGACGATTCAGGAAGTCTGCGGTTAGACGTAGACCCTCCCGATTCGGCCCAAATGCTTGGTCACCTTGCTTTCCCGGGGAGCTGGAAGCTAGGCTTCCGAACTGCCTCCCAGGGTTGTCCGTCTGCAGCGCTGGCTGCAAGGTGCCACTACAAGTCCCAGCCCACTGTCCCGGGGCGACCAGGAGCAGGGGTTGAGGCATGCTAAGAGCGGAGTCAGTGGGCTCAGGGCAGGCCAAACCGCCATCGGTGTTGGGGCTCTGCCTGACAACCCTAGACTCCGGCTCTGCAACCTTTGCAGCGCTGAAGAGGACAGTCAATGTGGGAGTGATCCCTCCAGTATGATCAAGTGTTCGATTATCCCTCTCTATGTGACGGCTCTCCAGACTAATTCCAGCCTGAACAGCCTGTTCCAGGGCGGCTCCACGCTTTCCAGCCACCCTATCAACACTCTCCTGAGGGCCAACCAGCACTGACACAGCTGGGGCCTCAGAACTACTCTGCACAATTCGATTACAGTTATGCTTAGGGGGTTCTACAGGCCTACCACCTACCCCTTTTCCATCCCCCTCTCTGGGAGATCTGGGTGTCCCAAACCCGGCTTCCACCCTCGGCCCACCCGCAAGGTACCCTGATGCCACACCTGCACCTTTGCTTAGTACCCTTACGTGCCCCGAAGGTTCGGTTGGTAACCCCAATGCACCTGCTGAGGGCTCAAAGTAAGAGACCAACCGACCCAGGTCCCGGCCCAACAGCACATCCGTGGGAAACTCATCAGAGAGCCCCACTACTCTCATCCCTCTGCCCATTCCCCAATCCATATACACCTCAGCAAGGGGCACATGTGAACGGAGCCCTGCTACTCCGGTGAGGGTGAGGAATTTTCCAGGGATTATATTCTCTGGGCCCACCAGTTCAGGGTGAACCAACGTGACCTCAGCTCCTGTGTCACGAAATCCTGAGACCAGACGGTTGCCGACGACAACAGGCTGCACGTTTTCATCATCGCTCCGGACACTCTGACGGACAAACAGCACAGAGGTGCTCATCTGTCCAGCTGCAGCAGTCACTTTTCTCTCCGGACAGTTGGGTCGGAGGTGCCCGACCTTCCCACAATTATAACAAGCGCGACGTTCAGCAGGTGCCCACTTTGCACCAGAGGCTTCCCGGAAGGGTTTCTGGGATGTCTGACTGGCAGATGGTGACTGGCAGGCGGGTGATGGTCTTTCTTCCTTCCACTTACTAGGGGACGCACGACGGCCATCAGACACCCGGGTGTGTACATAGCTGTCTGCCAGTTCTGCTGCTTCTCTGGCCGAATTAGGTTTGCGCTCCAACACAAACTGTCTGAGATCAGGGGGGCAAATGTGCATGAATTGGTCTTGCACCATCAAGTCCTCCAGGGTATCAAAACTGTCCCTTTTGAGGCCATGGACCCACTGCCGGAAGGTGGTACGCAGTCGGGCCAACAGGTCTAGGTAACTGTCCGCGGGTCCCTTTTGTAGTGATCGGAACCTCCGGCGGTAGACCTCTGGGGTGAGCTGATACTTTTCAACAATGGAGTCTCTGATTGCCTCATAGTCCCCATCTTTCTCAGGAGGCAGCTCAATGAATGCCTCCAAAGCCTTGCCCTTCAGCCCTGGGGTTAGGTACAATGCCCACTGAGACCGGGGCAAATGATGCTGGCGGCAGATCTTCTCAAAGGACTGCAAGTACACATCCACGTCGCAGTTTGTGTCCATAACTGGGAACTTTGGGGCAGAACCCACAGTTACAAATGAAGAGTCCACTGAAGGCAAGCGAGGGTCAGGGGTGGTTAGTTGGATCTTGGCCATTTCCAGCTCATGACGGCGGGCAGCTTCCCGCTCTGCCTGGGCAGCCTCCCGCTCTGCCTGGGCAGCTTCCCGCTCTGCCTGACGCTGTGCAGCCTCCCGCTCTGCCTGGCGCTGTGCAGCCTCCCGCTCTGCCTGACGCTCCAGGAACTGTAAATAGGCCTGTGGATCGGTGGCGCTTAGCTGGGTCAGGACCGATTCCAGCTGGGGGTCCCTGCCAGTAGCAGAGAGGCTGGAGCTGGGAAACCCAATGGGAGCAGGCTCTTCATCCACCACCTCAGGCTGGGATGGATCAGCTGCACTGGAACATTCAAGTCTATCTGTTGCAAGCTGCGTTGGTGCCTCCAGATCGGCTTCATAGAGCGATTGCACAAGCTGTGTTTTGGTTCGATCATGAATCGGCAACTGTCTGCGCTGGCATTCATTGATCAGATCGTCTTTGCTCATTCGCTTGTATTGCGCCAGCCCAGACATTTCAGCAAAAACAAAACAAAACAAAGGAGGGGCAAACAATTGCTATCTGCTTATTTACCGTCACAACTATGCACCAATAAAATAACTGATTAATTTAAATAAAGTCCTTCAATACAGCATTACTTAACACAACACTTATGCTCTAATTTGAAAGAAATAAAAAGGTAATCCCATGAGCTGCCAACCAATTTGTGACGATTGCACGGGTTGATCAGACCTATTGATCGTTCATCTGATCAGACCGGCCAATCGTACCACACGTGTGTCACAGCAATTCTTCAATTGGCAACACACGCGGCTATAAACTGCTGCCACCAGAGCACAACAGTGCTCAACTCTATAATATAATATAGGCCACACACAATACAATCAGATCGAACGTATCGATCGACCCACAACCACTTCCAGGCGGGGGGCGATCGAGCGTCCTAGGCAAGTAAGGTAGCCAGTCTCTTCAGAATAGCATGGGCCTTTTAGATCTTTCAATAAGAGCGTCAGGGACTATGCTGTATTTTAGGATTTATTCAAACAAACAGAAAACACAAGGACAACAAGAAACACGATGCAAGTGATAAAACAGAATTGACTATAAGCACGGTAAATAAATAAATAGCAATGCAAAATAAAAGAAGGTGGAAAATATACTTAAAAGTCCGTCTGGGCTGCGTTCTCTTTGATCAAATAAAGTCCTTACACGCTTTCTGGTCTTGTTCAGCTTGGATGTTAAAAGCCAACGTGTGTCAATCTTGATGGTCAGATCGAGTGTGTCCTGTCCCCCTTCTGCAGCTCACCTTATTCCCTCTAACCAGGGGTCAGTTTCTTACCCCTCCTATGGGCAGAGCGATTGGAGACATCCACTGTCTGATTGGTTCATATGGTATTTTCCATCTTTGGGTACCTGAAAGCTGGTCCACATGACATCCCCCATCTGTCCTGAGATTTCAAGGAGGGGGATGAGGAGAACATTCCATGGAAGAGGGCAGGATATGGACCTTGCATCTGCTCTCCATGGCTGGTTGACCCTGATAACACTTTATTTATGCTTTGTAGTTTTATGAGGGGAGATAGTCATTCAAGGCGACCCTGTGTGCATGCAGGGGGAGTTTTATGGCACGCAGTGGGGGAAGTTATGCAGAGCAGAGGGGTCAGCCAAGGTCTATACACACATATATATATATATATATATCCGTACACACACACATATATTACACCAACCTACACACAAATAAGATACACCTAAGATGTTCTGTGACAGGGGGGATTCTGCCCCACACAGCCTATTATGGGGAGGGGGGGATTCTGCCACACAGCCTATTATGTGGGGATGGGATTCTGCCACACAGCCTGTTATTGGGGATTCTGCCACGTAACCTTTTTTGGGAGGTTTCTGCTATTCAATCTGTTATGGGGGGGCTTCCACACAGACTGTTATGGGGGAAAATGGCCACACAGCCTGTTATGGGGGGGTTCTTCCACACAGGTTCTGCCATGGGGGGGGTGGTCTCACAGACTGTTATGGGGTTATAGGGGGATTCTGCCACACTGCCTATTATGGAAGGCAGAAATAAGCCTGGAAATGTACTGGCTACGGTGAGCCCATGACTAGCCCACAAGCTGCTGAACACCACCCCCAGGCTTGTGAGCTGTTCACCGAGTATGTTTGTTGAGGCTATAGCTCTGCAAGAGCGGGAGTGGAAATGGCCACTTCTGAAGGGGTGTACCAGTGGCGGACTAGGGCCAAAAATCCACCAGGGACTTTACCGGCCCAGACAGCCCATGACCAGCCCACAGTAGTAGGTGCAGATAATGTAACATGGGTCGGTAGGGAAGGCCAGAACATGGGCTAGGGTTTTTGGCTCAGAAGAGTTGGGCCATGTGCTGGGGTAAACTAGGGGGTGTAATAATCAGCAGTCCAACTGGCCCCAAAGCAGTGCGGCCCACCGGGAATATGTCTGGGTCTTCCTATGGCCAGTCCTCCCCTGGTTGGTATCTTTAGGTTGGATAATGTGTGAGGCAGGGAGGTGAGTATATTCTGGCATAGGGTGAAGTACCAGCCCAGTTGGCCCAAAAGCAGTGTGTCCCACTGGGAATTCTTACTGTCCACCCTTAACAAGGATCATTATGCTTTTTGTCTTCCAGGATCCCACAATATGACATTTTCTGTATTCAATAAGGGAAGGTAAGTCATTCATCTTTAAAGACTGATATTGTAGTGATGAGTCAAACATGAATCTGTTCAGCTGAATTCGGCTGCCTTATCCAAGTCTCATTAAAGATTAATTACATATCTTTCCCAGGGAAAACCCAGGGTGTACCAGCCTTACCAGCTTTGATCAGGGCAGACAAAGCTTTGGTAGTGTTGATTCATCTCTGATAATTAATGATTGGGTCAGTTTTCTGGACAACGAGGAGCAGTGGCATATCTGGGGACTAGTTCCGCGGATTGGACACTGCTATCGGGGTCATAGAATATTTGCTGTGTTGCAGTAACTCTGCAAAATGAACCTGGGGTTAAACCCCTTAATTTTCTGACCCTCATGATTAAAATACATTATAGAATTGACATCCCACCGATTATGTGTGGGGCTAAGAATTAGTCTACGCAGTGGTATTGTATCAGGCTGATCACGGTGTAGTGTGTGGTGTGTGTTAAGGTTTTTTTTTTTTTTTTTTTTTTTTTTTTTTTTTTTTTTCTTCTCTCTCCTCTTCTCCCCTTTTTTCTTGTCCCTAGTGTTGAAACATGACTGAATTATACCAGGACAAATGGGATGCCATGATTCAGGGCTTGACATCGAGCCGCCTCACAAACAAAAGTCAAATAGAACAACATGAGTCTACCAACGCTATATTCAATGCACTCCATGCATCCTTGATTAAGAAATCTAAAGTGTGGTGGGACACACAGTTTCTGCAGGAATACATAGACAAGCGTGTTGCCCCTAGAGGACTACGCTTGCGGGTTTTTCCCCAGATAGGGTATATAACTGAGGACTTTAAACAGAAATGGGAGGGGGCGCTACAGGAATGCTCATTAACCCTAATGACATTATTGATAGACCAACACAACAAGCATCTTAAGATTTTAGATGAGCAGATTACAAAATTGGTAGAGGATCTAGGCTCATACAAAAAAGATGATTACTTTACAAAAAGGGATAATAATATCAAGATTTCTATTGAGAAGCTTAACAAGGAATTGATAGAGCTAAAGGAGCATAAGCTCCAAAGGGATTCCCTGACGTACAAGCGTATGTATGGCCGGGTACTGATAATAGACCGAATAGACGTGATTTTCCACCAAGATATTTCTCTTCATCTGACTCCTCCTCTTCGAGGGAGAGGTCAGTTCGGAGACTCAGGGAAGGTCACAAACCCTCTTGGGGTATAGGACCAAACTATGAAAAGGGCCATTTGAGGGGGGACCAAGGACCTAACCGAGGGGAGGTGATGACCCGCTCCAAGGTGAAAAGGTCTCAAATTGATCAGAGAGTGGGGGAGGGAAATAGCCAGCAGAGATCTAGAAATGGCCAGGATTTTTTAGGCAACTTAGGAACCGCCGACGAAATGTCAGAAGACGCCAACACAAAAAGCCAAAAGCCCTAGATGGAACTCCTTGTCAAGGGGGTAGTAAATTAAGTGAAACCTATAAAGTCGCGGAAGAGACTAATATTATCAATCTCTCTAAGACTATCTTAACACCCCAACAACAGGAAGTTCTGTTATTAGGGCTAAACTTCTGTCCTGTACAACAGACGGATACATTTGAGGTCATTAAGGACCTACATTTGTTTGCTAGAAAAATCCTTTGCAAACATTTGTTTGAGAAAAAAGACCTAGAATTGGAACAGTCCTTCCCTTCACAACCATCGGAGAGTGAGTTAGAAACTGATCTTCTGGCTCTAGCAGATGAGGCCACCGGCCTGTCCCCTATGATATTTCCCAAAGATACACCGTTGAGAAAGCCCTCCAATTTTTATCCCCCACTCAATACTAATGCATCCGTACAGACCTTTGTGAATGTGGTGACGGAGGCTGTGGAGAATTTGACCCATAAATCAAATTCAAATTTGTCTAAATCCCACCAACAGGCATTAAGGGAACTGGAGAAACTTGAGGGCCTGACCATTAAGCCTGCCGACAAGGGGGGAAATATTGTAATCATGGATAACTCCTCTTACGAGCAGATGTGCTTGAAAATTTTGGAGAACCGTGACTGGTATGAGAGGGCCCCCATGTCAAGGCTCAGTCAAGCCTCGGGGGAGTATCACTCGCTCGTCGAGGATGCGATTGCACATCGAGTGGTCGATGGACCGACTGGCGACTATCTGGGGGCCCCATGTCCGAGGATTGCCACCTTTTATGCCTTACCAAAGGTACATAAATCAATGTCTGCCCCGCCGGGCAGACCTATTGTATCGGGCATGGGGTCCCTTACGGATCGTGCCAGTCGTTTCATCGACCACCATTTACAACCATTGGTGTACCAGTTACCTTCATATTTGAAGGATACTGGTCACCTGCTCCGCATCCTCGACGGGCTGACTGTGCCCCCGGGCACTTTTCTGGTGGGCCTTGACGTGGAGGCCCTCTATTCCAGCATCCCCCATCAACAGGGTCTGGCGGCGATCAGGTTCTTCCTCAATGAGCTTGATATAAGCCGACACAATTTGAATATTTTTATTTTGCGCCTGCTGGAATTCGTCCTCACCCACAACTTCTTCCTCTTCAACGGCTCTCTTTACCACCAGGTACAGGGGACTGCGATGGGGACTACATGTGCCCCATCGTATGCGAACCTGTACCTGGGCCGTTGGGAGAGGGGGTTGTGGGGTGAGGACGAATTAGAGATGTACCTGTGCCACATTCTTTTGTGGCACAGGTACATCGACGACATTTTCATCTTGTGGTCGGGGCCTGGTCATCTGTTGGAGGATTTTATCCGTATCCTCAACTGCAACAGCCTGAATTTGAGATTTACTCATGAGGTGAGCACATGTAGAATCAACTTTTTGGACCTCACGGTGACTATAGACTCACTAGGCCAGATTAATTCGTGCTTTTATCGTAAAGCATCGGCTGCCAATACGATCTTACGGGCATCTAGTGCCCACCCGCAGCACCTGCTTCGCAGTATCCCCTATGGGGAATATCTGCGGGCACGGAGGAATTGCACGCAAGACAAAGACTTTAAGGCAGCAGCTGATGAAATAAGAGATAGGCTCTTATTGAGGGGCTATAATAAGAAAGTTCTATCCAAGGCGTACACTAAAGCTATACAGAGGCCACGTTCGGAGATCCTGTATAAACCGAAATTGAAAGAGAAGGAGAGACCGTTAGCAATTTCATTAACCTACACGGTACATCACAATCAAATTAGGAATATCTTTAGGAGACATTGGCATATTTTGGCCAATGATGACTCCCTTAAAAATATTATCCCGGACCAACCGGCACTCATTTTTAGACGTGCCAAAAGTCTTCGAGACAAATTAGTTTCAAGTCATTATGCTTCTAAAAAGAGTGAGAAATGCTGCAAGACGTCTGGGACATATCAGTGCCAGAAGAGATGCAGCTGTTGCAAATTTATGCGAACGGGTAAGACCATTGATATCCCGGGCCATGAGCCCATGTTGGCCCGTCATTTTGTAAACTGTGACACCCCCCATGTCATATATATATTGACGTGTCCCTGTGGATCGTTTTATATAGGGAAGACTAATAGACCACTAAAGAAAAGGGTGTATGAACATCAGTACGCTATACGTACAGCGAACAGCAAAACTCCAGTAGGCCGTCACTTTATTAGATATCATAACCAGGAGACAACTGGGCTACGAGTACAAGGTCTAGATCGGATCCATCCCCACCCTAGAGGTGGTGATATTTTTTTTTTTTTTTTTTTTTTTTTTTTTTTTTTCCCCGTTTGCTGTTTAGGTTGTTCATTGATTTGTATGCTGTGTGTACTATGATGTGTCTGTAGGATAGGACGGGGCCATAATGACGAAATATTTCCTGACAGCAGTCCACCCACTCAGCGAGGGCTGATGAACAATCATCAGACAGGCACATAAGTGAACACTCTGTAGTTCATTGGGGGTTGTCAATGTGGGACAACATGCAGAGGAGGTATTCTCCCAGTGGGGACGTGATTATAATTTAGAGGCAGAATTTGATATGGGAACAGGAAGGAAAGGCCCAGCGCCGGGTCACATGCCAGTGTGGTTGGGACCGGCGCATAGGAAAGGAGGCGTTAACTGTGCCTGATGTTCTGCTCCGTTGTGGGGTGGGGGGGGGGGGGGGGGGGGGAGGTGACGTCCGCTGTGCCAGCGGACTGACTGTACTGATCCATCTGCTAATATATGGCATAAGTGCAGTCATTGATTTGGCCCGGGGGGGGGGCGTGGCGGTAGCGCGCGCGCCTTCCTCATTTGTGCTCGGGCCTTTCCTCCCCCCCCCCCCCCCCCCGCCCACGCCCCTCACGGCCCTCCCCGTGTGCCCGCCTGCCCCGTCTGGATTGTGCGATGGAGGCAGAGGCCGTACGTGCGCCTTCCGGTCATACCACGTGGGTGCTCACGTACGGCGCAATGACGTCATAAATGGTGGACCAGGAAGCCGAGCACACATCTTCCGGCACCCAACACGTGTCCCTGCACGAGTAGGCGCAGGGACGCCAGTCGGGGGCAGTTGGGGAGTGTAGTGACGAACGGCGGGAGATACTGGCCCTGCACTCAACGCCTCTGCACCTCCTAAACTTGGAGAATCAGTGCAGACTGACGGCGGACGGCGTCGGGGCGGCGGGCATATGGGGACGGCCAGCAGACGAGCAGTGTGTCCTCATCATTACTGCCCTCCATACCTGCAAGTGAGTACACCCTTTTGAATCAAGCAGAAAGAGGGGGCTGTTTTGGGGCATATGGCTGATCATATTATCTCATGTCCCTTGTCATAGGACTAGATCGCAGCCCTGAGCTGGGAACAGGAGGTTTTCCTGGGCATAGGTGCCCGTAACTGCGGGTGGAGTCATATGGTAGAGGGATTTTCCGGCTACTATCCAGGTACACATTTATATCTTCATGGGTGCTGTAGTTAGTCACCATACTTGACACATCATAGCACTCATGGTGGTGTGTATGTTCTCTTTTTTTTCTTTTTTGTGTGCATCAGTTTCTGATACAAGTTCTACTCATGGTATTCCAGATAAGAGGAACCAGCGTTATGGATCACAGAAATATATGAAGTGGGAGGGTGCTGATGAAGCCCCGTTGTATGGGGAGAAACTAGTTCACCATCACCACATAGTGACGTTATTACTCACAGATAAAAATGTGTCATCAAATGTAATGCTACTTACTATTGTCTGGGCGAATACCAGCTACAATGTCCACCTTCTAATCATGTATATATTTACGTTGCTAGCCTGTGTATTTAGCACTATTTTTGATGTATGAGTCTGTTTATTCTCATTTATGGGGATATTCTCTATGATATAGAGAGATGCCCCAATATGTGAATTTTAAACTGCGAACTAAATAAAGCAATATCTATTTTTGCATACAAGCTTTGAATGTGTTATTGGGGGCGGGGTCACCCTGGAAGTTTTCCCAATAGTACCGGGACGGTTCATACCCGGTTGTGTTTTCTTTGTTTCATTAAAGATTAAGCTATTTTTCCCTTTTTCTATTTTTAACCTTTTCAATGGCAGCCTCATGAAATTTGCATTGTGGCATCGGCAATTATCGGCCAACAACGTAGGTTTTATGTGGAATGGGCTTGTACACAACCTAGGTTGCACTACTTCCTCTGACCTGGATAGTCACACTCAGAATGTGTCTTTCTGTTAGTCACTAAGGGGGATATGTAAGAAGGGATAGCACCAGGTAGCGCCTCGTAGCGGCAGGCAGCGTCTGGTGAACGCCGGGCGCTGTACGCAAAACCACATTTATGAAAGCGATTCTGGTGAGCGACTCTAACAGCACCATGTAGCGTCCGGTGTATTATTACAGGCGGCTCAGCGGCCCAGAGCGCCAGGTATTACCTTTCGTTCTCCGTCGCTCTCCCATACATTTCAATGGCCGTTCATTTGCTTGTGTTTCAACAGCGTGTTTGACTTTGATTGACCTTGATTTTTTTTGTTTTTTTTTTTGCTCAAATCATTGTGTGACCTCTCCTGGCTGCAAACAAACATTTTTAGAAACTTTTGTGACTTTTTATATCTTTTTGCGGAATTGTCATTACAGGTCTGGCACTAAAGTGTTAATGTCACAGTGTTAAAACAATGTCATTCCATGTGTTTTCGCTTTGTTACTGGTGGATATGTGTTAAAAAACAGACTTTAATCACACAGCGTCTGGCGCTCTATGCTATAGCTGCCAGATTTACAGTGCGCTGTGTGTGTCCTTTTTTGATAAGTATGGTGTGGAGCGCCGAGAGTCGGTCGCACTGAGCTGGCGCTACCTCTTGCTCGCTGCAGCGCTGTACTGGTGTTAGAGGTCCCAACACACATCACATTCATCAATGCCGGCCAGGTTACTACAGCGACTGAGGCGCTATGTTACAGCACCGGATACCCGTTTACAGCATCTACTAGCGGTCGCTCTAAGCACCGCTATACAGATGCTCATCTGCCGATACCTGGCATTAGTAATGAATCAGCCTCCACCATTCACATATTACAGGTATGAGGTATTAGGTATTATTACAGGTACATCTTTAAATATAATACTCTGTGAAGTCTTGATTGCATTCAGAATTCACACTTATTCCATTGGAGTTTCAACACTCATGGTACAGTCACTTGTAGCAAGCTATGTTGGACGCTTTTAGACTTTCTCCTTTTACACCATGTTATGAATGCATGATCATACTGTAAGTCAGCCTATAAGTATTGTGCTGCCCTCTAGTGTCTGGTTATAAGATAGCTCAGCCTCTGCCAGTATTCTCCAATGGAGATGAGTGGAAGATCAGGGATGACTTCTTTATTTATATCTGAGAAGGTGGCCCCCGGGGGTTGAATCCAGATGACCTGCCTACAAATTGGGTGGAAAGGTGCTTTGGTGCTCCAGGAGGTGGTATTCTGGCCCGTGGAAGCTGCAGTTCGAGGGTCACCCAACACGAGACTTGCAGTTGAGGGCTAACTCAATTGGGCGCGACTAGACAACTAAAAACTGAAACAGCAGAGATGATTGGTGCTTCCTTTCTCTAAATTATGCCAAGTCAGCACAAAATGAAGACAAGAAATAAGGTGGAAGGGCAACAATGACGGGCCCCCCCTGACCTTCTGGGCCCCGGGGCAGTCACACCCTCTGCACATATCCATACTTGACAACTTTTCAGGGTAGGAAAGAGGGACATATGTTTAATTAGGACACGCCCCCTCATTGAGTAATGGATAGGAGATAGGGTGTAACAGTTAAAACAATATAAACACTTAAATAGGCAAAAAAATCATTTAATGATGCAAATCTGCTTATTAAACCTCAAAGAGGGATAAATTAGAATAACGAGGGACAGGGGGACATGGATTTAAAAGAGGGACAGTCCCTCCAAATCATGGACACTCGGGAGGTATGGATACCTGTATGGGACAGCAGCACCACATGGGGTCTTCATTTTTTTCTTCCTTCCCACACTGGGTGCCATTTTGACTTGAAACTGCCCTGGTTAAAAGAAAAAACACTTAGAGGCCGATTCATTAATAGTGCCAGGTAGCAACAGATGAGCGACAGTAGCGTTATTTTCACAGCGCCCGCTAGTATTCGCTGTGCTTGGGCGTTGTTCGGCTGTTGACAGCGACTCAGTCGGTGTGCAGTAATGTTGAATACAAGGTGATGAGTCGCTGTTTGACAGGTTCCGCGCTGTATGGGAGCGCATGACAGCGAATGGCCATAGCGACCAGCTCCCAGCATATTCATTAACAAATCACGCTAAAAAAATTCGCGCGCTGTGAAATGCATGCTTAAACCCCAGAGCGCTGGCGGCGATGGGTTAAAAGTAGTTTTTTAACCCCCAAACAACCATATTTTTACATTAAAAAAAAAACATGTTTTTTAAAAGATTTTGTAATATGAATACATTAATATCAGACCTGTAATATCAATTCTGCACAAATTTTTGTTTTTTTTTATTTTACCTTAAAAAAAAAAACTAACATTGCAGAAGTGGTCACAGAATTTTTGACATTAAAAAAAAAAAAAAAAAGAAATTAATAGCAATTAATTATGAATATTTAAAGATTGTTCCATTGAAATGCATTGGAGAGCGCCAGGTAGCGAGAGGTCATACCTGTCGCTGTTCAAGGTCGCTCGCTGGCGCTGTGGGGTGAGGCTGGAATAATGATGAATGATTCGCTATCTGGCGCTCTGTCAGTCACTAAGCAGGATCGGCTTGATAAATGTGTGATTGCGGAGGGGAGCCGGCGTTCTCGAGGCGGTGACCGTCATTACCGTTCGCTCACCATTCGCTACCTAGCGCTATCCCTTGTTAAATAAGGGCCTTAGGGTATTTCTATCACAGAAAACCAGGCCCACCTGACAGGCACTCGGCTTTTACCTACCTGAGGGGGGTGTGTGGGTATCCTGACAGGGGTATTGTCAAGGCCCCTGCCAAATTGTGGGCAGATAATTTGCCCCCTACTCTGAAAACTAAAAAAGTGGTCCCTGGGACCCTGCACTGGGTTACCTTTATTGATAGAAGATAAAACATAATTTCCTTGTTACAATAAAAATAATTAACTACATTAAAGTGGACCAAAAAACAGGATTTTGACTATCCTGGGCTTTGGTCTTTACCCCCGGGTCACCCCGATCGGGGTGTGTGAAACCCCCCCAGATCGCTGATGTCAACTCGCCTCTTCCGGGTCCTACGGTGCAGGTGCGGCCCTTCGTCCACTTGTCATGGCATCCAAGCCTTCGTCTAAGACCATCGGCTCACAGTGAGCTAGTGGCCGCATCCCCCGCTTGCCTCTAACAGGGAGTGGGCCTGCGCCGGCCATTCACAAATGCCTGCTGTGGAGGAGAATGGGTGTTATTTTGGTCATATAGGTTTATCAGTCGTATAATATTATTGTAGCTTATTTATGTATTTGTTTACCATTTTCCTTTAGGTCGATAGTGAGCAAGAACACTTGGCACATCAGTGCAAAGCAAGAGCTGTTCCTCTATCAAACACACTCAGGTACAGGAGCTCCAGAGCGCCATGTTTTCCAGATCACCAGAACCCCCCCTTCCAAGAACCTGATAATAGGCAATGTGTGCAGAGCCTCCCTGCCCCATAGCGCAATAATCATCAGTGTGTGCAGACCCCCCCCAAGAGGTCAATAATAGGAGGTGTGTAGAACCCCCCAACAGACGAGGTCTTGGTGTGCAGACCCACCAAGCCCCCCATAACAGGCAGTGTGCAGAACTCCCCAGAGCCCAATGAAAGGCAGTGTGCAGACCCCCCAAGAACCCCATAATCAGCAGTGTGTAGAACCGCACTCCCCCTAGAGCCCAATGAAAGGCAGTGTGCAGACCCCCCAAGAACCCCATAATCAGCAGTGTGCAGAACCCCCCCCCCCCCACCCAACTGAGCCAGGCTGAGACTGGCCCATAGGGTTACCAGTGTTACAAGGCCTCGTTAGGGGCTCTTTGATCACCAAAGCCTGCACTATGTATAGCTTATTTGTGGCATTCTATGTGCACACACACAGGGACAATACAATTTGGCATAATGTTTCTGTGCATGGGCCCTGAAGGTAAGCCAGTAAGACTTGCATCTAAATGTGGGGTGGGCCTCAAGAGTCAGTTCTATTGGTGGGCCCTAGGCATCACAGCCCGACACTGGCTATATGCCCAATAATAGATAGTGGGGTTGATTTCAAGCTCACTTCTAGCAGAGAGAAAACTGCTACTGACTTTCATTGTCTACTGGGTGTACATTCTTACCTGGCTCTGAATCCGCCTCAAGGTAGACCATGAAAGTGAACGACAATTTTCTCTCCCTTCTCTCCCAGTGTGTTAGACCCCCCCCCTCCCCCAACCTTTAAAAGATCCTTATAATAGGCAGAACCAAAAAATTGGCAGTACAGCAAACCCCTTCTGGAACCCAATAATAGGCATGTGGCAGCCCCCCTTCCCCACAATAACATGCTTATTTACCTGGGGGAGCCCTGCATTGCACGTGCATGTGAGGAGGAGGAGTAGCACAGCTCCGTTATGGAGGATGGACGGGTAGAGAGCACTAGACCCACGCATTTACATCCAGTTCTATCTTTTGTACCAGACGTTTTGTGGCACACAAAGACAATACATTTATTGTATTATAATACACAATAATACTAAGAACGGATTGGCAGCCAGGGAATCTGGTGAGCGACTCTAACAGCGCCATGTAGCGTCCGATGTATTATTACATCCACACTAAAGAAAAAGTGGCACCAGCAAGTCTATATGATTTTGTGTGCTCACTATAGCCAACTGACAAAACAAACTCAGAGGGAGGGGCCTGGCACCCTAGCTCCTTGCCACTACCCCCTCCAAATAGGAGCACCAACACTTCGTGAAAGATCCAAATTTCATTTTATTTATACAATATCAAAAAAGTAGATCATAAAAACAACACCAAAAATACAAAACACACAACTGCACCTGTCCAGAAAGTACTCTGTTCAATACAAGAGTTATTGATCATGTCATGAGACACCCATATATGTACAATTATTATAAATCAACACCCTGGGAGCTGCTAGCAATTATTTGAGTCAATATCCCTGATCTCTGTACAATAATGTTACAAATCTATATATATATATATATATACAAATTAAGGGTTAGTTAATTGCTAACATCAGATTCATATGCATAAATATTATTATTATGCCGACATGAGTCCAAATAATCTAAAATATATTAATTTTATATTGTGTGAGTATGACTGGACTCACCGGTGATACAACTATATGTGATCTATAAGTGATCTATAAGAATATAAATTTATGAATAAACTAAAATAATATTTTTACAATTAACAGCAATCCATAGTGCAGATGACAACAACTAATAAATCCATCACATAACTCATGTGCCAACAATTCATATACAAAACACAAAAAACAATTGTGAGAATTAGGGATGAGCGAACCGGTTCGGACGAACCGGAATTCGCTCCGAATTTCAGGGAAACTTCGATTCGGCACGAACCCGAATTTTTTTTGGTTCGTGCCGATCGAATTTTCCCTGTCAGCGGGCCGGCGGCTGCCCGCTGACAGGCGTAGCCGGCCTGCCCGCTCCCACCATGCCGGCATTATTTTTTTTCAGATGAGCGATTCGTGAAAGTTCGATTCGGGCGAACCCGAATTTCTTGGGGAAATTCGGCGAATCGCCCGAATCGAACTTTCAAGAAGTTCGCTCATCTCTACTGAGAATCCCCACTATAAATCTATAACGCCAATACCAAATATGGACTCAAGAGGGCAGTAAAGATCAAATTATTATCAGACAGAGACAGATGAATACTACACCAATAGCAGCAGCAAATAGGTTCCCAGGGAGCCAGAGATCATGGACATAGTGCAGTTGAAAAGCTATTTCAAAGCGCCAGGCAGTACCTTTCACTCAGTGTCGCTCTCCCATACATTTTAATGGGGCTTCATTAGTTGTGTATAAACAGTGTTTGGCAATTTACATTTTTTTTTTTGCTCAAATCATTGTGTGACCTCTCCTGGCTGTAAACAAACACTTTTAAAACCTTTTTTGACTTTTTATATTTTTATGCAGAATTGTCATTACAGGTCTGGCATAATAAAGTGTTATTGTCCCAAAACAATGTCATTCCATGTGTTTTCACTTTGTTACTGGTGGATATGTGTTCAAAAATCACACAGCGCCTGGCACTCTATGCTACAGCACCCAGCTTTAGAGCGTTGATGCTGTGTGTGTCTAGTTTTGTTAAATATAGTGTGGAGCGCCGAATGCATGACTGTGCTAGCGTTCCAATATGCCCTGCGTCATACCGCTTCCATCACCAAAATAACAAGACCAGACCACCATGTCGTTGGAAAGATTACATTTAATCGGCCACAGCCCAACATATAATAAACAAATATATACAAGCAAAATAGAGTCCCCCCTGTGTTCCGGGTCTGAGAAGCCTAGGATCCCAAAAATGAAGGGAAGGGGAGGGAACAAAATTAACTTCCCGACCCCCACCAAGCGGAAGCCAACATAAGCTCGGCCGCAAAACCTCCTAGGCCAGGGAGCTTAATCGGGCTAACCGCCAGTGACCAAAACATCCCCTTCCCTACCAGAACCCCAACCATCCAAAATCCTTTAACCAACTCGTCCTGGCCGGTTTCCCCAGAAACAGCCACGTACCCTTCCAATGGAACTGCTATCTCAGACCCAAAACCCACAAGGAGACCCGTCCAACGGCTGTGACAAATACAATACAAATTTTCACAGAGAAAAAAAAAAAAAATTAACATTAAGAACAATACATTAAAATATGTAAAAAGTATGACACAAATTTCTATAAAATTTTTTTTTTTTACAACATGGTTCAACATAAATAAATAACAGAATTCTGCTGCACCCCCAACAGGTGCCAACAGACAAAATACAAAATACTTTTCTTTTTTTTTTTTTTTCTTTATACAATAAATAACTAGCCATACAAACCTTAAACGTATTCAAAAAAACCCTAAACCCCCCCCCACCAGGATTGTGGCCGAAAAAACCCAAACATAACCAAAAACAGGGCGGGTGGGACTGCTCGTCCATCCACGCCGGGTCAAAGAGGAAGGGGAAGGGGACGGACGTCCCCTTATATACTCCCCTTCCCCCCTGAGGTCACTTCCCCCAGTGACCACTTCCCCCCCATGGCTGGTCTGCCTCCGGACAGGAACGCAGGCCAGTCATGTGGGCTGCCCTGCTTAAAGGGACAGCGCTTTCTGGATGCACTGAGCTGGCGCTACCTATTGCTTGCTGCAGCGTTATACTGTTGTTAGAGCGCCCAACACACATCATATTCATCAATGCTGGCTAGGATACCACAGCAACCACAATGCTAGGTTACAGCGCCTGATATCCGCTTACAGCGTCTACTTGCGATCGCTCTAAGCACCGCTATACAGATGCTCATCTGGCAATACGTGGCGGTAGTAGTGATTTAGCCTCTTAATCTTCTTCCTTAGAGATCCTGAGGGTGAGTCCAGAGTTTGGCAGCACAGGTGGAGGAACAGAGATCACTGTTGTAGGAAGATTCTTTCAGCATCCAGCAAAAGTCACCATAGCAGGTAATTGAAGGCTAGATTTCACCAGTGATAAGGTCATAATGGAGGAGTAAAAGACCAATCTAAAGAAAAAAGACATACTGTAATTATAGAAAGTTTTCTGAATTCGGTTAATACTAAAAAAACAGCATTAGACTGCTTGCATGTTTGTTTCCTGTCATGTCGCTGTATTCCTCTCTACAGGAAACCCCTGCAACATCAAATCAATCTTCCCCACTGCTATCATTTGTACAACCCCGCCGCGAGGTCCAATGCAGAATCCACCGCATCCAGGTACATTTTCCATGCATCTCAACTAAAAGCAAGGTGTAAACGTGATTCACATTAGGTATAAATACACAGCACATCCACATCTGTATAATGCAGCTTTAGACAAAGGCCCTTATTTAACAAGGGATAGCGCCAGGTAGCGAATGGTGAGCGAACGGTAATGACGGTCACCGCCACGAGAACGCCGGCTCCCCACCACAATCACACATTTATCAAGCCGATCCTGCTTAGCGACTGACAGAGCGCCAGATAGCGACTCATTCATCATTATTCCAGCCTCACCCCACAGCGCCAGCGAGCGACCTTGAACAGCGACAGGTCTGACCTCTCGCTACCTGGCGCTCTCCAATGCATTTCAATGGAGCAATCTTTAAATATTCATAATTAATTGATATTAATGTTTTTTTTTTTTTTTTTTAATGTCAAAAATTCTGTGACCACTTCTGCCATGTTAGATATTTTTTTTAAGATAAAAAAAAAAAAATTGTGCAGAATTGATATTACAGGTCTGATATTAATGTATTCATATTACAAAATCTTTATAAAAACTTGTTTATTTTTTTTTACAAAAAAAAAGGTTGTTTGGGGGTTAAAAAACTACTTTTAACCCATCGCCGCCAGCGCTCTGGGGTTTAAACAGGCATTTCACAGCGCGAGAATTTTTTGAGCGTGATTTGTTAATGAATATGCTGGGAGCCGTTCGCTATGGCCATTCGCTGTCATGCGCTCCCATACAGCGCGGAACCAGTCAAACAGCGACTCCTAACCCCGTATTCCACATTACCGCACACCGACTGAGTCGCTGTCAACAACCGAACAACGGCCAAGCACAGCGAATACTAGCGGGCGCTGTGAAAATACCGCTACTGCCGCTCATCTGTCGCTACCTGGCGCTATTAATAAATCGGCCTCTAAGTGTAGATGATGTGTGTGTGTGTGTGTATATATATATATCCATATACAGTATCTCACAAATTTGAGTCCACCCCTCACAGTTTTGTAAATATGTTATTCTATCTCTTCATGGGACAGCACTGAAGATCAGACACCTTGATATAATGTAAAGTAATCAGTGTACAGCTTGTATAACTGTAAATGTGATATGCCCTCAAAATACCTCAACGCCCAACCATAAATGTCTAAACCCCTGGCGCTGGTGGTGCAGCTTAAGCATACTTCTGCAGATGTGTGTGACCGAGCCCCCTGTTTTTAACCTAGTTTAGAGACAGATTGTAGGCTGGTCAGCAAGCTAACTGGTTTGAGTGCTGTGGCCCCTTTAAGACTTTTGTATTCTAATTGCCCTGCTAATGTGCACCTCCCTGGTTAGTTATAAAATGGTCTGAGCGGCTGCCACCCCCCCTTTTAAACCCCTGGCAACACCACAGCCTGGTGACCACGGCCCCAAGTGAAAGGTGCCAAATTGTGCCCAATTAGCCATTTTCCTCGCTGGTGTCATGTGACTCATTAGCAGTACAAGGTCTCAGGTGTGAATGAGGAGCACACTCTCTCATACTGGTCAGTGGAAGTTCAACATTACACCTTATGGGCTCAATTCAACAAAGGTAGAAAATGGATTTTTCATGTGTTTTGTGCTTAAAAAGTTGCGATTTTGCGATTTATTTTGCGAGTTATTTTCACAAGTGATTCAGCAACCTGGATTCATTGTAAAACACGAGTCACTCGAATTAAATTCGATTGCGATTGTAAAAGTGCGAAATAAATTAGTGGATCGAAAAATTTACTACTGCATTTTGCGATTCGAAAATTTTACTACTGATTCAGGTGGACTTGATGAGCCACACACATGATATAAATTAGAGTGTTTCACACTAGTTTTTTGATGCAGCTTTCAGCAGGAGAAAACTCATTTTGCTCTTTCTCACAATGGAGCCCTTCTACTTTCTTTGCAATGGTAGTAAACTCTAAAGGTAGTAAAAAATTCAATTCATAAGAAAAAAGCCTGAGAATTCCACTGTTTGTGAATCACTAGTTAGGAAGACAATGAAAGTCAATGGCACTTTTTTACTCCTGAAAAAAATATTGAACTTTTTACCCCTTTTTACTAGTAGTAAAAAGTTCCATAAGAACAGGGGAAGGTACATGGGAGCGGTCGACCTTTGGGTTTTTACACTGCGGGGCACCAAAACCCAGAATAGTCAAAATCCTGGGTTTTGGTCCACGTTATAGTGTAAGCATAAGAATGGCGTACCATGATGTTAAAGCTAGCAAAGAGCTGCACCCTGCACCCAGGGACACGTGGTGCTATGTGAGCAAGCTTTGTATAGAAAACAATGGCCACATTTCTGCATTAAAGGAAACATTTTTAATACAGGTCACTAGCAATCCAACCACCCCCCCCCCACAAAAAAAACAACATACATGCCTCTTACAAATACTACTGTTTAATTAGTACTTCCACTACAGCATAGCTTGCCTCTTTATTACATGTATCCACAATGTTAGCCATGTACATAAAGCTACACAGGCAACTTAAAAGTTGAACAAAATTATGCATTTACATGTACCCATTAAAAAACCTTACAACAACATGCAGCAGTCAGAAAACAATACTAAACAATAGAAAAAAAATTTGAGTACATTTTTCAATAATTTTCGCTTGAGACAGCCTATTTACGAGCATTTTGTAAATTTTACGAGTGATTCGAAAATTTTACGATTGCATTTTCGAGTGCACGTATTTAATTCAACCCCTTTTCTGAATCACTCGAAAAAGTTAAAAATTTACGCATGCGATCCGATTTTTCGAGCGGCACAAATTTATTTCTACCTTTGTTGAATCGAGCCCTTTGACAAAGAACTCTGAATCTAAATATAAACAATTGTTACTCTACATAAAGAAGGCCTAGAAGATTGCCAACACCCTGAAACTGAGCTGCCGCATGGTGGCAAAGACCATACAGCGGTTTTACTAGACAGGTTCCACTTAGAACATAGATCACATCCAGAGGTTGTCTTTTGAAAATAGATGTATGAGTGCTGCAAGCATTACTGCAGAGGTTAAAGGCAGTGGGGGGGGGGGGGGGATTCAACATGCCAGTACTCAGACCATACGCTGCACATTATATCATACTGGTCTGCATGGCTATGAAAGAAAGAAAGAAGCCTTTTCCAAAGATGATGCACAAAAAAGGCTGCAAACAGTTTGCTGAAGACGAGCAGACTAAGGACATGGATTTGATTCAGATGGTGTCAAGCAAGCGTGTGTCGCATCATCCAGGTAAGGATACAAATAAAAATGTGTCTTATCTACAGTCGTGCATGTTGGTTGCAGTGTCAAGGTTTGGGTCTGCATGAGTGCTTCCGGCTGTGTGGAGTTGTGACGGGTGGATGCCATGGTCAAAACTACACATAGGAAACATTAGAGCCCTGTCAGTGGGATAGGCTCTGATAGTGATAGAAACTTTAATAATAATAGTTAAATACAGAACTTGTCTATAATTATTGTTATGGGGTGAACTACCTATCCAATTGCATGTGCTCACACCCACTATGGGTACAACAGCTCTATTTGGAGTGGAACGTGAGAAGACACACCTCCCTCCCTATGTGGAGCACCAAAAAATATGTATACAAGAATATATATCCTCAAAAATATTTCATTTTATTAATGCATAGCTAATCATAAAAACATATAAAGACAACACAAGACATGCTAAAAGCAAGGCAAATCCCCCTTCATATCATCAACAATGAATGCAACCACCATATTATCAATGGTGACCATAATATAAAAATTGCGTTGCTGTGTACCCACCATGTAAATTTAAGTGAGTATATTGATAATAATATTGTTTATTTTTTTTTATGGGTCTGTATATATCTATTCATGTATATATACACACCCACAGATATTTGTGCCGGCACAAAAAGGCCCAAACATGGACCCCTTTAAATAAATGAATGAATAAATAAGACCACCTGTGCTCTAAACAAAAGACAATAAATGAATAAATAAAGTGTGAAAAAGCTATCCAAAGAATTAATCGTGATGAAAATAAATATAATGCATAACTAAATTATATAGTATAATATTAAACCAATATTAGTACATCATTTCATACAGTGTAATCCCTATAAATACATAAATAACCATATTATAAAGTGCCAAGTGCTAACCTATCCTCTATCTAACCCCACATCAATTCCCCAACACAATATAACAGGTGGTCATGTAATAACAATAAACACAGTAAGAACTGTGCCAGCTTAATCAAAGTGATACTACCCGAATATGCAAAGAGCCACAGCAAACCATATAAGAAGGGGGACCGCAGCTAGAAGCACCCATGCGCCCGCCGCTACCCTCACCCTTTGAAGCCGCACAGGCAGCGGCGGGCGCGTGGGTGCTTCTAGCTGCGGTTGCCCTACCCTAGGTCCAAGAACCCCCTCGCTCCTCAGAGCGTGTGCAAATGGCCAGGCACGCACCCGCTACAGAGTTAGTCCATTGAGGGAACCATGAATGACATGTACTGTAATAATGTATCCAGACCTAAACCCCAATGAGCATCTTTGGGGTATCCTCAAATGAAAGGTGAAGGAGTGCAAGGACTCTACCATCCACCAGCTCCATCCTCCATCGTGTCATCATGGAGGAGTGACAAATAATTCCTGTGCCAACCTGTGAAGTTATAGTGGACTCCATGCACAATACAGTTAAGGCAGTGCTCACAACATATTGACACTTTGGGTACAATCTGGCTTTTGTTACCAGGCGTATACAAGCTGTACAATTACAACTTTCCATTGTATCAAAGTGTTTGATCTTCAGTGTTGTCCACTGAAAAGATATATATTAAAACATACATATATATTTATAAAAATGTGATGGGTGTACACACTTTTGTAACATACTGTGTATTTATGCTGTGTATATACATACATTACCAAAAATTGTCCTCTACTGCCATCTAGTGGAACAAATACAATCATTTACAGCCTTTGTTGAAATTGTAACCAGGACTTGGCCTGTAAAACTATTCAAGGTTTAGAATAGAGCCATACGTAATAAAACGGCCTTGAATTGCTAAGGAGCAATAATAGAAAGAAGGTACAGTGACAACTTCTGTGTTAAAGGAGATACAGAATATTTTAATATAACAGCGCCATAGTCACTTAAAGCTGTGCTCCGAGCTAACAATATGTTGTGCTGAAAGTTAGAGGACCTTCACTCTGAATGTGAGTCTATCTTATAGGTTTCCCACACTCTGTACATACAGATTGCTCACATTAAAAATCATCCTACCTGCATCTACTGCATGTTATGAGCCTTTAAACATCCAAGATGGCGGCTCATAGAACAACAGGCAGCCTGCAAACAGGAAGTGGCTTCTGACTGTGTCACTCTGCATTCTGGGATTGCTGACCCCAGCTCTGCTCTGTCTGAGCAAAGCACAGCTATAACCCTCCCCCCTGCACTGTATCCCACTATCCTCTCCTCAGTAAGTGTGATGCTTCTGAGTCAAGATGGCGGCGCCCGTATCCTAAAGCCCTGAACAGAGTTGCAGCCCAGTGGGGGAAAGAATAATAAGTGACTAAAAACTTAAAAATATATTAATTTTAGATGCTGGGGAATCATTTTTTAAGGGTTTGGGCTTTTCAATAAATCATGGGGAAGGTCCGGTTTAAAGGAGCACTATCGCGAAATTGCGTAATATTAAAAACCCATATAAACACATTGGTTAATGAAAGGGGGGGGGGGGATGGGTCACTTATAAACCCGAACTGAATAGTACTCCCACCAAGCTTGTGGTTTTCTTCTCCTGGTAGGAATAAAATCCAGGAGTGACAGGTTTAGTGTATTGGGGTGATAGAACCTGCCACCCAATTTCCTCTTCCATCCATTATTAAATATAAAAAACAAGCCTGGCTGGATATTTCTTGATGCTGGGTATATAAGTGACCCCTCCTCCCACCATCCAGCATATTTATATGGATTTTTATTATTGGCCCATTTTTTCGCGATAGTGGGATATTTTGGGCTAAAGTAAAATTACCACCATGACAATACTCACCACAGTTCAGAAGCATAGAGGAGATTCACATTCTCTACTGTTAATACATGAAATCACTGCTCAATATAAGGAAAGGATTGAGAAATGATCACCATTTGTGTTGCTTTTATATAGGTTCTCCTTAGAAAATGGGTTTGTATACTGTATTTTCAATACTGGTGGCTTTACTGGGCCTCACCATTCTTAATGGACATCTCCTTTAAATCTTAGGGAATCGAGGGCTGCTGTTTGAACTTTGGGAGGAACTCAGAATCTTAAATACTGATGTTGAGCATCTGATACAGCAGAGATCAGTTGTTCCAAATGCCAGCTCTCCTTCAGACATTTTACTGCCAGCAAGACAGCCTTTCAGGTGAGGATATCCGTATAATTACTATAATTATTAACTTACAATAACTGCAACTCATCAAGCTCGATTCCTGGGCATCATTCTGGACTCCTCTCTCTCCTTCAGACCTCACATTCACTCCCTGGCCACCTCCTGTCGCCTCCAACTCAAAAATATATCTCGCATCCGTCCCTTCCTCTCACCTGTCACCACTAAAATGCTAGTACACGCCCTGGTCCTATCCCGACTGGACTACTGCAACACCCTCCTCTGTGGTTTGCCAACAAACAGACTGGCTCCCCTCCAATCTATTCTAAATTCTGCTGCTCGCCTCATCCACCTCTCCTCTCGCTTCTCCAGTGCTGCCCCCCTCTGTCAATCCCTCCACTGGTTACCTGTCTCCCATAGAGTTCAGTTCAAACTTCTAGTGCTAACCTACAAAGCTCTCTCTAACCAGGCCCCTTCCTACATTTCATCTCTGATCCAGCGTTACCAACCCAAGCGCAACCTCTGCTCTGCCTCTGACATTCTCCTGTCCTCCTCCTTGGTTACTTCCTCACACTTCCGCCTTCAAGACTTCTCCAGTGCCTCCCCACTTCTCTGGAATGCACTCCCCCGCTCGATCCACCACTCTCCATCACTCCAAGCCTTTAAAAGCGCCCTCAAAACTCACTTCTTCAGACAAGCATATAACCTGGCTTAAGCAACTACTATAACCTTCAATGGCACATGCAGCCATACTCAAGCTCTACCACTTGTGACCCCGCCCCCTTTGTCTCCACCCCTATCCTTTAGACTGTAAGCTCGCAAGGGCAGGGCTCTCCTCCCTATTGTCTCATGTGCTCACAACACTTGTTTTTAACCTGTGGCATCTAATTTTGTATGGTTCTTTGTGTTTTACCTTGTCTGTATTCTTGTAAACTTGTAAAGCGCTACGGAACTTGATGGCGCTATATAAATAAACAATAATAATAATAATAATAACTTGTGGTCAGGGATGCTGTCAAAATCTGAAGATAAAAAGGTGCAAGAAGCCTGTATAGCACTGGTCCTGTTCTGCTACTGCAGTGGTTCTGAACCTTTTAACCCCAATTATCCCCACCCTCAGCGAGTACCCCCCAAGATCAGTAATGTTACCAAAATAATTAGATCACAGGCCAAGCAGGAAAGAAAAAGGTTTGACTAATATATAAGACATGTCGGATTCCCCCTGTTGGTACACCCTGGAACATTATCGAGTGCCCCTTCAACCTGTGGCATGTACCCAGGAACGGATTAAATGTGGTGGAGGCCCCAGATACAGTATAAAATAATAGTCCAGCCGAGTAAGTGATTGGTGGTTGTCTGGCACCCGCTCACTTACTGGAACGTCAGATCGAGTCCCTTGTGCCATCCTTATGCGGGTGCGTGCTGCTCGGGAACTCCTGCTTTGCCATTCTGGGCATTGGGGTGTGTAGTCGCCCAAGTGGTCCAGCAGAAAACAGTTCCCTACATTAAAGCTGCCATTGGCTGTGCTTTGTGGCTTATTTGCAGTGAACGGCCGCCAACTGACAGCTCTGTGCGCACTCATCAATGTAGCGTTGCTGACGGCGGCTAGTCAGACCACAGACCATAACCCAAAGGTTGGTGGAGGCCCCCTTTGCAGCCCTGCATGTACCCCTAGTTAAAACAGAGAATGGGGTCACCCATGTTTTGCTTTTCTGGCAGGGGTGGACATGTTATGAAGCCAGGTGAGGCAGTACCATCTAGAGGGGGTGATAGTTGCTGGACTTTTTTCTTCTTGTTTTTAAATATTTTTTTAATAAATGTAATCATTGGTGGCATCCACAGGACAGGGCTGCTGAGCAAATTATTACATGTCTGTGCCTCCCATAACTACAGAGGCCAGGGGGGCGACTTCAATAGCGTGGCATCAGAAGGGACAGCGAGGCAGTGGATGGGGTAAGTATAGTGAAAATACCATTTTGTGAATACTCACCTGTAAAATGGGTATTATAAGTATGTCACACACCCCGCTTCAAGATATTCATAACTTGTGGGTAATACAGGTCGGTGTTACCAACAAGTTATGAATATCTTGAAGCGGGGTGTGTGACATACTTAGGATATGTAATTTAATACAAACATTTGAAATATAATTTAATAGAATTGAATAGAAACGCATGCCATGATGAATAGCTGCTGACTATTCCACCTAAACACACACATTGGTAATAGCCAGATTCAGTTACACATGATATACTAAGCCAGTCAGCAGCATATATATTATATTATCAGTAGCAATTAGACCTAGGCCCTTATTTAAGAAGGGATAGCGTCAGGTAGTGGCTGGTTAACGAGAGGTAGCGCCAGGTAGCGACTGGTGAACGCCGGACACGGCACGCAATTACACATTTATCAAGCAGAATCTGTGCAGTGACTGGGATAGCGCCATGTAGCGTCTGATTCATCATTTTCACAGCCTCAGCGAACAGCATCGGCGTTCAGCCTTGCACAGCACCAGGTATGACCTCTCACTACCTGTCGCTCTCCCATACATTTCAATGGATGATCCTTTCCTTCTCTTTAAACAGGGTTTTTATTTTATTTTTTTTTAAATCACAAATAATTCTGTGACCTCTTCTGGCATTGAAAAAGCAGTTTTTCCACAATTTAGTCATTTTTTATATATTTCGTCAGAAATGACATTACAGGTCTGGCATTAAAGTGTTCATGTTACAATGTTGCTACAATGTAATTCCATATGTTTTCGCTTTGTTACTAGTGGATAGATGCTGGAAAACAGACTTTAAACACACCGCCTCCTGCGCTCTGGGCTACAAACAAGTATTTTTCAGCGCCGGAGTTTTGTGAGGCTGTTTTTTTGCTGAATATGGTGTGAGTCGGTCGCTATGACCAGTCGCTAACATGCGCTCCCATACAGCGCTGTACTGGTCAAATAGCGACTCCTCACAATGTATTCAACATTACTGCACAGCGACTGAGTCGCTATGAAGTAGCGACCCACGGCCGAGCACAGCGAGTACTAGCGGGCGCTCTGAAAATGCCTGCTACAGGCGCTCATCTGTCGCTACCTGGCGTTAGTGATGAATCAGCCTGCCCGTGATTATACTGAGAATACGTGTATTGCCTGTAATATCATCTCCTGTATTTAGCAAGGTCTCTCCCTACACAGTGCAGTGCTGCGAGGATTCTATGTACCTCCAGAGACTAACAATTACACCTTCTGGATACTGGCGGATAATAAAGCCCAACTGTTTTTCAGTCCATCAGAAGAGGCTGGAAGAAAGGTAACACATGGTTGTGAGTTGTAATAAATGATTCGTTTTTGATTGCAACAGATTTTTCATCATCAATATTTTTTACCAATATGCCTGATTTCTAAAGTGGACCTGTAATCAAAAATAGATTTGAGGTCCACACACCTCTGGGGTTTACTAATTTGGGATATGCTTCCATTCAAATTATCAGCACAAGCCTCAGACTGGCCAGAGCTACTTACCACTTCTTTATTCCCTTTCTACCTATGGCTGGTCATAATTGGCTCACTAGTGGTCATGTGACCAGACTGGCTGCTGGCAGCGCAGAAACATACGTGATATGAAGCATCAATGGACAGAGCTGCTGTTTTTATTTTAGCCCTGCTATGGCTTCTACCCAGCGCTGCAGAAACTTTAGGAGAGGCACATGAGAAAGGCATCAGGAGAGCTGCCTTAGGCCCTTATTTAACAAGGGATAGCGCCAGGTAGCGACTGGTGAGCGAACGGTAATGACGGTCACCGCCACGAGAATGCCGGCTCCCCACCACAATCACACATTAATCAAGCCGATTCTTCTTAGCGACTGACAGAGCGCCAGATAGCGAATCATTCATCATTATTCCAGCCTCACCCCACAGCGCCAGCGAGCGACCTTGAACAGCGACAGGTATGACCTCTCGCTACCTGGCGCTCTCCAATGCATTTCAATGGAACAATCTTTAAATATTCATAATTAATTGTTAATAATTTTTTTTTTTAATGGGAAAATTTCTGTTACCACTTCTGCAATGTTAGATATTTTTTTTAAGGTAAAAAAAAAAAAAAAAAAAATATGTGCAGAATTGATATTACAGGTCTGATATTAATGTATTCATATTGCAAAATGTTTTTATAAACTTGTTTTTTTTGGTTTCCAAAAATATGGTTGTTTGGGGGTTAAAAAACTACTTTTAACCCATCGCCGCCAGCTCTCTGGGGTTTAAACATTTCACAGCGCGAGAATTTTTTGAGCGTGATTTGTTAATGAATATGGTGGGAGCCAGTCGCTATGGCCATTCGCTATCATGCGCTCCCATACAGCGCGGAACCTGTCAAATAGCGACTCATCACCTTGTATTCAACATTACGGCAAACCGACTGAGTCGCTATCAACAACCGAACAACGGCCAAGCACAGCGACTACTAGCGGGCGCTGTGAAAATACCGCTACACTCGCTCAACTGTCGCTACCTGCCGCTATTAATGAATCGGCCTCCTATTATTGTTGTTGGGTTTACAGTCTCTTCAACTCCACAGCCCTGGTTTGAAGGGTTAGAGTCGAAGTTGTGGAGTTGGAGCTAGTTTGGGTTGGAGTTGGAGTCCTGGCATAAAGAAAATTACTAATATTGTATAATAAATGTAACTTTCATAGGAAGTTTAGAAACGTTCAATCTAAGGCCCTTGTAAATATCAATCAGTGACATGCAGCGGCAGATCTAGCGGTGATAGATGAGGTCTCCATGTTGCCACAAGGCCCTAAGTTACAATGCCTGAAACCAGGCAAAGCAAGTCTATACTCACCTGCAGGGCTGGATTAAGTGTGGTGGAGGCCCCAGATACAATATTTTTTTTCCTTTAAAACAATAGTCCAGCCAATTAATTGATTGGTGGTTGTCTGGCACCTGCCCACTTACTGGAACATCAAACCGAGTCCCTTGTGCCCCCCTTGTGAGGGTGTATATTGCTCGGGAACTCCTGCTTTCCATTCTGGGTGGGGGGTGTAGTCACCCAGCTGGTCCAGCAGATAACAGTTCCCTGCATTGAGCTGCCAGCGGCTGTGTTTGGTGGCTTATGTGCAGTGACAGCTCTGCACGCACCCATCACTGTAGTGCTGCTGACGGTGGCTTTGCTGCTCTAGACTCTCCGTTCTACCCAGTGGTGGCTTCGGCTGCAGGTTTGCAAAACCAAAAAAAAGACTTGCCCAGGCACAGGGGGCCCCCACTGGCTATGATAGCTTTGTTGCCGGCCTATCAGACCAAAGAACGAAATGCCTCCTGGACCAGACCATAACCCAAAGGTTGGTGGAGGCCCCCTTTGCAGGGCAAGTGGTGGAGGCCCTGGGGTGCACGCCCCTTGCGCCCCCTGTGCAGATGCAGCTCTGCCCCACAGCTGTTAAACACAGTTCTGGCATTTTCATACTTTCCCATGGCAATGAGCCAGCGTTTCCAGAACCGGTGGCATCCATGGAGCCTACTCCAATCATTGCAATGGAGGGGGTGTCCCAAACTGGGTTCATTACATCTGGCCTTGATGCCAACATGTCTACCTGGTGATGGAGGAAGTATTTGCTCGGTGTCCCTCATTTGTAAAGTATGAAGATGGCAGCACTGCTGGGAGAAGCTGCTGGGGACAAAAGGTGAGTGTATATCTTTTTTATAATATTGCCTAGACAGGAACTTTAAAGTGGACCAACACCCAGGGGGGATCGGCCCAGGAATCTATAAGATTCCCGGACCCCCCAGTAGGCCCACAAAGCTTATCTCAGCCCCGTTCCATCGGCGCATGCGCAAGCCGCGGCCGCGTCTCGCGCTTCCCTCTAGCAGGGCGTGCACCCGCGCCGGCCGTTTGTGAATGGCCGGCGCAGGCGCGCTCACTGTTAGAGGGAAGCGCGAGACGCGGCCTCCAGCGCTCAGAGCCGCTGAGCTGCTATGCGCGTCCAAGCGGCCTTGGACGCGCATACCACAGCGGCTCTGAGCGCTGTGATTGGCTGCAGAGGTCACGTGGGAGCGGGGAGAGGTGAGTGTTTCTGGGCTTTCGGGGGGGTTCCACACAGCGAGGCACCCCCGATCAGGGTGCCCCACCGAAGTGGACCAAAACCCAGGATAGTCAAAATCCTGGGTGTTGGTCCACTTTAAAGAGGCATTCCAGACAAGGGAATAAATACGGCTATTTTCTGCTCTCTCCATTCTGATTGTAAGGAACTGCATCTTTAATTCAGCCTGCTTTATATTTCTTAATAAGACCTAGTGAATATCCTCCCTTCTATTGGGCCCCCTCAGCAGCAGAGGATGACTTATCTATCTTATCAGTGTGACAGTTCTCACTGAAGTGCATTCATTTTGGGGATTGAAAAAGAGGAGTCTGCATACATGAGTTCAGCAGGGGTCATCAGGAAATGCAGAGTGCTGGTAGAAAAACGATGATTGCAATAGTGATATTATTAAACAGAAAGGTTATTTACATTTCAAGTACAGAGCAAAGGTGTGTACAGAATTTTCATATTATCATTCATTATTATGAGAACCACTCTTTAAATTGTACAGAAGAAAAATAATAACTGGGTTAGTAATAGTCCCAAAGTCCAAGCCTTCACATGAGCTCCCCTCCTCTCCTACCTATGTGATTCCAATCTGAAGAGCAACAGCAATGCTCACCTAACTAAAAACCCAGGATTTTGACTATCCTGAGTTTTGGTCCCCGATTGACTATCCTGAGTTATGGCCCCCGATTGGGGATGCCCCGCTATGTGTAACCCCCCAGGATGCCGAGACCAGCTCACCTCTTCCTGGTCCTATGGCGCATGCTCGGCCACTCGTCCAATCAGCGTGCTCTGAGCCGCTGATGTCACATTGTCTAAGGCAATCGGCTCCAAGCCCGCTGACACCCGCATCCCTCGCTACTCGCTAACAGGGAGCGTGCCCGTGCTGGCCATTCATAAATGCCTGGCACAGGCACATGCCCTACTACAGGGACAGCGGGGATGCGCCCATGGCTCGCACGTTCACTGTTGGACTGGGAAAGAAGGTGAGTGCATGGGGCGACCTGGGGGGGTTTCACACAATGGGACATCCTGATTTTGGGTGTCCCAGGGGAGGGAACCGATCGGCCCAGGAATTCAATCGCCGTGGGTTTTGGTCCACTTTAAGTTACCATCAGCCGGTATAAAAGGCCCCTCCCTGCAACAAGAGTGAGCAGCAGGAGCCAAGAGTGACTGGCGGAAGCTTGGAGAGGGGCAGAGCACACCGATCCCTGCTCCCGACTTCCACCACTCACTTCGGTCTGAAAATTGAGGGTGTGGGACAGCACCAGGTGATTAGAGGTAAGTAGTAAAAGAATAAACCCGGCCCATTCCCTGCAACCCCAAAAGCCAGATGGGTGAAGAAGAGCCCTGTGCCCATGTGGGCTAGGTGGCCTGGTGGCCTTTTGGGCTGGCTGCTCGGCCTCTGCACCCTGGTCTACTAGCCCACATTGTTGGGGCTAGGACTGGTTTTGCTGGAGAGGGGGTGTGCCCGACACTGATTTTTTAATTTTTAAGGTGCCCCCCACCCCACAGACAGGGGAACCTTTGTCTGTTAAAAGAAAAAGGGTTTAACCCTTGACCATGCTCATAGTAGCTGTATTTTGGGTCTGATTTATCAAGCACTTCTGCCAGACTACACCACATTAGGTTAAAAATATAATATATATTTTTTTTTACACTGGCGCATGTTGCTGCACTACAAAAAACATGTTTCCTAAAACATTAGCGGTACAGCAACATGCTGAAAAAAGGATAAATCATATTTTGCACTACTCTAATTTGCACCAATGTGGCATTGCCTGGAGTATTTGAAAAATCAGGCCCTTAAAAGGATACAGAAGGCAGGGAGGCCGATTCAGTAATAGCGCCAGGTAGCGACAGATGAGCGACTGTAGCGTTATTTTCACTGCGCCCGCTAGTATTCGCTGTGCTTGGCTGTTGTTCGGTTGTTGATAGCGACTCAGTCGATGTGCGGTAATGTTGAACACGGGGTTAGGAGTCGCTGTTTGACAGGTTCCGCGCTGTATGGGAGCGCATGACAGCGAATGGCCATAGCGAACGGCTCCCGCCATATTTATTAACAATCACGCTCAAAAAATTCTTGCGCTGTGAAATGCATGTTTAAACCCCAGAGCGCTGGCGGCGATAGGTTAAAAGTAGTTTTTTAACCCCCAAACAACCATATTTTTGAAAAAAAAAACAAACAGTTTTTCAAAACATTTTGGAATATGAATACATTAATATCAGACCTGTAATATCAATTCTGCACAAATTTTTTTTTTTTTTTTTTACCTTAAAAAAAATATCTAACATTGCAGAAGTGGTCACAGAATTTTTGACATTTAAAAAAAAAAAAAAAAAAAAAAAATAATAATTAATTATGAATATTTAAAGATTGTTCCATTGAAATGCATTGGAGAGCACCAGGTAGCGAAAGGTCAGACCTGTCGCTGTTCAAGTTCGCTCGCTGGCCCTGTGGGCTGAGGCTGGAATAATCATGAATGATTCGCTATCTGGCGCTCTGTCAGTCGCTAAGCAGGATCGGCTTGATAAATGTGTGATTGCGTTGGGGAGCCGGCGTTCTTGTGGCGGTGACCGTCATTACCGTTCGCTAACCATTCGCTACCTGGCGCTATCCCTTGTTAAATAAGGGCCAAAGACAATTGTTACACCATTGGGTTGGGCTACGTTTAGCACTGTCCTAACCTGTTTCCATTTTTAAATTGAAGAAGAAATGGCCGAGATATCAAGGTTTATAGTTTCACCTTATGATTTATCTTTTGAAATATTTGGGCCCTTGGTTCTGTGGCGCTGCAAAATAATCAGCATTAAGTGCGGGGTCTGTAAGGCATTCTCATCACCCTGGCTGTTCTCCCATTCGTGTAGGGGGGGGGAGAAAGGGGTCTGTGTTTAAGCAGAGGACCCTTCTGGACCCTACAGTCCCTCCAAATACTCCCACCAGAAGGGTCCTCTGCTTAAACACAGACCCCTTTCTCCCCCCCCTACATATTATAATATAAGGGAGTAGGGACTTGGAGACTTGACCGGTCCAGTTTCGTCCTCAGGGAATGGTCACATGTACCAACCCCTCAAAGAAACTCCCCCCCAACACTTAATGTCTAATAAAGGGTAGAAGCCCGCTCTCAGACCGGTAAAGTTCTCCCAACACACTAATCAAGACAATCCTTAAACCGGAGGCAGACCAGCTAGATATGACACAGCTAACGGGACAAGAATGGGACCAATTATTTAGAGATTTTTCACAATCCATTTTAGTAAGTTCACAAGCAGGAGGAACACATGAAATTATTTCTGAGAAATTCAGATCATTAGAGGGCATTTTACGGAAGAAAACCAGAGTACACTGGAACATAGTATACCTGCGAAGATATCTAGAGGAAGAAATAGTGCCTTTTGGACTAAGAATAAAGATATTTCCTCAAATTGGAGAAATAGATCACAGCTTCAAAGAAAAATGGGAGAAAAATCTCCAGATTTGTTCCTTTAACATGCTAAAAATGTTAATCGAACAACAAGAACAGACGTTGAAACAAGTAGAGTGCCAATACACAAAACTTTGTGACGAACTTAATCAATATAGAGATTGGACAGGCTTTGAGGACAATAATCTAAAAATAAAGAAAAAAATAGAAGCCCTCATAAAGGAAGTTTGGGAATATAAAAACACTAAACTAACAAGAGATAGGAGAGCATACGAGGAGAAACGGGCATACAGGTGGAGACAAGACACATTTAGAAACCAAGACAGGAACATAGACCCTTACGCTTCCCAATCCTCATCATCAGACAGCTCCCTAACAGGGGAACAACCAAGAAAACAGTATAAACTCTTCTCGAAACATCAGAGAGGAGGCCAATCCACATACAAATCAAGATTTGACACTACACCAAAGACCACAAGCAAAGGGGACAAGAGAAAAAACTTCCCTTCCCCCGATTACTCACAGGAATGCCCCCAACAAAATACACTAGGAATCCCTTTTTTAGGGGCGGCAGGAACAGAAACACTACAACACACAGTACAGTTGTCAAAAAAGGGGAGTCACACACAGATAGACCCATCCCCTCCCTCTCACACCAATTGAACATGGATAACCAGACACCAGATACGGATGGCAACAATATCATAAATCTAGCGGCTCTCCCCCTATCAAAAGCCCAGATAGAGGTACTGCAACTAGGGCTAAACTTTTGCCCAGAAAACAATATCAATAAATTTGAGTTGATAAAAGACCTGCATTTATATGCAAGGAAAATCCTACTGAAACAACAATACACGGACACTCCACAAACAGACGCAGAGATAGGACTAACCCAAGGAGACATGACCAGTTTAAGGATACTAGAAACACTAGAAGACAAAGAGGAGGAAGGGAGAGACAGAACACAAGGGGAGAAAAAACAACCACCAAGAAGGGCCTTTAGAAAACCATCAAAATATTTCCCCCCACTAACCATGAACTCTAGTGTCAAAACATTTGTCAATGTCGTTACACAGGAAATAGAAGCACTAAACACAAAAGGCATTAGACCAAAAAACTTTACACCTGCACAAAAACAGGCCTTAAAAGAATTGGAAGACAATAGAGAAATAGAAATTAAACCTGCAGATAAAGGAGGCAACACAGTAGTAATGACAAAAACACAATACGCCAGAATGTGCCATAAGATACTCGACAACAAGGAATGGTATGAAAAGACCTCCGCACATCAGTTGAAAAAAGATCAACAAGAATATAGTACGATCATAAACACAGCCTACTCACACAAAGTAATCGACAAACCCACATGGGAATTTTTGACAGTAACGGACCCGGTCACACAAACCTTTTATGCATTACCTAAGATACATAAAGCTAAGAATAATCCCCCAGGCCGCCCAATTGTGGCAGGAATAGGATCACTGACCAGCAGAGCCAGCGAATACATTGACACATTTCTCAGGCCCTTTGTGGAGTCCCTCTCCTCTTATGTGAAGGACACCCCCCATTTACTAAAAATCCTACAGGAGATGACGGTCCCCCCACATTCACATCTAGTGACCTTGGATGTGGAGGCATTATACTCCAGCATCCCACACGAGTTGGGCCTCCAGGCAGTCAAACACTACTTAGACGAATTAGACACCACAGAACACGACCATAACCTTTTTCTGATAGAATTACTGAGATTCATACTCACGCACAATACCTTCCTTTTTGATAATCAACTCTTCCATCAACGACAAGGCACCGCTATGGGCACTATATGTGCTCCTTCATTTGCAAACCTCTACCTGGGCTGGTGGGAGGGAATAATCTGGGAGGTAGAATCTACTGCCAAGTATATGGAACATGTAGTAACATGGCTCCGATATATAGATGATATCCTCATCATCTGGGACGGCCCCACCCCCTTATTAGAAGAATTCATAAAGACACTAAACAATAACACGTTCAACTTGAAATTTACACTGGAATACAGCCAACATGAAATTAGCTATCTGGACCTCAAAATTCGAACAGACCCCAAGGGCACGATATCCACAAATTTTTACAGAAAGCCAGCGGCCGCAAATAATATACTCAGAGCGACAAGCGCACACCCTGCCCCATTGAAGAATAGCATCCCGTACGGGGAGTATTTAAGGGCAAAGCGCAATTGTACTACAACGGAGGATTACAAAACAGCAGCCGATGGCATCAGACGTAGATTGAGAGAAAGAGGATATTCCAACAAAACACTTAAAAGGGCGTATAATAGGGTCCGAATAAGAGACAGAGACTCTCTATTGAACACAGCCACCAGTAACACAAAAAAGAATGAACTTGAATATACTCCTTTTATCCTTACATATAATTCCCAACACCAGAATATTAGACGAATACTGAAAGCACACTGGTATATCCTAAAGAGAGATCCTGAAGTAGGCCCTTTCATCACAGAAATCCCTAGATTAACCTTTAGGAAAGGCAGATCTATAAAAGATCAATTAGTTAACAGCCACTTCACAAGAGATGTGAAACAGAAATGTTGCAAAGTACAAGGCACGTACAGATGTGAGGGCTGCTCAACATGCCAGTACATTAAAACTGGTGCGGACATCGTACTCCCAACAGGCATAACAATCAAACAAAAACACTATGCCAACTGTGACACAAAAGACGTGGTGTATGTACTCACCTGCGATTGCCCCAATTTCTATATTGGAAAGACCAATAGAAAATTGAAAACTCGGATCTATGAACACACCAGAGATATAAAAAAACAGAACCTGCTCACACCTGTGGGAAGACACTGGACCCGCCACCATAAAGGGTCCCTAACAGGTATATATTTTCAAGTGTTAGATAGAATACATAGCCACCCGAGAGGTGGCGACATTCGTAAGAAAACACTGCAACAGGAAACCAAATGGATAGTCACCCTGAAAGCCTGTACCCCTCCGGGCCTAAATGACGCCTGTAGTTATGCCCCTTTCCTAAAATAGCCTCAAAAACCAAAAATAAATAATAAAGAAAACCATAATTTTTTCTCATATGTAGGTGAATGTATGTGTGTGTGTGTATGTATATATATACGTACATGTACTTGTTATGTGTATGTATATATATATATATATATATATATATATATATATATTCCCTTAACCAAACTCACCTTTCTCCCAGGTGTGAAACCTCCCAAAACTGAGAGATACTTACTCTTCCCCCTCCACTAGCTCTATGCAAGAAACTATACCCCACAAATAGTGCCCTGTTTCATTCCCCTATATATATATAAAAAATAATAAAAACAGAACCTTTAATAATACTAAGCTATCCGGTTCAAATAGAAATGACAAAGCATCCTGGTGAAATAATAATGCACAGCATGACTAGATAATGAGAAATGAATTTGCTAGACCTAAGAGTAATCAAACACATAGCAAGGTCGGGTGCAGCACAGCGCTTTTTAGAAAAAGACAATATACATAACCATACATAAATTCCCCATTAGGACCACAACAAAATGGAGTCCTGTTTACTTCCGGCTGAGCGGGGCCGCCCAGCAGGAGAATGACACTTTCCCCACATGTCGTTCTCCTCCTGCCTATCATTAGGCGGATTGACGTCACTGCTAGCCGCCCAATAGCGGCAGCAGTAGACGCCGATGTGCGGCCCCACGGCAACGTAGCCCCGCCCCCCCAGCGGCGTCCCCCGGATATGAAGGCGCGCTGTTCTACAGCTTGCGCTCTGTATCCCGGGGGCGGCGAATGAGAGCGGACACAGCGCCACCGACCCCATACTAGAAGAGAGGGTCGGTTCAGCGGAACTGAAACAGCCCCCAGATGAGGTAATTACAGCTATCTTTTATATACCTTACAGACAACTGCTCACTGGCAATATGATACGAATCATGCTTATCTGCCTTACAGATAAAGCCATCACCACAAATAAGGGACCACAGTGCCACCTACTGAGGTAAAAAAGTTTTTCTTATGCCATTAATAGCTGCAATAAGAACCCCAGAACAATATATAATGCATTTATACATTTTACCTTAGGGAATTAATCCAAAACCATGGACAAGCAAGCGCCCCTCCCCCACACTGACTAATTACAAGGTATGGGTTTCTGTAGGATACTAAACTAATATGACTGTGTATACTTTTGAAATCTGAAGATTTGTAATAACAAATATCATATATTATCAGATTGTGCACTGAAGAAGCTATATGCGAAACGTCTGCACAAAAATACTTGCTACAACTGAATTTTTTCAGAGGCTTGCTATGAACTGTACATGAGGATTATCCTTCACACAGAAGGCAAAAAGGAGATATAAATATTATCTTCATTTGTTTCACCCATACTCAATATATAACAGAAAATATGTGAGAAAAATGTAAAAAATATATGTAGTTGTACCATATATGTGAAAAAATTTTGATATGTGTTTTTGTATGTTATATTTAACAAAATAAATGTATTATACACCTTACAAGAAGACAATTTACTCAAATACAGTCCCTCCAAATACTCCCACCAGAAGGGTCCTCTGCTTAAACACAGACCCCTTTCTCCCCCCCCCTACATATTATAATATAAGGGAGTAGGGACTTGGAGACTTGACCGGTCCAGTTTCGTCCTCAGGGAATGGTCACATGTACCAACCCCTCAAAGAAACTCCCCCCCAACACTTAATGTTCTCCCATTCTCCCAGTGTCCACAGTCTGATGATGTGTAACTTTAGACCACCAGCTTAACCCTATTATTGGTGGTCTATGGCAAAGGAATTCAGGGTGAGTGCCACTATTCTTTGCCTTGTTTCTTCTTCCAGGAGCAGCAGTATTCTGACAGGAAGGAAGAGGTGAGCTGCTGAATGACATGTTATGCACTTTGCCTACTGAGTGGCTTTAATTTAATGAGCTCTTTTCAGTTTGTGGAGTCTCCTGGATAGGAACAGGGGGCTACCTATACATATGTGGCATCATTGTAATCGGAGGCATGGAGCTTTTACACGCAAAATGATTTTCTTGAAAAAGAACTCACATTTTTAAATAAGAAAACACTACAAAATATAAAAATATATATTTTTAAAATGTATTTTCCACACAATTCACCCAAAATATTGAGAAAACCCAAACTCCAACCTGGAAATTCCTGCAAAAATCAGTGATAGGGCAGATTTTCACTAACATTTGCATGAAATTGCTTAAAGTGGACCAAAACCCACCGCGATCGGCCCGGGTATGTATAAGATTCCAGGGCTGATCGAAGCCTTCCTCCCGGGGCATCCAAAATAAGGTTCCCCCGCTGTGTGAAACCCCCCAGGTTTCCCCATACACTTACCTTCATTACTGGTCCAACGGCGCATGTGCGAGCCGCAGCCACATCCCTGCTATCCCTCTAGTGGGACGAGTGCCCGCGTCAGGCATTTGTGAATGGCTAGTGTGGGCATGCTCCCTGTTAGAGGGTAGCGGGGGGTGCGACCGTCAGCATGCTCGGAGCCGCTGACCTTAGACGAAGACTTAGGCCCTTATTTAAGAAGGGATAGCGTCAGGTAGCGCCTGGTTAATGAGAGGTAGCGACAGATAGCGACTGGTGAACGCCGGACACGGCACGCAATTACACATTTATCAAGCAGAATCTGTTTAGCGACTGGGATAGCGCCATGTAGCGTCTGATTCATCATTTTCACAGCCTCAGCGAACAGCGCCAGCGTTCAGCCTTGCACAGTGCCAGGTATGACCTCTCGCTACCTGACGCTCTCCCATACATTTCAATGGACGATCCTTTTCTTCTCTTTAAACGGGTTTTTTTTTTTTTTTTCAAAAAAATCACTAATAATTCTGTGACCTCTTCTGGCATTGAAAAAGCAGTTTTTTCATAATTTTTTCATTTTTTATATATTTCTTCAGAAATGACATTACAGGTCTGCCATTAAAGTGTTCATGTTACAATGTTGTTACAATGTAATTCCATATGTTTTCGCTTTGTTACTAGTTGATAGATTCTTGAAAACAGAAAACACACCGCCTCCTGCGCTCTGGGCTTCCAACAAATATTTTTCAGCACCAGAGATTTGTGAGGCTGTTTTTTTGCTGAATATGGTGTGAGTCGGTCGCTATGAGCAGTCGCTAACATGCGCTCCCATACAGCGCTGTACTAGTCAAATAGCGACTCCTCACAGTGTATTCAACATTACTGAACAGCGACTGAGTCGCTATAAAGTAGCAACTCACGGCTGAGCACTGCGACTACTAGCGGGCGCTCTGAAAATGCCTGCTACAGACGCTCATCTGTCGCTACCTGTCGCTAATGATGAATCAGCCTGCCCGACGATGTGACATCAGTGGCTCCGAGCGCGCTGATTGGATGAGTGGCTACGCATGCGCCGTAGGACCGAGAAGAGGTGAATAGGCTGCGGCGATCTGGGGGGTTTCACACAGCGGGGACACTCCCGATTGGGGTGCCCCGGGGAAAGTACCAAAACCCAGGATAGTCAAAATCCGGGGTTTTGGTCCACCTTAAATGAAGTGTGGAAAAGCATTTATATATAAAGTTAGAATAGATCATTTTAAGAGATAAGATAAAGAGCACGTTCACTATTTTTAATAGACTAGTGAACAACAATGTAAATAATATTTCGGCTTTCATTGCACTGCAGGGTGAGGTTGCCTCCATACCACACGGCATTCTGTCATTAACTGACCACTGGGAACTGGACTGGGATCATCAATGGAAGCAGAAATCTCCAAAGATGGAGCTTTTGGGAGGGCAGAAATATTACCTGGAAATGCTACAACATGGAACGGGACCCAAGTTAAATATGAAAATCGGTGTTCAGATCCATAATACCTGGCTGAGCCCAGAGGTGGTGAGCACATACCAGAGAGAGAAACACCAGATAGTGGCTCGCTCTTCCCGACTTCCCGAAATCCAGGTAAGCTCCTAATCATGGCCGGCCCTCGGAGTGTGCGGATGCACAGGTTGCTATTCCAACCTCTCTGTAAAGGAGCGACAGGAGCTCTCAACTGGAACATCAGCCCTCTATTTATTTCAAAATACCCCCATCTCTCTTCTCTCATTTTTGCAAATCTTTTACCGTTTCCTTCTTGATTTATCCTTCTCTCTCTTTATTCATTGTCTCTCTCTCTTTCTTTCTTTTTCTTTCTTTTTGTTTTTCTTTCTTTCCTTTCCTCACTCTTTCTTTCTTTTTCTCTCTCTCTCTTTCTCTCTCTCACTCCCTGCATCGCTTTCATTTTTTCTCTCTCCCGCTCTTTCTCTTATTCTTTCTCTCTTTCTTTCTCTCCCTCTCTCTGTTTCTTTCCTTTTTTAAATATTTAATTTATCTCTGTTTCTTTCTTTCTCTAAATATTTACTTGTTTCTCTCTAAATTGTTCTCTCTCTCTCTCTTTCTCTTTGTTTCTTTCATTCTTTCGCTCTCCCTTTTTTAATTTTTTTTCTCTGTATTCCTAATTTTTTCCCTCTATTCTTTTAGCACTCTTGCTTTCCCAGAGATGCTCTCATTCCCACATTCTCTCCATCTCCCTCTTGTCACATTCCTTCAGTCTCCTTCTTTCTCACTTTCTATGTCATGCTATATTTTTTAATTTTTAATGTTTTCTCCTCCTTTCTCTTTTCTACATTCCCTTCACCCTCTCTCTTTTTGCCTTCTCGGTATATGACATTTGCAATTCCCACTTTACCACATTCCCACTAATTCTCTTTTGTCTACCTCCAGTCTTTCTTTTTTGCATTCCCTTTGTTTTTCTGGTCTCATCTCTCTGTATCCCTCTTTTCTGTGTTTCTCCTTTTGCCTAGGGGAGTGTCATCCTGAAACTTTGCACAGGGCCAGGGTAGAACCTAAGGGGGGATCCGGGTCTGACCGCCCCCGAGGGGCTAGGAAGTGGATCTTTTTCCATTTGTTTTAAATTTTTATTTTCAATACAATAGTTTGATTTACTTTCTGCATCTTGGGGACCCTCAGTATATATATATATATATATATATATATATATATATATATCCAAAAGGGGATCACAGATGCACACCATAGACATGAAAATATATATGTAACACATGAATTTAGACTTTAAAAAAATAAGATCTGGACATTCAGATACATATTGTAATAAAGAGATGATGACTTTTCAAAGAAAATAATCTAATACAGGCAGCAATGTTTGACATGTGTAACAAGACAAATGCAACAAAGATAAAGATACATTATATGTACACAATCCACTTGGAAAGCTGGCAAGCATCATGGTCTGTCTGATACAATGTACAGCCTCAAGTTCAAACTCTGGATATTACAATCCACTGCAGAAAAACTACTTGTAAAAATAATATCAAAAAAGAAAAGACTATTAGCATTTATTTACAATGGCATCATCTGACCCCATTAGGGTTACAAAGATACAGGGATACTTTGAAGTCTCTATTGCACGGGTAGACTGCCTCTCCACATACACTATCCCCATCACTTACTAGGCCCGATTAGGGGATGAGAATAAGAAATATGGGCTGAGATCTACTTTGTCATAAAGGCCCAATGTGGCCACATACTCACCTAATTCCATGATCCCATGCTGCTCAAATTGTGTCCATGAGTAGCTGGATCCCCATCCCTCCACTATGCGTGCCCCCCTGGAAAACCAGCACAGAGCAGGGGCACAGCTGCAGAGGAAAGCCCCTCTGATGTTACATTTGAACAGCATAGGATCCCAAAATTATATGACAACGTGATTCTGACTGTGGGGGGTACATAGGGTACATCCCTAATCAAGATACCCCCAGGATGCATTCTAATGGACCGAATCCTGGGATTTTGACTATCCCTATCTGATTTAGGATGCCCTACTGTGTAAAACCCCCTGCCCCTCTCATCTACCCTGTAGCATGGTCCCTGCCTTTCTGTCGTCTACCACTCATCTAGCCCATTCACCCCCTGCCACTGTCCTCTATCACTCACCTAACTCCTACAATCCCTGCGGCTGTCCTCTAACACTCACCTAACCCCTCCTCCCCTGCCACTGTCCTCTACCACTCACATAACCCCTCCACCTCCTGCTACTGTCTTCTACTTCTCACCTAACCCCTCCTCCCCTGCCTCTCTCTTTTTCCACTTACCTAACCCCTCCTCCCCTGTCACTGCTCTCTACCACTCACATAACCCCTCCACCTCCTGCTACTGTCCTCTACTTCTCACCTAACCCCTCCTCCCCTGTCACTGTTCTCTACCACTCACATAACCCCTCCACCTCCTGCTACTGTCCTCTACTTCTCACCTAACCCCTCCTCCCCTGTCACTGTCCTCTACCACTCACATAACCCCTCCACCTCCTGCTACTGTCCTCTACTTCTCATCTAACCCCTCCATCCCCTGCCTCTCTCTTTTTCCACTTACCTAACCCCTCCTCCCTTGTCACTGTCCTCTACCACTCACATAACCCCTCCACCCTCTGACACTGTCCTCTAACACTCACCTAACCCCTCCTCCCCTGCCACTGTCCTCTACCACTCACATAACCCCTCCACCCTCTGACACTGTCCTCTAACACTCACCTAACCCCTCCTCCCCTGCCACTGTCCTCTACCACTCACATAACCCCTCCACCTCCTGCTACTGTCCTCTACTTCTCATATAACCCCTCACCCCCTGCCACTGTCCTCTAACGCAGTGGTTCGCAGCCATTTTATGCCAAGCACCCCCTAGAGAAAAGAAGTTCCAATCAAGTACCCCAAATGGGGTGATTAATTATAAATAATACCAAAATAAAATAAGCCATAGGCCTTGTGCCACTTTTATAGCAAGAAGGGATCCAGTTTCACTTGTAAATAATATAACAGACCAGTCAGACGCCCCCTGAAGCTTTGCCCTGGAACATTACTGCACACCCCCTGGGGTATGTGTACGGCAAGTTGAGAAATGGTGCTTCACCACTCACCAAACCTCTCCACCCCTCAACTGACCCACGCCTCTCGCCTAACCTAGCAGAAGGCTCAGTAGCAGCAGAGTTGGAGGGGGAAAAACTGGAGGACCACATGGGGGCAGCAAGTACCAGAGGGCAATCAGTAGCAGAGAAGACTGGGAGACTGACAACAAGGATCTGGAAGTGGTGGTGAGCTTGAGTCCTGATGTGTATCAGCTTGAGTTATATATATATATATATATATATATATATATATATATATATATATATAAAACCAGCAGGGACCAGCTGTAACCCAGCCCTTTTACCCCAAACCTTGCGAGACACAGACATAAACTGGACCAACAGCCTGGCAGTTGGAAAAGAAAGGTAGCGTACATTTTGGAGCTTCTCCTCCCAGCATCTCAAGTGACATAACTGACAATGCACAGTAACAGGAAGCCCAGCAGCACTTCCTGCAAATGCATGAGCTGTCATTTTGTTTCTAAAATTTACCACAGCAAGAGTTTGAAAAAGGTAAATAATTCTCATGTGCAGCAATCTAAATTGAACTGGGGATGGATGCATATGAGCACTGTTTGTTGTGTTGGTCTGGTTTAAGTCATTTTTGACTGTTGGTCCGCTTTAAGCTAATATAGATGTTTTTTTTCACCAGAAAATGACTTTTTTCGGAGAAGGATTGATCCGGTTTCAGTGGGATAATGTAACAAGTCAAGAGATTTCCATAAACAGCTCTGCTGGCCAAGTGAGTATCAGAGGATAAATGAGACACCAATGAAATGCTGCATATAATGACTGGACTTCATTTACACTGTGTTCATTTCACAGATCCAATCAGTGATTGAGGACATGCTCTCCATACACTGTGCCACCGAGCTGCTCCCAGGCCAATTATTTATCAGACATGGGTTTGAGGAAGGTTAGATTTACATATAATTGTTTTCAAAAAGTAAATGTAAAGATATTTTCTACAATTTAAGGGCAAGGCGAAGCGAATGCCAAAATACAGAACTAAAGGCAACAGAGCTCACACTGCTATATGTTGCATTGGGAGGTTAAAAAAATCAGGATGCATCATCTTTCCCTCCTGCTGTGACTATACCAAACAATATGAGGTTCATTCAGAGCCAGGTGAGAATTCTCACTTCTTTTAGGAGAGAAAACTGCCATTCATTTTCATTGTCTACCTTGGGGCTGATTCAATGCCAGGTGAACATTTACAGAGAGTTGTTGAATCTGGGTGTTTTGTGAATGGCAGTTTTCTCTTCTTAAAGTGGACCAACACCCTCCCCTGATCGGCCCGGGAATCTATAAGATTCCCAGACCGATCAGCTCCCTGACTGCGAGGCACCCCGATCGGGGGTGCCCCGCTGTGTGGAACCCCCCCCAGATCCCCGAAAATCCTACCTGATCCTCGTTCCAGCGGAGCATGCGCGGGCCGCTGCCTAGCTTGTCCGGCGCTACCTCTCCTTGTCCGTCGGCGGCGATTGGACGAGCGAGTCACGTGGGAGCGGGGTGAGGTGAGTTTTCGGGGCTTTCTGGGGGGTTTCACACAGCGGGGCACCCACGATTGGGGTGCCCCACGGAAGTGGACCAATACCCAGGATAGTCCCTTCTATTGCCCCAGCCTTTTTAGGTTGGGCCTGGGAGACTATAAAGGTGTGAAGACAGTCTTTACTCCAATAAGCTGCGAAGAGAACTTAAAGTGGACCAACACCCGATGCTGATCGGCCCGATCGGGGGTGCCCCGCTGTGTGAAAGCCCCGAAATCCCTACATGCTCCTCGATCCAGCGTTTCTGAATGGCCGGCGCGGGCGCGCTCCCTGTAAGAGTGACGAGCGGGAGGCGGCGGCGGGCGCGCTCGCTTGTCCGTTGGCGGGGATTGGCTGCAGCGGTCACGTGGGAGCGGGGACAGGTGAGTTTTTGGGGCTTTCTGGGGGGTTTCACACAGCGGGGCCGATCGGGGTGCCCCACGGAAGTGGACCAAAACCCAGGATAGTCAAAATCCTGGGTGTTGGTCCACTTTAAAGCGGACCAAAACCCACAGAACTTGTGAAATACATTTGGCCCCTGCCGATATTCCCTTCTCAGGGTGTAGAACTAGAACTAGAAATGGATATTTTTGCTTTTCAAATTGTCCTGGAGCACTGTTTTTTTTTGCTGTTCCTCTGTGTGAGTTGACAGATGATCAGTCATTGCACATGACATCATTGCCACACACAATAATGGCAATGAATGGAGGAGGCGGAGCTTTACAGCTAAAACGAAGGCCACTATCTGGGATTAGAGTGAAGCAGGAACACTAAAAATTGGCAAAAGGTTCTCTTCATGGGGGGAGCAATTCTGGGGATGCGAGTTAAAAATGTGGGTTTTGGTCCGCTTTAAACTTTCTACGGCACCAGCTGGTTCCCATAGTCCATGTCTCCCTGCTCTTACCAGCCAGCAGCTGCAGGTACCCTAAGGTGGGGTAGGCATTACGTGTTTATAATAAATTATTTAGGTCGTCTTTAAGGCTATATTTTAAGTGACTCCTTTATTGTGTTTGAATGATACAAATAACTAAAATGACTTTGTGTCTGTTAGAAATGGAGGAGCCTGACATAGGTGGAGCGAGAGCTGCTTGGACAGAGCCTTACTGTGGGAGGTTTAGCATCTGGAAACCAAAATATATCCTGTCTAGCTCAACCGAACCACTCACGTTGGATAAATATAACTATGTAAGTTTACCTGCAATTGGGGAATCAACATTCCAGTAACAGACAAAGTGGACCAAAACCCACACCATTTGAATCCTACCCCCAGGGAATCCAGAATCGGGATGCCCCTTTGTGTGAAATCCCTCAGGTCGCCCGGTATACGCGCCTTCTCTCCCGGTCCAGCCCTATTTCTTTATCAGGGCGTGTGCCAGGCATTTGTGAATGGCCGGCACAGGCACGCTCCCTGTTATGGGGAAATGCGGCCTCCAGCTCGCTCGGCAGAGCTTGGCTGGACTCGGCTCCTTAGATGAGCCTAGCTGAGTTTGCGTCCGCGCATTCGAGTGTGTTGATTGGATGGGATGCCGCACATGCACCATAGGGGAAGCTGAGTTAGGCCCTTATTTAACAAGGGATAGCGACAGGTAGCGACTGGTGAGCGGCCGGTAATGACAGGCACCGCCACGAGAACGCCGGCTCCCCACCACAATCACACATTTATCAAGCCAATCCTGCTTAGCGACTGAGATAGCGCCATATAGCCACTCATTCATCATTATTCCAGCCTCAGCCCACAGCGCCAGCGTCCGACCTTGAACAGCGACAGGTATGACCTCTCGCTACCTGGCGCTCTCCAATGCATTTCAATGGAACAATCTTTAAATATTCATAATTAATTATTATTTTTTTTTTTTTTTTTTTAAATGTGAAAAATTCTGTGACCACTTCTGCCATTTTAAATATTTTTTTTAAGGTAAAAAAAAAAATAAAATGTACAGAATTGATATTACAGGTCTGATATTAATGTATTCATATTACAAAGTTATTTTAAAAACTTGTTTTTTTTTGGTTTCCAAAAATATGGTTGTTTGGGGGTTAAAAAATTACTTTTAACACATCGCCGCCAGCGCTCTGGGGTTTAAACATGCATTTCACAGCGCGAGAATTTTTTGAGCGTGATTTGTTAATGAATATGGTGGAAGCCGGTCGCTCTGACCAGTCGCTATCATGCGCTCCCATACAGCATGGAACCTGTCAAATAGCGACTCCTCACCCAATATTCAACATTACGGCAAACCGACTGAGTCGCTATCAACTACCGAACAACGGGCAAGCACAGCGACTACTAGCGGGCACTCTGAAAATGCCGCTACAGCCGCTCAACTGTCGCTACCTGCCGCTGTTAATGAATCGGCCTCCCCGTAGGGCGACCTGGGCGGGTTTCACACAGCATGCTGGGTTGGGGTGTCCTTGTTTCATGTTCTGCAATCCATGCGGAAAGCTCTTTACGTTGTAATACCCCGTAAGGGGTTCCTTTATTTTCCGAAACTGGTGTATATAATGGTATATATGGTCCATGAGCTATTAGCAGAAATAACGCTGCCTGATTGCATGAGCTGTTTTGGGTCAATAATAGGTTGGGTTGGGTGAGGTTCTCTGATTTATTCCTGAGACGAATCTGCTGTACCCAGTAGCCAAGGAGCTCCTTTCCTGTTTTCACTGGGCCACTCTAGCCAGCTCCGGCCTACATGGCCAGGGTTCAGTCTCCAATGTTATATGGTAAGTGGGGCTGCAGTGAGGTGACAAGCATTATGCACCACAGTGTCAAGTGAGCAAAACATTATTAATGTTAAATGTGGCTTCTCTTACAGGTGTGCTTTGCCTATAAAGGATATTTAAGAGATCATCTGGTCATCTCAGTGATAAATAACACTCAAAATACAGAGAGGAAGAATTATACCTGTCACTGGGAATATGTTGAAAGTGATACTGAAGTGTAAGCTGATTATTTACTATAATTACAATGTTATTTCATTACAAAAATGTTCATATTTTCAATCATAAATTACTTTTTTCCTATAGGATATTTTTTGCTATAGGATATTAGGGGTGAACCTTTAACCTGCTATTTACAATGCTTTGTCACCCCACACAAACCGTTATAATGACTATATACTAGCTTCAGTCATGCCATACTGTTAATGGTAGATGGGGGTATGGATTGGAGTGAGTATATGCTAGATATGTTACTAGAAAGCCCCAATAAGCCCCAATAATCATTGCACTAGATAAACCATGAACTGTATAGTTAGGCCCTTATTTAACAAGGGATAGCGACAGGTAGCGCCTGGTGAGCGACCGGTAATGACGGGCACCGCCACGAGAATGCCGGCTCCCCACCACAATCACACATTTATCAAGCCAATCCTGCTTAGCGACTGAGATAGCGCCATATAGCCACTCATTCATCATTATTCCAGCCTCAGCCCACAGCGCCAGCGTCCGACCTTGGCGCTCTCCAATGCATTTCAATGGAACAATCTTTAAATATTCATAATTAATTCATATTAATGTTTTTTTTTTTTTAAATGTGAAAAATTCTGTGACCACTTCTGCCATGTTAGATATTTTTTTACGGTAAAAAAAAAAAAAAATCAAAAATTTGTGCAGAATTGATATTACAGGTCTGATATTAATGTATTCATATTACAAAATGTAATTAAAAACTTGTTTTTTTTTGGTTTCCAAAAATATGGTTGTTTGGGGGTTAAAAAACTACTTTTAACCCATCGCCGCCAGCGCTCTGGGGTTTAAACATGCATTTCACAGCGCGAGAATTTTTTGAGCGTGATTTGTTAATGAATATGGTGGGAGCCGGTCGCTAAGGCCAGTCGCTATCATGCGCTCCTATACAGCGCGGAACCTGTCAAATAGCGACTCCTCACCCAATATTCAACATTACTGCACACCGACTGAGTCGCTGTCAACAACCGAACAGCGGCCAAGCACAGCGACTACTAGCGGGCACTGTGAAAATACCGCTACAGCCGCTCAACTGTCGCTACCTGCCACTATTAATGAATCGGCCTCCCCGTATGTGTGACAGGATGGAGGTAAGTGGTGAGCCATAAAGGGCCATCTCCAGGTCTATGTGGGCCCTTGTGCAGCATGGTCTCAGTGGGCTCCTTTGTGGTGAAGTTGCGTCATATCACTGAGGGGCACCCCAAATCTGGATGCCCCCTAAGGATCATTCTATTTGGACCAATTTTGGTCCTGATTTTGGAGGCCCTGTCTGGTACCCCCCCTTCCCCAATTCACTCTTTACTTTTCTTAAAACTGGCGAATGCATTGTGGGATCGCCAATTTAAGTTAACGGCCAAACCAGGGGGGTTCTTTAACAAATAGGGGCATCCCAAATTGAGAAATTGAGATGCCCCTGTAAAGCAGACCAAAGTCCGAGGCTGGAAGTCCTGGGTTTTGATCGGCTTTAAACAGCAGCAGCTGATAGGAGGCTGAACAGCATTTAAGAGATTCTAACCTCCCCCAAAAATATATTTGTTTGTTTTTTTAAACCACATTGTGAAGCTGTCAGTGGGCCCCCCTGAATGTGCAGCCTCATCAATTGTTGCAAGTAGGTAATGTGTATTAAAGGGATAGTCCAGGCAATGGCAATATTAAGGCACCTGAGGCCTGTCCCATGTGCCTCATCATTATTCCCTGGGTGCTGGGTAGAGGCTCCAACATTTTGTGCTTCTTTCAATTCCATTTCTGCTGGACCACATGAAAAAGTGTTCGAAAAGGCACCCTGTCCCCAGATCAATATGTAAGGCAAAAGGTTTCTTTTACCAGAATCCTATACATACATAAATACATATGTCACAGGAGGAGAGACGATGGATGGCGGTTTCCCCAGGAATCCCCCTCCATCCCCCTCTCCGCCCCTCTGTATAAAAGCATCCTTCCACTGCTAACTGGCTACTGACTACTCTTGGCTGGGAGCTGGGATAGATGGAGGGGACCTGTTTTCCCCTTCCCTCCAGATCCTGGAGGAACATCTATCAGACACCTCGCCAGCATCATTTTCAGTGAGGCAGCACTGGACAGAGTCTGGTGAAAGGTAAGTAGCCGTTTTTTGAAAGTGTGCCTTTTTTTGCCTGTTTCCACCATCAAGTGGAGTGAAGGAGGCAAAAGGGGTACACTATCTTTTATATCTTATATCTTTTTTTACATACAGGACCTGCACAAAGTGCACTTAGTTCAGCACCATCTAGATCAAATACATATATATATGTGGGTAGAAGTGTGGCAAAAATGGGGTGTCCCAACTGCACAGCATACACAACAAATATACCTTATGGCCCAGTGTACCGCAAGAACAGACACCAAACAAAAAGGCACTGCTTCTACTCAATTAATAAGCCAAAACCATCACTAATTAATATCAATAGTTTAATTCATCAAGATATCTCATTAAAAAACACCAAATACATCAATCATCACAAACATCTAAAAAAGACATAACAATACACAGCCCAACCCAGCAAGAGGAACCCAATTGATCATAACATTCTGTGCCTAACTCATAATTATAGCATCACATAGATGCATCTATTCATATAATCTAAAGTGCCCATGTGCAATACTAAAGTGCTGAATATAATGTGCAATGAATGCAAAACTAGCAAAGGATATATATAATTACCTCAATGAAAAAGGAAGAGAATGACCTCCTGCTGAGTGGGGCAATCAATCACCGTCTAGACCGTTATATCTTTTTTTACTTTGGAACTGGTAAGAGGTCCAGACCCCCACACCAGTTAAAAAGTATTATTTGCACCACTAGAGATGAGCGAACTTTTGAAAAATTCGATTCGACTGATTCGCCGAATTTTCCGACAAAAATCGTTTCGACCCGAATAAATTCGCGACGAATCGCTATTAAAAACGGCTATTTCTGAGCCTCCTACAGCCTCAATAGGGTTGTAAACCATTCAGCCTTGCTGTAACACGCACAGGATGCGTGCTGGGTTAGTTAAATAATACTTTTAAGAAATATCACATGCAGATCAGAGGCATCGCTAATAGAATCGCAGAGCGGCACAATTGCAGAGAGTTGAAGTGGCATCACTATGAGGGGCAGAAGGAGCCCAAATATACACTGGAGTTGGCCTCAGGAGCCCAAAAATTGGATGAATCACACCCTGGAGTTGGCAGAAGTTGGCAGCAGCAGCAGCAGGAGCCCAAATATACACTGGAGTTGGCTTCAGGAGCCCAAAAATTGGATGAATCACACCCTGGAGTTGGCAGGAGTTGACAGCAGCAGCAGCAGGAGCCCAAATATACACTGGAGTTGGCCTCAGGAGCCCAAAAATTGGATGAATCACACCCTGGAGTTGGCAGGAGTTGGCAGCAGCAGCAGCAGGAGCCCAAATATACACTGGAGTTGGCTTCAGGAGCCCAAAAATTGGATGAATCACACCCTGGAGTTGGCAGGAGTTGACAGCAGCAGCAGCAGGAGCCCAAATATACACTGGAGTTGGCTTCAGGAGCCCAAAAATTGGATGAATCACAGCCTGGAGTTGGCAGAAGTTGGCAGCAGCAGCAGCAGGAGCCCAAATATACACTGGAGTTGGCTTCAGGAGCCCAAAAATTGGATGAATCACACCCTGGAGTTGGCAGAAGTTGGCAGCAGCAGCAGCAGGAGCCCAAATATACACTGGAGTTGGCTTCAGGAGCCCAAAAATTGGATGAATCACACCCTGGAGTTGGCAGGAGTTGACAGTAGCAGCAGCAGGAGCCCAAATATACACTGGAGTTGGCTTCAGGAGCCCAAAAATTGGATGAATCACAGCCTGGAGTTGGCAGGAGTTGACAGTAGCAGCAGCAGGAGCCCAAATATACACTGGAGTTGGCCTCAGGAGCCCAAAAATTGGATGAATCACACCCTGGAGTTGGCAGGAGTTGGCAGCAGCAGCAGCAGGAGCCCAAATATACACTGGAGTTGGCTTCAGGAGCCCAAAAATTGGATGAATCACACCCTGGAGTTGGCAGAAGTTGGCAGCAGCAGCAGCAGGAGCCCAAATATACACTGGAGTTGGCTTCAGGAGCCCAAAAATTGGATGAATCACACCCTGGAGTTGGCAGGAGTTGACAGCAGCAGCAGCAGGAGCCCAAATATACACTGGAGTTGGCTTCAGGAGCCCAAAAATTGGATGAATCACACCCTGGAGTTGGCAGGAGTTGACAGCAGCAGCAGCAGGAGCCCAAATATACACTGGAGTTGGCTTCAGGAGCCCAAAAATTGGATGAATCACACCCTGGAGTTGGCAGAAGTTGGCAGCAGCAGCAGCAGGAGCCCAAATATACACTGGAGTTGGCTTCAGGAGCCCAAAAATTGGATGAATCACACCCTGGAGTTGGCAGAAGTTGGCAGCAGCAGCAGCAGGAGCCCAAATATACACTGGAGTTGGCTTCAGGAGCCCAAAAATTGGATGAATCACACCCTGGAGTTGGCAGGAGTTGACAGCAGCAGCAGCAGGAGCCCAAATATACACTGGAGTTGGCTTCAGGAGCCCAAAAATTGGATGAATCACACCCTGGAGTTGGCAGGAGTTGACAGCAGCAGCAGCAGGAGCCCAAATATACACTGGAGTTGGCTTCAGGAGCCCAAAAATTGGATGAATCACACCCTGGAGTTGGCAGAAGTTGGCAGCAGCAGCAGCAGGAGCCCAAATATACACTGGAGTTGGCTTCAGGAGCCCAAAAATTGGATGAATCACACCCTGGAGTTGGCAGAAGTTGGCAGCAGCAGCAGCAGGAGCCCAAATATACACTGGAGTTGGCTTCAGGAGCCCAAAAATTGGATGAATCACACCCTGGAGTTGGCAGAAGTTGGCAGCAGCAGCAGCAGGAGCCCAAATATACACTGGAGTTGGCTTCAGGAGCCCAAAAATTGGATGAATCACACCCTGGAGTTGGCAGGAGTTGACAGTAGCAGCAGCAGGAGCCCAAATATACACTCGAGTTGGCTTCAGGAGCCCAAAAATTGGATGAATCACAGCCTGGAGTTGGCAGGAGTTGACAGTAGCAGCAGCAGGAGCCCAAATATACACTGGAGTTGGCCTCAGGAGCCCAAAAATTGGATGAATCACACCCTGGAGTTGGCAGGAGTTGGCAGCAGCAGCAGCAGGAGCCCAAATATACACTGGAGTTGGCTTCAGGAGCCCAAAAATTGGATGAATCACACCCTGGAGTTGGCAGAAGTTGGCAGCAGCAGCAGCAGGAGCCCAAATATACACTGGAGTTGGCTTCAGGAGCCCAAAAATTGGATGAATCACACCCTGGAGTTGGCAGGAGTTGACAGCAGCAGCAGCAGGAGCCCAAATATACACTGGAGTTGGCTTCAGGAGCCCAAAAATTGGATGAATCACACCCTGGAGTTGGCAGGAGTTGACAGCAGCAGCAGCAGGAGCCCAAATATACACTGGAGTTGGCTTCAGGAGCCCAAAAATTGGATGAATCACACCCTGGAGTTGGCAGGAGTTGACAGTAGCAGCAGCAGGAGCCCAAATATACACTGGAGTTGGCTTCAGGAGCCCAAAAATTGGATGAATCACACCCTGGAGTTGGCAGAAGTTGGCAGCAGCAGCAGCAGGAGCCCAAATATACACTGGAGTTGGCTTCAGGAGCCCAAAAATTGGATGAATCACACCCTGGAGTTGGCAGAAGTTGGCAGCAGCAGCAGCAGGAGCCCAAATATACACTGGAGTTGGCTTCAGGAGCCCAAAAATTGGATGAATCACACCCTGGAGTTGGCAGGAGTTGACAGTAGCAGCAGCAGGAGCCCAAATATACACTGGAGTTGGCTTCAGGAGCCCAAAAATTGGATGAATCACAGCCTGGAGTTGGCAGGAGTTGACAGTAGCAGCAGCAGGAGCCCAAATATACACTGGAGTTGGCCTCAGGAGCCCAAAAATTGGATGAATCACACCCTGGAGTTGGCAGGAGTTGGCAGCAGCAGCAGCAGGAGCCCAAATATACACTGGAGTTGGCTTCAGGAGCCCAAAAATTGGATGAATCACACCCTGGAGTTGGCAGAAGTTGGCAGCAGCAGCAGCAGGAGCCCAAATATACACTGGAGTTGGCTTCAGGAGCCCAAAAATTGGATGAATCACACCCTGGAGTTGGCAGGAGTTGACAGCAGCAGCAGCAGGAGCCCAAATATACACTGGAGTTGGCTTCAGGAGCCCAAAAATTGGATGAATCACACCCTGGAGTTGGCAGGAGTTGACAGCAGCAGCAGCAGGAGCCCAAATATACACTGGAGTTGGCTTCAGGAGCCCAAAAATTGGATGAATCACACCCTGGAGTTGGCAGAAGTTGGCAGCAGCAGCAGCAGGAGCCCAAATATACACTGGAGTTGGCTTCAGGAGCCCAAAAATTGGATGAATCACACCCTGGAGTTGGCAGAAGTTGGCAGCAGCAGCAGCAGGAGCCCAAATATACACTGGAGTTGGCTTCAGGAGCCCAAAAATTGGATGAATCACACCCTGGAGTTGGCAGAAGTTGGCAGCAGCAGCAGCAGGAGCCCAAATATACACTGGAGTTGGCCTCAGGAGCCCAAAAATTGGATGAATCACACCCTGGAGTTGGCAGAAGTTGGCAGCAGCAGCAGCAGGAGCCCAAATATACACTGGAGTTGGCCTCAGGAGCCCAAAAATTGGATGAATCACACCCTGGAGTTGGCAGGAGTTGACAGTAGCAGCAGCAGGAGCCCAAAAAATGGCCTAAAGACATAAATATGTTTTGCACCATTTGGAAAGTGTAAAACGTGGCACCATGCTGAATCTAGTCGCATGCATCAGGCATTGGTGGGTGGAAATCCTGGCTGATCCATCCCTGATTCATTTTGACAAAGGTGAGTCTCTCCACATTTTTAGTTGACAGACGAGTTCTCCTCGCCGTAACTATGGCCCCCGCCGCACTAAACACCCGCTCAGATGGCACGCTACTTGCCGGGCAGGACAGCTTTTCCAGGGCAAACTCTGCTAGTTGCGGCCACAAATCAAGTTTGGCTGCCCAGAAGTCCAGCGGATCCTCAAGGTGTGTTGGCATGGTCATGTCAAAGTATGACATGACCTGCTGGTTCAGGTCCTGCTCCAGGTCTTCCTGCTGCTCATGAGTAGCCTCACTATGCGGGTGTAGAAAGCTACTCATTAGCGACTGAAGACTGAGGCTGCTGCTGCTGATGGAGCTTCTGCTGCTGCTGCTGCCAACCCCCCCAGCGGCCATGGCAGTGGAAGGTGAGCGCAGAGGTCCCCTCGAGTCAGACCTGCGAGAGTATGGACCATGGCGCAGATAGGCATCGGCCAACTGCCTACGTAGAATGTCTTTGTAGTAGTTGAGTTTGTCCTCCCTCTCGGTGGGTTTAAAAAATGCCCCCATTTTGTGCCGGAAGCGAGGGTCCAATAAGGTGGACAGCCAGAAGTCATCCCGCCGACAGATGGAAACAATTCTGGGGTCACTACGCAAGCACGTGAGCATGCTTCGTGCCATTTGCGCAAGTGACTCGGATGGACTACCTGTCTCCATCTCCACTGCATACTGCCACGGTGTGCCCGGGTCCTCTGTCTCTCCTTCCTCAAAAACCTCTAGCTCCTCTGGCTGCTCCTGCTCCTCCTCTCCTGTCCGCTGACTAGATAAACCAGCCATTTCGCCAAGCCTAAACTGTGTTTCGCTGGGCAACTCCTCCTCCTCCTCTTCCTCCTCCTCCTCCTCCAGTTCAGCTCCAAGGGGGTTCATGTGGCCGTAAGATGTAAACGCCATGTCTCCAGTGCCCTGACCAGCCATGGTTTCCAACATGTGCTGTAGTACATGAAGCAGTGGAATCACGTCGTTCATCCCGTAATCCTGCCGACTGACAAATAAAGTGGCTTCCTCAAAGGGCCTGAGCAAACGGCAGGTGTCACGTATGAGCTGCCACTGGTTGACATTGAAGTTACACAGGGGAGTCCCCCTATCTGCTTGGATCATCAGGAAATCCGTGATGGCTTTTCTCTGTTCATATAATCGGTCCAACATGTGAAGGGTGGAATTCCAACGGGTGGAAACATCGCAAATCAGACTATGTTGGGGGATACCATTCTGACGCTGTAGCTCAAGAAGGGTGTGTTTGGCAGTGTAGGAGTGGCTGAAGTGCATGCAAAGTTTCCGTGAAGTTGTTAGGATGTCCTGCAGATGGGGGGAACACTTCAGAAACCGCTTGACAACCAGATTGAAGACGTGAGCCATGCAGGGGGCATGGGTCAGGCTTCCTTGGCGCAGCGCAGACAAAATGTTCTTCCCATTGTCGGTAACCATGATTCCCATTTTAAGTTTTCTCGGAGTAAGCCATGTTTGGATTTCCTGATGAATACATTTAAGCAGTTCCTCCCCTGTGTGACTCCGTTCGCCAAGACAAACCATGTGAAGCACTGCGTGACACCTCCGTGCCCTGCACACATGGTAGACTGGAGGGGCACTGAGACTTGAGCCTACAGTGGAGGGTGAGGAGATGGCGGAGGATGAGGAGGCCGAGTCGCACGGTGTCACAGGCCCAATGGGCAGAGAGCGCGGAGGCCGAAGCGGCGTGACCTGTCCAAGTTGCTGCTGCAAAGGGACCACATTCACCCAGTGGGCCGTAAACGACATGTACTGCCCCTGACCGTAGTTACAGCTCCAGATGTCGGCGCTGCCATGTATTTTGCTACACACCGACAGGCTCAAGGACTGGCCCACCTTCTGTTCAACAAAAGTGTGCAGCGCTGGTACTGCCTTCTTGGCAAAGAAATGACGGCTTGGGACTCTCCACCTCGGCTCGGCACAAGCCATCAGTTCTCTGAAAGGTGCAGATTCCACCACCTGAAAAGGGAGCGACTGCAGCACCAGCAACTTGGACAGGAGCACATTCAGCTTCTGCGCCGTAGGATGAGTGGGCGCATACTGCTGTCTCTTGGACATGGCTTCGCTGATGGATTGCTGGCGGGATGCATGACTTGGAGGAGGAGGAGCAGGAGCGACAGAGGATGGGTATGACGCACAGCTGCCTTCGGCTGAGGTGCTGGAGCCTTGGCTGGCAGAAATTGGGAGCTCACTTGGTGAGGAAGCAGACTGGACCACCCCTTGGGAGCCTCGGTTCTCCCAGGTCGTTTTATGGTGACGCATCATATGTTGACGCAGGGCCGTGGTGCCAACATTTGGACCCTGGCCACGCTTCACCTTTTGCCTACATATCTTGCATGTGGCCATGTTACCCTCCTGCGGATGCCTCAGGAAAAACTGCCACACTGCCGAGTAGCTACTTTTCCCACCCCCTGGCCTCACTGATTCACTGCTGCTGTTGCCAACTCCAGGAACCCCTGCTCCACTACCTCCCGATAAGGTAGACTGCCGCACAGCAGGTGCTCTACCCCGGCCCCGGCCCCGGCCGGCTCCAGCCTTTGGAATTGTGCCCCCATGCTGACTGCTACCACCTTGCTGCCTCAGCTGCTGACTCCGGGGCAACCTGCACCCCTCTTCTCCTGATGATGACGATGAAGCCCCTTCATCACCCGGCTCCCAAGTGCGATCGGCTTCATCGTCATCATCATCATCATCACCGGGTTGTGGCTGTACGTCACTGATGTTCGTGGATTCGTCAACAGTGTCTGGCGCAGGAGCTGGAACGCTCGCAGCACCCACGACACTGTCCACATCACTATTTGTCTGCCTAGCTAAAGAAGCCACCTCCATTTCTTGGCTGGGCAGTAGCTGCTGACTGTCCTCTATCTGATGGTCCTCCTCACTAAAGAGTGGAGCTGAACCCAAAGCATAGGATACGTCGCTGGGGGAGGGAACGGCGTAGGCCAGAGGCAATGGGAGGACAGGGACTGCTCTCGGGGCATGCCAACTCAGGGTTGTGTCAGAGGAACCTACCGACCCTAGACTGGGGGTCTCAGACGTAAGTTGTGATGATGTTGTTGATGAGCGCGTCAACCAATCTACCACGGCAGATGCGTTACTGGTGGAGACCCGACCGCTAGCAGATACTGGCAGATTAGGTCTCTCAGCGTGACTCCTGCTGCTACTGGCCCCCAGTCTGATGCGAGCTCTGCCTGCGGAATCTTGGCCTCTGCCACTCCTCTTTTCACTTCCAGGCACTTGTCTGCCCGACATAGTCTAACTGGCGTGGTAGTAGGTGATATTTAAAAAAACCCCGGGCAGCGGTGGGTCTATATGAAACAGAATATAATGCACACCAAAAGTGAGCAGTAACACTCAGCCTCCAACAGGCCTGCTTAGTGTAAATAAGAGAGCTGCTTAGTGTAAATAAAGAGGGGTATGCTATGTTACAGAATGGGATGCCTCAACAGAAGTGCACCTGGCAGGCAGCAGTAAGCCTATGCCCAGCAAAAGTGTCTTATAATATAAATATAATAAGAGCAAATGCTTATATGGTCTTAAACAGAGGCTGCTTTAGTCACAGAATGGGATGCCCTGGGCAGGAATCGAGCTGGCAGGGTACAGTAGTGCTTTGGCCAGCAAAAGTGTCTTTATCAGGCTAATTTCAAATATGATAAGAGCAAATGCTTATATGGTCTTAAACAGAGGCTGCTTTAGTCACAGAATGGGATGCCCCGGGCAGGAATCGAGCTGGCAGGGTACAGTAGTGCTTTGGCCAGCAAAAGTGTCTTTATCAGGCCTAATTTCAAATATGATAAGAGCAAATGCTTATATGGTCTTAAACAGAGGCTGCTTTAGTCACAGAATGGGATGCCCCGGGCAGGAATCGAGCTGGCAGGGTACAGTAGTGCTTTGGCCAGCAAAAGTGTCTTTATCAGGCTAATTTCAAATATGATAAGAGCAAATGCTTATATGGTCTTAAACAGAGGCTGCTTTAGTCACAGAATATGATTCCCCCGGGCAGGAATCGAGCTGGCAGGGTACAGTAGTGCTTTGGCCAGCAAAAGTGTCTTTATCAGGCTAATTTCAAATATGATAAGAGCAAATGCTTATATGGTCTTAAACAGAGGCTGCTTTAGTCACAGAATGGGATGCCCCGGGCAGGAATCGAGCTGGCAGGGTACAGTAGTGCTTTGGCCAGCAAAAGTGTCTTTATCAGGCTAATTTCAAATATGATAAGAGCAAATGCTTATATGGTCTTAAACAGAGGCTGCTTTAGTCACAGAATGGGATGCCCCGGGCAGGAATCGAGCTGGCAGGGTACAGTAGTGCTTTGGCCAGCAAAAGTGTCTTTATCAGGCTAATTTCAAATATGATAAGAGCAAATGCTTATATGGTCTTAAACAGAGGCTGCTGTAGTCACAGAATGGGATGCCCCGGGCAGGAATCGAGCTGGCAGGGTACAGTAGTGCTTTGGCCAGCAAAAGTGTCTTTATCAGGCCTAATTTCAAATATGAGAAGAGCAAATGCTTATATGGTCTTAAACAGAGGCTGCTTTAGTCACAGAATGGGATGCCCCGGGCAGGAATCGAGCTGGCAGGGTACAGTAGTGCTTTGGCCAGCAAAAGTGTCTTTATCAGGCTAATTTCAAATATGATAAGAGCAAATGCTTATATGGTCTTAAACAGAGGCTGCTTTAGTCACAGAATGGGATGCCCCGGGCAGGAATCGAGCTGGCAGGGTACAGTAGTGCTTTGGCCAGCAAAAGTGTCTTTATCAGGCCTAATTTCAAATATGATAAGAGCAAATGCTTATATGGTCTTAAACAGAGGCTGCTTTAGTCACAGAATGGGATGCCCCGGGCAGGAATCGAGCTGGCAGGGTACAGTAGTGCTTTGGCCAGCAAAAGTGTCTTTATCAGGCCTAATTTCAAATATGATAAGAGCAAATGCTTATATGGTCTTAAACAGAGGCTGCTTTAGTCACAGAATGGGATGCCCCGGGCAGGAATCGAGCTGGCAGGGTACAGTAGTGCTTTGGCCAGCAAAAGTGTCTTTATCAGGCTAATTTCAAATATGATAAGAGCAAATGCTTATATGGTCTTAAACAGAGGCTGCTTTAGTCACAGAATGGGATGCCCCGGGCAGGAATCGAGCTGGCAGGGTACAGTAGTGCTTTGGCCAGCAAAAGTGTCTTTATCAGGCCTAATTTCAAATATGATAAGAGCAAATGCTTATATGGTCTTAAACAGAGGCTGCTTTAGTCACAGAATGGGATGCCCCGGGCAGGAATCGAGCTGGCAGGGTACAGTAGTGCTTTGGCCAGCAAAAGTGTCTTTATCAGGCTAATTTCAAATATGATAAGAGCAAATGCTTATATGGTCTTAAACAGAGGCTGCTGTAGTCACAGAATGGGATGCCCCGGGCAGGAATCGAGCTGGCAGGGTACAGTAGTGCTTTGGCCAGCAAAAGTGTCTTTATCAGGCTAATTTCAAATATGATAAGAGCAAATGCTTATATGGTCTTAAACAGAGGCTGCTTTAGTCACAGAATGGGATGCCCCGGGCAGGAATCGAGCTGGCAGGGTACAGTAGTGCTTTGGCCAGCAAAAGTGTCTTTATCAGGCCTAATTTCAAATATGATAAGAGCAAATGCTTATATGGTCTTAAACAGAGGCTGCTTTAGTCACAGAATGGGATGCCCCGGGCAGGAATCGAGCTGGCAGGGTACAGTAGTGCTTTGGCCAGCAAAAGTGTCTTTATCAGGCTAATTTCAAATATGATAAGAGCAAATGCTTATATGGTCTTAAACAGAGGCTGCTTTAGTCACAGAATGGGATGCCCCGGGCAGGAATCGAGCTGGCAGGGTACAGTAGTGCTTTGGCCAGCAAAAGTGTCTTTATCAGGCTAATTTCAAATATGATAAGAGCAAATGCTTATATGGTCTTAAACAGAGGCTGCTGTAGTCACAGAATGGGATGCCCCGGGCAGGAATCGAGCTGGCAGGGTACAGTAGTGCTTTGGCCAGCAAAAGTGTCTTTATCAGGCCTAATTTCAAATATGATAAGAGCAAATGCTTATATGGTCTTAAACAGAGGCTGCTTTAGTCACAGAATGGGATGCCCCGGGCAGGAATCGAGCTGGCAGGGTACAGTAGTGCTTTGGCCAGCAAAAGTGTCTTTATCAGGCTAATTTCAAATATGATAAGAGCAAATGCTTATATGGTCTTAAACAGAGGCTGCTTTAGTCACAGAATGGGATGCCCCGGGCAGGAATCGAGCTGGCAGGGTACAGTAGTGCTTTGGCCAGCAAAAGTGTCTTTATCAGGCCTAATTTCAAATATGATAAGAGCAAATGCTTATATGGTCTTAAACAGAGGCTGCTTTAGTCACAGAATGGGATGCCCCGGGCAGGAATCGAGCTGGCAGGGTACAGTAGTGCTTTGGCCAGCAAAAGTGTCTTTATCAGGCTAATTTCAAATATGATAAGAGCAAATGCTTATATGGTCTTAAACAGAGGCTGCTGTAGTCACAGAATGGGATGCCCCGGGCAGGAATCGAGCTGGCAGGGTACAGTAGTGCTTTGGCCAGCAAAAGTGTCTTTATCAGGCTAATTTCAAATATGATAAGAGCAAATGCTTATATGGTCTTAAACAGAGGCTGCTTTAGTCACAGAATGGGATGCCCCGGGCAGGAATCGAGCTGGCAGGGTACAGTAGTGCTTTGGCCAGCAAAAGTGTCTTTATCAGGCCTAATTTCAAATATGATAAGAGCAAATGCTTATATGGTCTTAAACAGAGGCTGCTTTAGTCACAGAATGGGATGCCCCGGGCAGGAATCGAGCTGGCAGGGTACAGTAGTGCTTTGGCCAGCAAAAGTGTCTTTATCAGGCTAATTTCAAATATGATAAGAGCAAATGCTTATATGGTCTTAAACAGAGGCTGCTTTAGTCACAGAATGGGATGCCCCGGGCAGGAATCGAGCTGGCAGGGTACAGTAGTGCTTTGGCCAGCAAAAGTGTCTTTATCAGGCTAATTTCAAATATGATAAGAGCAAATGCTTATATGGTCTTAAACAGAGGCTGCTGTAGTCACAGAATGGGATGCCCCGGGCAGGAATCGAGCTGGCAGGGTACAGTAGTGCTTTGGCCAGCAAAAGTGTCTTTATCAGGCCTAATTTCAAATATGATAAGAGCAAATGCTTATATGGTCTTAAACAGAGGCTGCTTTAGTCACAGAATGGGATGCCCCGGGCAGGAATCGAGCTGGCAGGGTACAGTAGTGCTTTGGCCAGCAAAAGTGTCTTTATCAGGCTAATTTCAAATATGATAAGAGCAAATGCTTATATGGTCTTAAACAGAGGCTGCTGTAGTCACAGAATGGGATGCCCCGGGCAGGAATCGAGCTGGCAGGGTACAGTAGTGCTTTGGCCAGCAAAAGTGTCTTTATCAGGCCTAATTTCAAATATGATAAGAGCAAATGCTTATATGGTCTTAAACAGAGGCTGCTTTAGTCACAGAATGGGATGCCCCGGGCAGGAATCGAGCTGGCAGGGTCCAGTAGTGCTTTGGCCAGCAAAAGTGTCTTTATCAGGCTAATTTCAAATATGATAAGAGCAAATGCTTATATGGTCTTAAACAGAGGCTGCTTTAGTCACAGAATGGGATGCCTCACAGCAGACTTAAGATCAGTTCAGTATATATGCACAGTTAGTTACTATAAGCAGCCTGAAAACGCTAACAAAGGCTGGATGAAAAAAAAAAAATCTCCCTGTCAGCCAGCTCCGTTTTTCCTACCTTTCCCTGGCTTTCTGTCTGTCTCCTGTCTGTCTCCTGCCTGTCTCCTGCCTGTCTCCAGCCTGTCCCTGTCTGTCCCTGTCTCCAGCCTGTCTAACTGCCTCAGCTACACAGCGTTCTGTCTGTCTGTCACGAATGCAATAGAGAAATGAGGAAAAGCAAGATGGCCGCCGTTAAATACCGCTGTGTGACGTCACCGGGCTTGCTGGCTGCTGATAGGCTGCATGTGACTGCCCCAGCTTGCACTGGCGCGGGATACATGTCCAGACATGTCCCGCCCGCCATCTTAGAATGCCTGTAATGTAAATGAATGGATGTTAAAGGAAAACTTCGAGTGATCGAATCGCGGGGAAATTCGGATTCGATCCGAATCGAATTTTTCCTGAAATTCGGATCGAATCCGGGTTCGTCCGGATCGATTCGCTCATCCCTATGCACCACCAATGGACAGGGTGGTGTAGATGAGCCCAGTGGCTGGTAATGCCTAGGACAGACAGTTCGGCCCTTGAGTCCTGGGATTACTAGCCCCATGCTTGGTTTGTCAGGTTGTTAGATTGGCCCCTCCTACCCCATTTTTTTAAAAATGTGAAAAAGCATGGGTGTGGAATACTACATTAGAATGGAGGAAGATCCTGTAAGTAAGTGAAAATTAGAATATTAATACGTGAAAATTACACTATTAAAGGGAAAGTGCAATTCGAAGGAATTTTAAATAAGTGTATATTTTTTTGTGCCACAATTATGTACTCAAGCTGCTGAGCAGATTGTTTCTAATTTTTCTTATGTTAAAAAAAAATGTGTGTTTTTATGGAAGAAGATTTCACTATTTGGGATCTGTTGCCATTGGCAATGTACACAAACTTTGTACACTAAGAAAAGAGAAGTGATCTCTGTACACACAGATTGCTGCTGGTGGGCAGGTGTAAGTGTGAGTGAGCTCCCTCACCTCAGCAGTGGACATAGGCCCTTATTTAACAAGGGATAGCGACAGGTAGCGACTGGTGAGCGGTCGGTAATAACGGGCCCCGCCACGAGAACGCCGGCTCCCCACCACAATCACACATTTATCAAGCCAATCCTGCTTAGCGACTGAGATAGCGCCATATAGCGACTCATTCATCATTATTGCAGCCTCAGCCCACAGCGCCAGCGTCCGACCTTGAACAGCGACAGGTATGACCTCTCACTACCTGCCGCTCTCCAATGCATTTCAATGGAACAATCTTTAAATATTCATAATTAATTGTTATGATTTTTTTTTTTTTTTTTTTTAAATGTGAAAAATTCTTTGACCACTTCTGCCATTTTAGATAATTTTTTTAAGGTAAAAAAAAAAAAAAATTGTACAGAATTGATATTACAGGTCTGATATTAATGTATTCATATTACAAAATTATTTAAAAAACTTGTTTTTTTTGGTTTCCAAAAATATGGTTGTTTGGGGGTTAAAAAACTACTTTTAACCCATCGCCGCCAGCGCTCTGGGGTTTAAACATGCATTTCACAGCGCGAGAATTTTTTGAGCGTGATTTGTTAATGAATATGGTGGGAGCCAGTCGCTATCATGCGCTCCCATACAGCGCAGAACCTGTCAAATAGCGACTCCTCACCCAATATTCAACATTACGGCAAACCGACTGAGTCGCTATCAACTACTGAACAACGGCCAAGCACAGCGACTACTAGCGGGCGCTCTGAAAATGCCGCTACAGTCGCTCAACTGTCGCTACCTGCCGCTGTTAATGAATCGGCCTCCCCGTAGCAGTGTTCTGTGTGTACAGAGCTCACATATCACTTCTTGGTGTAAAGACTTGTGTAGGTTGCCAATGGCAACAGATTGCAGATAGTAAAAACTGTTTCTATAAAGCCCACCTTTTCTAACACAGGAAAAAATACCAGATAAGCACCTTGAGGGCATAATTTTGGCACAAAAAATATACTTTAAAAAACTCCATCGAAAGTGAATTTACCATTGAAATGTATTTGTGCCTGTGTCATTTTTCTATTACTACTTGTGGTGAACTGGTAAGGGGTCTAGGGAAACCCTATAGCAATTCACAGGGTGGGGGCCGGCATTGGCTTGTAACATGGCGGTACCCACACCCCCATTTAGGACACTGGGGATGCACAATAAACAAAAAAGGCTGCATGTAGCTTTTATTGAAAAAAACATGCCATCAATTTTTTCAATGAAGAAGCATGTCAGTTAGGGAAGTCGGTATTTAACTCATGCTTTGAGCAGGAGGAAATTGTCACGAAAAACCTGATTGCTGACAAATGTCCCTGTGCAAAACACTCCCTGAATCACTCGCATTCACTTTTTTTGAGTAAATTTCTGTGCAAGATTTTTTGTGTGAAATTTCAGTGTAAAATGTACTAAAAAATGCGAGTCAACTGGTTTTACTCACCAAAAAATGTGCGTAAATGCCTTAGCCTTTATAGCTCTGAGGGCTTATTACTTTCATATCTATAGGAGGAGGATTAGGGTGTGCTCTGGTCTATGAAATGCAACTAGAGCAAAAGTCCAATCAGGTGTAGTGATTTTTTTGATTTTCCTAAAGGGACCATCTTTTCGAACTCTAAAATACATCAGTTGGCTTTTTAAAAGGAGCCGGATAAATTCCGACCAAATGTAGCCAACATTCTGTTCTGACTGTACAGAACTGTACCAGCAAAATTCAGTTTGAATCAAACTTCAACTGAATCCAAAATCATGTGGAGGCTGATTTACTACTAGCGCCACGTATTGCCAGATGAGCGTCTGTATAGCGGCGCCCAGTGCATCCGGCACTCAGCGCTCCACACCATATTTAACAAAACACTAGACTCACACAGTGCCGACGCTCGGGCAGGCTGATTCATCATTAGCGGCAGGTAGCGACAGTTGAGCGTCTGTGGCCGTGGGTTGCTAGTTTATAGCGACTCAGTCGCTGTTCAGTAATGTTGAATACATTGTGAGGAGTCGCTATTTCACCAGTACAGCGCTGTATGGGAATGTATGTTAGCTTCTTGTAGTAATACATGTGACGCTACATGGCGCTGTTAGAGGCGCTCACTAGATTCGTTTTGTTATACGTTGTTTTGCGTACAGCGATTGACGTTCACCAGACGCTGCTTGTCGCTAGGTAGCATTACCTGGCGCTAGCCGTTCTTAAACTTAAAGGAGCAGTATCGCGAAATTTGCATTAAAAAAGATAAATAATTAAATAGCCACACAATAGCTTCTAACGTGTATAAATAATCTGGCGATAAAAAAAGGAAAAAAATATATGCCTTTCTTTTAAATTGTATAATTACAATGGCTCAGTCCATTTGCTGAATAGGGGGATCTGCTGGGTTGTATTTAGTGAGCTGCTTCATTTAGCCCACTGGTCTCCTAGCAACACTTTACCTCAGAGGCTGACACTGTAATCAGTGGTAACGGCTGTGTGTGTGTGAGGTGCTGCTTTTGTTATGAGACCAGGTGACTCAAATGTGTAAAATCTATTCAAAATAAACTAAACTGACTGAAAATAACTGAAATTCTTCTTTGAATAACTGTGCAGGAAAATCTAAAGGTATTAAAGTGGAACAAAACCCTGAGTGGCCGACCCTGAAGTCTATAAGACCCGGCCATTGACCTTCCCCCTTGGGCATTCTAAATCAGGATGCCCACTGTGTGAAACAACCCCTGGATAACCACAGATCCCCCCATTTTTCTGGCGCGCTCACGCAGATAGTCATTTAGACAGGCCGGGCGGCCATGAAGGTTACTGCTCAGGCTCCCCATCTGCGTGCAAACTGATTGGATGAGAGCCCGCGCATGCGCTGTGGGACAGGAAAAGGTACGTTTTCACAGGCGAACTTGGGGATTTCACATATCAGGGCATCCCAAGTCAGGATGCCCCTAGGGGCACAAAACAAAACTCCAGATAGTGAAAATCCTGGGTTGGGCTTTGCTCAAAACACACAAGGCTGAAAGAAAGATCATATGGAAAAATGAAAAATAAGAATATGAAAGAGAAAATGGTAAACTGAAAGATTCTGCAGCAGAGCCAACATGAAGGGAAAACTGTCAAAATCAGCTAAATGACTTCTAGAGCTTTTCTCTCTGTTTTAGATATATAAGTTCTGGCCAGGCAATGTTGCAATGTTGTTATCTTATGCAGGACGGCTGCCAGCTGATACTTTGATACATTGTTTCACCCCTCTCCTCAGCATGGAACAGGCCACAGTATCGGGCCCCGACACTCAGAAGACATAAATATGAGCTATTAATCTCCAGCTGTTCAATACAGACATCATTTTTTTCTACATTTGTAATTCTTACTCACAACACTTACCTACATTCAAAGTACCAGAAAAATTTGCGATACTGCTCCTTTAAGAACTTTGTTCTTAGGTTGTCCCCTAAGGCAACTAACAGGTCTCTGATTTTATTGGCTCATTTTCTGCAAATAACATTTGTTCTTTATTTTAGATGGAAATTTACATGTACAGATCTTTGGAATTGCACACAAAAGCCACTGCACAATACTCCTAAACCCTCATCAATATATGTGGATAAGATTTTGCTAGTGCAAACAGAAAATGAAGAAAAGAACTGGTATTTCATTGATGAGGTCATCATTGCAAGCAGAAGAGCAACAGGTACCAACTAGTCACCTTTATGACAACCACACATTTGCTCTTGTTTTCTCAAAACTTGTCTTGATGTTCCCCAGCCAAAATCATCAGACCAATTTTAGAGAATATTCTACTACACACTGATCCCCCTTCCCTCATACGCATCTCTGACATTTTCAATTTAACCTAAAGAATATTACTACTTTTAGTGGAGAAATTAGCTCCCTAGCAGTTAACTGGTGCAGGTTTCTGGATTGGAGACTGGAAACCACCTTTGCATATTAACAACCATAATTAAAACCCTTTTATTGCTAAAACTGTAGCCTCCCTTGTATTAGCCATTGTTGCCTAGTTAAAATAAGTGCAACCATTTAGGACCTGCTTTACAGAACCATCCACCACTATTTCCCAATGTATTCCATCCAAAACTGAACTTAACAAATGAAAGCATGGCAGAGTAACCCGGCAGAGATCAGCAAACACCGGCGGGTTATTGCAGTAACATCAGCGCAGACCATTGAAATCACTACTTGCTTTGCCCCATAATTGCTTTTTAAACCCTATTTAACTATTTTTCTCAGTCTGATTTATGAAAATGTTATATAAGGCCCTTATTTAACAAGGGATAGCGACAGGTAGCGACGGGTGAGCGGCCGGTAATGGCGGTCACCGCCACGAGAACGCCGGCTCCCCACCACAATAACACATTTATCAAGCCAATCCTGCTTAGCGACTGAGATAGCGCCATATAGCCACTCATTCATCATTATCCACCCTCAGCCCACAGCGCCAGCGTCCGACCTTGAACAGCGATAGGTATGACCTCTCGCTACCTGGCGCTCTCCAATGCATTTCAATTGAACAATCTTTAAATATTCATAATTAATTGTTATTAATTTTTTTTTTTTTTTTTTTTTATGTGAAAAATTCTGTGACCACTTCTGCCATGTTAGATAATGTTTTAGGGGAAAAAAATAAAAATAAATTGTACAGAATTGATATTACAGGTCTGATATTAATGTATTCACATTACTAAATTATTTAAAAAACTTGTTTTTTTGGTTTTCAAAAATATGGTTGTTTGGGGGTTAAAAAACTACTTTTAACCCATCGCCGCCAGCACTCTGGGGTTTAAACATGCATTTTACAGCGCGAGAATTTTTTGAGCGTGATTTTTTAATGAATATGGTGGGAGCCGGTCGCTAGGGCCAGTCGCTATCATGTGCTCCCATACAGCGCTGAACCTGTCAAATAGCGACTCCTCACCCAATATTCAACATTACGGCAAACCGACTGAGTCGCTGTCAACTACCGAACAACGGCCAAGCACAGTGACTACTAGCGGGCGCTTTGAAAATGCCGCTACAGTCGCTCAACTGTCGCTACCTGCCGCTATTAATGAATCGGCCTCCCCGTGAAAAATGTCCAGATCATGTTAGAGGGCTTTATTATATAATTTTTTTTATTATAAAATGTATACCAGCCTGAACCAGGCATTATTTTGGGGAAAATCTTACAGTTTGTAGACAACGGACAGCGGAAACCATCAAGATGTGTCAGTACGTTACCAGCACAAACACATTTCAGGTTTCTGACAGTTTTCAATCATGCTACCAACACATTAGAGGCCACAGCAGTGAAAATAATTTAGCTTAAACCGGACCAGCAGCCAGTTAGAAAAAAATCTCCCCCAAACTCACTTTTGCATGCGTGATTTTAAAGCATTGTCAGCACTTACATTTGCTACTGCATCCACTCAAAGCTAAAACGCCACTCCCACCGGCATTTTTCTAAAATGTACCACAGTAGGAGTTAGAAAAAGTTAAATTAACCTTTATGTGCAGCAATCTAAATTGCCCTGGGGAGGGATGCACACGATCACTGTTTGATGTGTTGGTCCAGTTTGTCTGTTGTGCAGCAGGTCTTGGCCACTCAGAAACCTACCTGCAATAGAGGAGTGGGCAGGTAGGATTAAGGGGTGAGGTAACCCCGAAACGCGTTACCTTTGAATGGGGAGCCCAGGATATTCACTCCACACAGGCCATGCTATATTTTAAAATGTTACATTAAATGTTATGTTTTATCACACTTGGTGAGCTGGACCTGCAGCACATGGGCCAGGCATGCGCCTCAATTGCAATGAACGGGTGGCGCACAGTTATGGCTGACAGCTGCGGGAGTGCCCCTCCCTTTCTTAGCAACAGACCAGGTTGAAGCTGCTGTACGGGAGAGAAGGTAAATGCTGTTTTTTTGTTGTTTTGGATTTAGTAACTCTTTAAACTAGCAGTCATTTTTATGTACTTTGGCAGCTAAAAGACTTCAGGGCTGGCCAGTTGAAATGGATGAAAATTGGCCCTGGAGTCTATAAGACTCCAAGGCTGCCTTATCCCCACTACCTGGGGCATTTAAAATGTTCTGAAACCCCTCTGGACCACAGGTAAAAACGTACCTGACTGACGATCCAACAGTGGAAGTGTGGGCCGCGGCAGCTCTCCGCTATAGCTTTAGCCAGGCAAGTACTGGCACCAGAGATTAGGGAATGGCCGCTGAGGGCACGCCCCAGGTTCAAGCAGAGTAGGGCATGCGGTTGGCAGTGCACTTCGCCAGCCAGATGCTATGAATTGTACTTTGTTATTATTTGGAACCAAAGAAATACTATGTACGGACCGCACCAGTCTAAATATCAACCGGTGTGCTCTCTATCCCTGGTGCTAGAAAGTCACAGAAAACAAAATTTATGTATCGGGTCCCCACACACCCAATGATAATGCACCAGGACAGATGAAAAAGGATAGGGCACTACCTCCTCATTAAATAGTAGAAAATAATTTTATTATATTCAAAGCATGATTGTAAAAGCCAACACTAGACAATACAGTTTAAAATACATATAAGCACAATACTACAAAAACACACAACAAAAGGGGGGGAACCAGGGTAAAAGATCTCATAATAATAAAGTTCCAATTAGATATATATGTGTAAGCAAAGTTAGAAGGTTATAAAAGCATTTGATACAATGAAACAATGTGCAAAAAGAGTCATATGGAAAAACATACAATATTACAGGTGCCTGTGCAAATCAATTCTATACAAGTTTATCTATCCAATACATCATAGAAGAAGTTCAAACCAACCCAAATTATGTGAAAGAGACATGGAACAATATATAACAGTTATACCAACTGGACCTTACCCCATAAAACTCTGCCAAACGCGTTATCGCAGCGTCCACAAGCTGCTTCCTCAGGGCAATTGTATAGCTATACAATTGCCCTGAGGAAGCAGCTTGTGGACGCTGCGATAACGCGTTTGGCAGAGTTTTATGGGGTAAGGTCCAGTTGGTATAACTGTTATATATTGTTCCATGTCTCTTTCACATAATTTGGGTTGGTTTGAACTTCTTCTATGATGTATTGGATAGATAAACTTGTATAGAATTGATTTGCACAGGCACCTGTAATATTGTATGTTTTTCCATATGACTCTTTTTGCACATTGTTTCATTGTATCAAATGCTTTTATAACCTTCTAACTTTGCTTACACATATATATCTAATTGGAACTTTATTATTATGAGATCTTTTACCCTGGTTCCCCCCCTTTTGTTGTGTGTTTTTGTAGTATTGTGCTTATATGTATTTTAAACTGTATTGTCTAGTGTTGGCTTTTACAATCATGCTTTGAATATAATAAAATTATTTTCTACTATTTAATGAGGAGGTAGTGCCCTATCCTTTTTCATCTGTCCTGGTGCATTATCATTGGGTGTGTGGGGACCCGATACATAAATTTTGTTATTATTTGGGTTGGTTTTTATGAGCTTTTTGACTGTGGCCCATAAAGGACCCATGCCTATATGTCTCCAATGGCTGCCACCAAGGAAAATGTTTTATAATTGTATTAAAGTTTGAAACCTGAATGGCTGCACACAACTGGAAAGGTTCTCTTTTCTAGGCTGCTTCAACCATGTACTAACTAACAATTAAAGGAGATGTTTAGACTTGAACTAAAATCATGCGCTTACCGTGTACACTAAAATATTTATAATTTATCATGAACTTGCCAATAATCATATGAGACACTTAGACCTGATCTAAAATTTAATTCAGTCAAAATTAATTTAGCCAAAAAATGTTTTATTGTTACAGTTAACCAAACAGACACTAAACCTGCCCGACCAGGCGGCCATCTTCTCAATTCTGTATCGGTAACTGGGACTTACCCTTCCTACAACCTGACAGCTATGGTGGGCAACTGTGGCATCGGCCTTCCTCTTATACAGATATAGTAAGTTATGTATGAAGAGTGATTATAGGATGGAATGGGAGGGTCGCAGGGTGGTATTGGCGACTGTCGTATCAGGACAGGATAAACATGTGCATGTATCAGTATCCACTTTATGTCTCTCTAAAAGAAATCTATTGCTGTAGAGAGCCTTTTCAGTTCAGAATAGGGCGTAGGGTGGCATATAAATGAGTTGAGATTCTGCATTAAAAATTCATGGCTAGAGAAAACCAGTCGAATTGAATGGTCCAGGTGTATTGCATAGGGAAAACTGTCAGAGCAGGGAAGTGAAATGGGGTTTGAAGAGGGGGTATGTAACAGCAATCTAGATTCCCCTGTGCAGCACTTTCCCAGCCAACATCCTTTTACTTAAAAATGAGCATTGGTCTGATTTTAAGTACAGCATTATAACTGCTTGAATTTCTTTGAAAACAGTGGAGCGTCTATGAAGACTGAAGAGGAAGGGCAGCTCAGGCAATCACTAAGATATGGAAATGAATCTATTACATATGTTGTTACAAGATTACAAGCAGCAAGCCCACCTATTGGAGGAACCTATTCCATACACTTAGCAGATGTGGTCATAACAGGTAGACAGTCAATATGATATAACAGCTCTTCCCAGTGGTAAATGAGACCAGTGATTAGTAATAAAAAAAAGTCCCAAAGCGCATGCCTCTTCACACACCGTGTAAACCACCACCTGAGGTGTTTATACTCTTACCAAATAAATGGCAGATGCAAAAGCCAAATAGCGTTAGTCCCCCGATGGGTACTTAATAATTCCAATATCCAAAGATCAAAGCTTCACATGACATATTCTTGATATTATGCTCAGTGGTTAGCCATCCAAAGTGCCAAATATGTGAACAAAATATAAAACAATCTAGTGCAACACCATTAAAAAACTCCAAAAGTAATTTAATAAGTAAAGAATTGCGCTCACAAGAATAAAAACGATGAAAACATGTATAAATTAATCAGACCAAGAAACACCAACAGCTCTCACCGCCAGGGATCAAAGTCCTCAAGAGTCATCAAAGTCCTTGAAAAGTATAGAACCAAGATTCAGGTGTGCTTGTATATAACCAATTACCCTGGTTTTGGTCCTTCCCCCTGACCGGGATTCCGAATCTAGGTCAGCGAATCTACTCACATCTCTTCCAGGAGTGTACTTGTATTGCAGAGAGAGTGGCAATGTTACCGCCCGAAAATGCTGCACCGAAGAAAGAGAAAATTCATCCGAGCCTCCTCCGAATAGTGATATGGACAACATATTTCGGATGTGGGTGCACCAGTGCCTTGTAATCAGGCAAAATTACATCCCTATCCTGTGATTCCAGGCCTCTATTAATATATGATAATATCTCGGTAGCCTTGGAAGCAGCTGCTTGGCATTGCATACTGTTATTTAGTCTGTGCTTTATCAGTTCCCCCAGATCCTTCTCAACAAGTGATTCTCCCAGTTTCACTTCCCAAAGAACATATGTGGCCTTCAGGCATAGAAACTCCTCTATATTCTGTGCTGGGTACTACTTTTTAGTCTTGATGATATTTGTAACATTTATTTTAAAAGAATGTCCCTTCTCTAGAGACCAAATGAGACTAAGGCCCTTATTTAACAAGGGATAGCGCCAGGTAGCGAATGGTGAGCGAACGGTAATGACGCTCACCGCCACAAGAACGCCGGCTCCCCTCCGCAATCACACATTTATCAAGCTTACACATTTTACGCGCTCTGCTTGTCCGCCGCAGCCTCTCGCTTGTCCGGCGGCGGGGATTGGCTGCAGCGGTCACGTGGGAGCGGGGAGAGGGAGCGGGGGGCTTTCTGGGGGGTTTCACACAGCGGGGCACCCCCGATCGGGGTGCCCCACCGAAGTGGACCAAAACCCAGGATAGTCAAAATCCTGGGTGTTGGTCCACTTTAAAGCTGCAGCAGGCCCAAAGCAGTGCGGCCTACTGGGAATTTTCTCTCTATGGCCAGGTCGCCCCTGATTTTTTTTTTAACAAAAGTTGCAAGTAATTCTGAAAATGTTTGCCACTATCAATGTATTAATAAGTTTAGTGTTGGTTTTATATTAATTATACATCTGTTTTGGTGTTTAAGGAATTCCAGTACACATCTCACCTCTAGGCTTGCGGAAACTGCTTGTTCTTAATGCTGACAACATGACAGCTCCATACATTAATGCCAGAGACTTCACTATCACCAGGGACCTGAATATGTGCCATCATGTTGTCTGGACTCTTTCCTGGTCTAATATGACGGGAGACTTGCCTGATTTCCTCCAGGTATGATTTCAGTTAGTAATAAATTGCAGGCCTTATAGCATGTTCCGCTTTAAAACAGAAAATATTTACATGGTGCATACAAACCAAAAGTAATTGATGGATTGGTTTTGCCCATGATTCTTAGCAGTTGGCAGAGCAATAAAATAAGACTATAGAAATTCAGAATTATTTCAAAAGTATATTATTCATCTCTTACTGATATATTATACAGGTCTTTGCAGAGAATCTCACTGGATTGGACCCCACTGTTATAACACGGGTGGTGTTTGATGGAGGCGTATTGATATGGCCAATATTTGGTGATACATTGGCATCTGCCAACCCCCTGCCTCAGGTAACTGTCCTAATTATGCTTCACTGTCAATACTAATGTAAATATACAGTATATATATATATATATATATATATATAGTGGTAAGGTGCAAGGTGCCGTCATGTGGCACCAAGGTACCTGGCCTTGGTGCAGTAAAGCTGTATAGTTTCTCCAGCATCAGCTGCTAATGGCAGTCTGCTGCTGAAAGGTTAGTATAGCCGAAAGGCTAACCCGGGACGGCTTTACTGGGATGGAGTAGAGCAGGGTGGGACTCCATCCCCCTACCCAGGTCCGGGTTTTGTGGGCTGCATAAATAGCCTGGAGAGTCAGCTGTGCACTGGCTGTGTCTAGAGCTCACTTGTGGAGTGAGACTCTGTGTGCCTGGCTGGAAGCTCTTATGCAGGCTATTTCATGTGGACCCGAGGTGGATTCGGCTGCAAGTGTGCAAGCTTGGACTAAAACTAAGAAATGCCGTTGCCTGTTTAATGCAATACTGTGGCACTTTTCCTGAAAAGGTGATGTAACCCAAAAAGGATATTTTATGTTATGGACTTTATGTGTGAATAAACACAGACTTTACGTTGAACTTTCGCCTCTGAGCCTCTATACTGCTGACATCCTGCTGTCTACCAGAGCTGATCCGCACAATAAATATATAGGGACAATGAGAAAAAAACACAAATCAATGACTTTGATAACCAATGATTACACTAAAAAGAGCAGTTATGAGGATAAAAAAATGTATTTGTAGATAAAAAGACACTTGAGAGAGAGTATGGATTGATGCACACCACACAAATGCATAAGTTGCAATTAAAAAGTATATTGAAATTTCAAAAACATATAAGTTTATTTACAACATGGTCATACAGCAAAAAAGGATACAACATGTAGGCTTAAGTTGCAAAAAATTGTACAGTCGCCAGGATCATGGACCCCCTCAATAAAGAAAATGTGTCATATAGGATAACTGTATAATAACAAATACGACTAAATGAAGGTAAAAGATAATACCATATGAGTCTATGAGGGGTTTCTAGGACGGTTCTGAGGAGTGAGTCAATAAGGCATCTGATCAGTATATATAGAGTCGAGTAAAATATGGCTCAAAAGTGAACAATGCATCAGATAAACAATCATTTCCTGGTCAGTAGTCATCAAGTAACAATGTCATCATACCAGAAAGGCAAGACTAGTAATCACAGCAGTATATCACAGTCAATAAAGAGTAATCATGACGTGCATCATAATAAAGAATAACGACATATATGACATTACCAGCAGAACATGTGTAGTGATCGCAAAGAAGGGAGCCCACTTTTTGGAGCACACGTCTCCTTTATCAAGGCACAGAATCTTCATAGGGCGTTCAGCGCAAATTTCACCACCATATTGTGCTTAGCTGCTATAGTGTTTCAAATGGTATATCAAAATCTTCCAAAATTATCCAAGATAAGATTTGTACTAGGCACTATCCAATCTATAAATGATACATCAAATAGAGTCACAATGCCAATAAAACTCAAGCTGACAACAAGAAATAACCTGATTGAAGTTCGAAGCTTGGTCTACTGAAGACAAAATGCATTAATGAGAAGCAAATGTTTCTATTGAGTGGAGCAAAAAGCAGTATGGATTAACTCACACCACAACAAAGGTTCACTTGCAATTAAAAAGTATATTGTAACATCATCAGTATATGATAGTTAAGTTTATGAACAATATGGTCACATAGAAAATAGGCTCAAACTGCAGCAGTATGCACAACCACCAGGATCGTAGACAATCTCAAATGAAAAAAAAAGTGTCACATACGATATCTTTATAACGTACAACTAAGCTATATGAATGTAAAAAAATACCATAGTAGTCTGAGGGGCTTCTAGAACGGTCCTGAGGAGGGAATCAGTAAAGCAGCTGACCAGTATGCATATAGTCAAGGAAAATGTAGCACAGAAAGGCAATACAACAGATAAATGCTCATTTCCTGGTCAAGGCTGCGATCACAGCCTTGACAAAGGTGCCGTGTGCTCCAAAACATGTGCTGTGTGCTCCATTTTTGAATGGTTGAATGATCATTTCTATTTTAGTTCAAATATGTGAAATGTAATAATGAATATTCTCCCATCACAGGTCACTGTTCATGTGAATGACATCCCAGCTCAGTGTTCAGGCTCCTGTGCGTTCCAGCATCTTGTCAGTATAACCCCAGTGGTGACAGACATTCAGTACTCAGCAGGTATGTACAGCATAGGACTTGGCACATAACTTTCTGCCGCCATTACCTTGTGAGATGCAGAGAGCCCTGATGAAAAAAATGGTAGCAAAGTATTAAAGTGGACCAAAACCCACTGGGACTGCTTGCCTACCATTAGGATGCCCCACTTTGTGAAATATCCACAACCTCCAGAAAAACTGTTCTCAATGCCCCAACAGTACTTTCACAGCCCAACCTCTGGGCTGAAGCTCAATCAGGCACCAAGCCATTCGGGTAGGCTGGGGGTAGGTGTGCGTCTCAGACTACAAGGAGCCTGGGGATGTGGCCAGCAGGCATGTCACATCACCCGGCAAATTTTACATCGGCCAATCGTCAATCTCATATTTGCTTGGTGGGCGGGGCTATGTCAACTAAAAACCAAAACAAGCCAGCATTGCCTTAAAGTGGACCAATACCCAGGATATTCTAAGTATGTCTCACACCCTGCTTCGGAAATATTCATTACACTTGGGTTATAATCCACAAGAGGGCGCTTTACTGCAGAGATGGCAAAAAAAGAAGCCCCTCCCGGTCCATAAATACCTGGGACCTCCCACACATTCCCCAGTATAGTCTCTGCAGTGAAGGCGACGACAGTCAAGATGATGGCTCTTCTCTCCTTACAGGTAAGCCGGGTAACACCCGGCCCCCATTTTGTCCTATTTCCGCCTGGACCCCTTTTTTAAATGACATTAAGCCTCCCAGCTACGGCTGCAGGGTCTGGGTGAGGGTAGGTAACACCTTTAGAGGTGTTTTGACTAGGAGCCATGCTCCACCGCAAATCCCTCACCAAAGGGTAGGCGGTCGTCAGGTTTTTGGTGATCCTGACTTGGGATGCCCTGTCCGTCGAGGCCCTCGCTATATATCTAAATGTAGCCATCGGCTTCCCCCTAACCTCCCTGTTCCCGGTTAGTTGGGGGGTGGGGGGGGGGGCGGTATGTAATATAAATGTATATATATTTATTTAATTGTGTGTATGTTTTTGTATGGTGTGTATGTTAACTATGGCGCTGGCTCAGTCCAGCGCTTCTCCCCCTTCCCTCTTCTCCTCTTGGGTTTCTCTTCAGCCCGCGCACGCGCCTTCCATGGCGGCGTGCCGGTGACGTCACAGCCGGCTCCCGCATTGGCGGGGAGCTCGGCTGGTTGTGGTTCTCTGAGGGGGAGGGGGCGTGGCCTTGCGCTCGGCGCGCTGCCCGGCAGGGCCGCCCCCTTCGCTCCCTCTTGCTTTTGTTCGCCGTCGGATGTTCGGCCGGCTCCCCCTTGACTGGGGACCATGGCGGTTTGTTTGGTTCTCCACGTTGATGGGGGCGTGGCCTGGCGCTCGGCGCGCTACTCAGGAGGATCGCCCCTTCACTCTCAGTTTTGGTGAACGTCACGGCTGGCTACCGCATTGCTGGGGAGCTCGGCCGCTTGTAATCTCCCCGCGCTTGGAGGGGGCGGGGCCTAGCGCTGTGCAGGCGGCGCGCTGTGCAGGCGGCTCGCTGTGCAGGTGGCTCGCCCTCTTTTTCTCTTTCTTCCTCTGTCCCCTTCCGGTCGCCATCCTGCCTCCCATAGAATTGGTGAGTGCCCCCTGCCGGGCTGATTATTGTCTATTCTAAGTGCATGTATGGTATGCGCGTCCTCTGTGGCTGGGGGGCTGCATTTTATGCTAATTGCATTATATGTATATCTTTATGTATTTATATATGCGTGTGATGGCTATTATGTCGTCTGGGGGTCTTCCAAATTTAGCGCTTCCCCCTGGTCCTGTGGCCTTTTCCCTCTTTTTAAGGGGCAAAGAGCCTTTGACATGAATTACCTTATATTAAATCCTCCCACTAACGAACATTTAATGGGGCATCCCGGGTAGCTCAACAGCGTAATTCCCATTGGTCATTGCGGCTACCAAAATCACTTTATGGAGGCTTCCCAGGATACTGTGCTCGGGGTCCCCTATGGGCAAGCCCCGCTGTGTGTGGTATGCGGGGCATCCCTGGTGGGCAATATTGTGCTAGATTGAGTACATGTGCGCAGCGGGAGCTGACGCGGCAATCTGGGCCCGCGCGGCCGGGTTAGCTCGGCTGGTCTCGTCACCCACACCCCCGCAGCTGGGTATGACCCCTAGTGACGTTAACACTAGCGGGGAGTCGCAATGGATGTTTGCGCTAGAGGGCAACACTGTGATGGATTGCTAGCCTTGTAGCCGGAAGAATCCAGCTGAATGTCAGCACATGGCGCTCGCTGCGTCGGCCTTTTCATTAACATTATGTTTAATATTATTGTCTGTCTGTACACCCCTTGTGTAAAGGGATGTTATTCAGATTCTGCTCCCTCTGATGATCAGCCTGCCATTGCACTAATGCCCTCAGAGCAGTGGGATGCTGACGTCTCCCTCATGCTTCCTAAGGGGTGGGATAGGGGGTATCCCTTCCCCGCGGTTGGGCGGTTGGTCTAGTTCTGGTCATTTATCCCTCTAGGTGGATGTCCCCATCCTGGGGTTGTATATTGTGTATGTGGTGCGTTCCCTCGTTCCATTACCTGATGGATAGTGAGGACTGACGTATCGACTAACGGGCCTACCATGCCCTTGTCTGTGTGGCCTTGCGCCCGGTGGAGGCTTTCGCTATTACGGCCACGGCTATTAGGACCTTATTTAGGGGTCGTCTTTAAGGTTTCCAATTGGATCCTTCTGGTTCCGGATTTAGAGCTTATTGCTTTGTGAGCTGATTATCTCCTATGTCCTCTCTGCTTTAGTTGGCACTGTTCGAAGGTATTGTTGACCTCGGCTGGGTGGTCTGATTCCAGTCACTCGGTCGGGTGGCGCCGGTCGGCAGCTGACAAGGCTGTCAAGAAGGCGTTCAAAGGGCTTCCCCCTGTTGGGTTGCGCCTGTTGGTGATGGTGGAGCTCTGGCTAAAGAGGTAAGTTACTCCAACGCAAAAGCAGCCACGACCCTTTCGGGGGTCAGGGTCCTTCACTCCCTACTTCATGGGCCTGGGTCAGGCAGGGGGGTACCCTTTGCGGGACAAAGGGGGAGATTCCGGGGCAATAGCTGTTGCCGTGTCCGACTCGTCTCCTTCTGGGGTGCCAAGCCTAAATCCTCTGCTAGCCCGCTCAGCATTGAGGGGGCATCTTCACCCCTCTGGTGGGGGATGGCTGCTGCTCTTCACTCCTCCCAGATTCTCTTCACGGGTTTCTTCGGATCCCTGGGCAGTCTAGGGCCTGTTTACGGCAGTACGAGGCCGTCCGGCCATGGGGGTCATTCGTCAGGTTCCCCCCAGAGAGAGAGATCAGTGTAAATATTTCAATCTCTTTACAGTCCCCAGGAAAGATGGTCCCATCTGGCCCATTCTGGACTTGAAGATTTTCAACCAGTTCATCTGAACAAATGGGTTTCGCATGGAGACGCTGCGCTCCGCTGTCAGCTCCCTGCGCCCGGGGGACTTTATAACATCAATAGATATCAAAGACACTTACCTTCATGTGCCGGTCTTCCAGGGCACCAGCGGTTCCCCAGGTTTACGGTAGGGGAGCAGCACTACCAATTCGTGGCTCTCCCTTTCGGTTTCACTTCTGCACCCAGGGTATTCTCCAAGGTGCTGGCGGGTGTGATGGCCCTTCTCATGAGTCCAGGGCATTTGCATCCTTCCTTATCTGGACAACCTTCTCATTACATCTCTTTCGTTCCATCAAGCGGAGCTGGATACCCGGCCGGTCGTGGCGACACTGGAGAGGTTTGGGTGGGTAATCAATTACCCCATTTCTTCATTTTCCCCATCAAGGGTGACTTCTGTCCCGGGCATGACACTGGATTCCATTCAGGCCAGGATTTCCTTACCTTCAGCTGAAGGTGGACGCTCTTCAAGCGCCGCTTCGTATTGTCCTGACGAACCCTCATCTGTCCATCTGGCAAGGGATGAGACTGGTAGGACTGATGGTGGCCTGTTTTTCAAGGCAGTGCCTTTTGCTCAATTTCACATGGGGCTCCTTCAGCTCCATCTCCTATCGGCCTGGGACGAGTGTCCCCTGTCTTTGGATCAGTCCTTGTTCTGTCTCTTCTGGTCCGTCGGTCCCTTCGGTGGTGGCTGGACTCGAAAAACCTTCTGGGGGGCAGATTATTTCTCCTGCCCCGCTGGGAGACTGTCACGACGGATCCCGGTCTGTCAGTTTGGGGGGGGCTACTGGAGAGCCCACCAATTCCAGGGGCTGTGGGGCCCTCAGGAGGCACACTACCCATCAATGTTATGGAGCTAAGGGCGGCTCGGCTGGGGCTGTTGCGGTTGATGCCTCGCCTATGGGGCCTGCCGGTTCAGGTTCGCTCCAACATCCGGACTGTGGTTGCTTACTTCAATCATCAGGGAGGGACTCGGAGAAAGAGTGCCCTCCGAGTGGTGTCGTTGATTCTGTATTGGGCCGAGAGCAACATTCCGTGTATTTAGGTGGTTTGCATTCCGGGTGTGGAGAACCCGGAAGTGGACTACCTGAGCAGGGGGGCCTCTCGCCGGGGGGAATGGCCCCTCAGCATCGAGGTCTTCCGATCCCTTTGTCGCAGGTGGGGGATGCCGGATGTGGCTCACAATCACAGGCTATCAGTATTTGTTTCTATTTCCCAGGACCCTCTGGCTCTGGCAGTGGATGCCATGTTTCTGTCCTGGCGGGAGAACGGTCTCCTGTATCTGTTTCCTCCCTTTCCCATTGTGGGCAAGGTGGTACGCAAGCTGGCTCAAGAGGGTGTGCCAGCAATCCTAGTGGCCCCAAGGTGGCCAAGACAGGTGTGGTTCACAGATGTCGTCCAGCTGGCGGTCGATCAATTCAGGCTGCCTCTGCTTCCGGATCTGATTAGACAAGGTCAGCTTTGTTACCCCAATTTACAAACGCTGGCTTTGACGGCGTGGCTGCTGAAACCTTCATCTTAAAGCAAAAGGGTTTGTCTGAAGCCGTTGTCCAGACTCTTGTCAGGGCTAGGAAGAAATCTTCCTCTAATATCTTCTACAGGACCTGGCGGGCCTACATTGATTGGTGTGAGGCTAGGGCCTTTTCTTGTCGGTTTTCCATTCCTTGGATTTTGGAGTTTCTTCAGCATGGTCTGGACATGGGTTTTCAACTGTCCGCTCTGGCTGTTAGGCACTTACCTCGTCGCCGTCCCTGGTCCCGCGACGCGCTGTCGGGTGGCGCCCGGTTGGCTGCTGCCCGACGGTCCCCGGGTGTGCCGGCTCCTCAGCGTTGTCGTGGGGGTCGGGGGTCGGCGGCGCGGGACGGTGTCGGCGGCCGCGCCGCAGCCCGCTCTGCGCGGCTGCGCGGTCCCGCCGAGCTCCCTCTCGATGCGGCGCTTCCCCCTCCCGGCGGGGGCGCGCCCGATCTACAACGTGCTCGCGCGCGCGCGCGAGCACGTCTTCCTTATGCCTCCCGGCGGCGCTTTCCCCAGCGCGCCCGCCGGGGGCAAGTTTCAAAAACACCCAATCCGTGACCTGATCAGAGGAGTGGACCCAGGGACTGGTCGGCCTGTCTGGCCTGGGCCGTCCAGCTCCTGGGACCACTCCTGTTTAATTGTACGCACCAATCACCTTTGTTCCCTCCATTGCCCCTTTTTCCCCACTGGCCAGTACTCCCTATAAAGCTGCACTGCTCCAGTATCCCAGTGCCCGTTATAGCTTCTGGGTTCTGGATGTGCGTTGCTGTGTCTCTAGTGAATACTTTGGATTTGGACTTTGACTATTCTCGCCTGCTGCCTGCCCTGACCATCTGCTTTGCCTGACCACTCTTTTGCCTGACCCTCCTGTACCTCGCCTGTGACCTCCTGGACTTGACCTCGGCTACCCTCGACTACTCCTTCGTTATCTCCCTCGGAAACCTCGCCTGTGACCTCCTGGTTTGACCTCGGCCTGAATTACGGACTTTCGCACCCGGCATCCTCATTCGGGATTCCCTGCCAAACATCATTCTGCACCCTAAGCTGTTATCCTTTGCGCCTTTTAAGTCCTGGGGGCAACCGACTGGGAGAGGCATTACCCGTGTCTCCTACAAGCGGGGGCTTGTCTATAGGCGGAAGTGGCGGTGGAGATTGGGGGATATCGGCTTAAGACAGACGGGTGTTTGGTATAGTCCTGACATTATAACGGGCCAATAAGAATGGACCAAATCCTGGAACAGGTACAAGCCTTAACTGCGGCTGTAGAGCACCTGGCTCACCGGGTTGCGGCCCAGGAGAACCGTCCTGCTCCTATGGTCCCCAGTCCTCAGGGGACTCCGGCCGCAGCCGCTGTGGAACCCAAAATTCCACTTCCGGAAAAATTTCATGGCGACAGAGCAAGGTTTGCCAACTTCCGGGACTCCTGCAAATTATATTTCCAGCTTCGGCCTGTCTCTGCGGGGTCTCAAGAGCAACGGGTTGGGCTGATCATCTCTCTTCTTCAAGGGGATCCACAATCCTGGGCCTTCAGCTTATCATCTCAGGACCCGGCTCGTCTCTCCGTGGACAGTTTCTTTTCCGCGATGGAAGTTCTGTATGACGACCCCGATAAAGGGGCAACGGCTGACGCTAAACTACGTACTCTTCGCCAGGGACGCCGTCCAGCCGAAGACTACTGCTCAGAATTCCGGCGCTGGGCAGTGGACTCACGCTGGAATAATCCTGCCCTCTGCGGCCAATTCCGGCTTGGATTGGCCGATTCCATTAAGGATACATTGGTGAACTATCCGGAACCTCAGACCCTAGACGAGTTAATGCACCTCGCCATTCGCATTGACCGTCGTCTTCGGGAAAGACGCCTTGAGAAAGGGTCACATTCCGAGTCAGTTTTAAGACCTGAGGCCCCAGTAGCGCAACCAGCTGAAGAACCGATGCAACTGGGCGCCACAAAACTCACCGAAGTTGAAAGACGTCGGCGCTTATCCGAGGGGCTGTGTCTGTACTGTGGCGGAACTGGTCACATGGTCAGACTGTGCCCAAAGAAGCCGTCGGGAAACTTCAGAGCCTAGGGGGTTTCGAGGGGGCCCTCCTAGGCTGTAAGGTATCACCTCATGTATCGTCACCAGTTCTTATCCCGGTGCAGCTTAAAGTTAATTGTAAATATTTGAATTTAAAGGCTCTCTTAGACTCTGGAGCAGCAGGGAACTTCCTTGACGCTGAGCTAGCCCGGGGTTTAGGAATTATGCTCCAGTCCTTGTCCACACCCATCCGAGTTTCAGCCATCGATGGCACACCTGTTGCAGGGGGGTTAGTACAGTTTAGAACCCCTCCTATACATTTTAAGGTGGGAGCTAATCACTCTGAAGTTATCAGTTTTCTAGTCCTGAGTATGCCTAGCACCCCTTTAATTTTGGGATTGCCTTGGTTACAGGAGCACAATCCCCAAATTGACTGGGCCTCGGGACAAATTATGAAGTGGGGGCGTCAATGCTTTCAGACTTGTTTGGAACTTCCGGTTCGGGTCACGCAATTATCTCCAACTAGAGTTCCCACTCCATACCTAGAATTTGCTGACGTCTTCTCTGAAAAGGCGGCAGACAAACTTCCTCCCCATAGACCGTGGGATTGCCCCATTGAACTCCTTCCTGGTACCATGCCTCCTAGGGGTAGAATTTTTAATTTAACCCGAGCTGAGAATCAGGCTATGCGGGAATATATTGCAGAAAATCTAGAAAAGGGGTTTATCAGGGCATCTTCTTCCCCAGCAGGAGCAGGATTTTTTTTTGTCGAGAAGAAGGATGGGGGGCTCCGCCCATGTATCGATTATCGGGGTCTAAACAATATAACTATTAAAAACAAATATCCCTTACCCCTTATTGAGGGGCTGTTTACGCAGGTGGCTGGGGCCCAAGTCTTCTCTAAGCTGGATCTCCGGGGCGCTTATAACCTTATCAGGATAAGGCAGGGAGATGAGTGGAAAACGGCCTTCAATACCCTCGAGGGGCATTATGAGTATTTAGTTATGCCATTTGGTTTATGCAATGCCCCCGCGGTCTTTCAAAGTTTTGTAAATGAGATTTTTAGAGACTACCTTGGCCGATTTGTAGTGGTCTATTTAGACGACATTTTGATTTTCTCCTCGTCTCTTGTCGAACATCGCCAACATGTACGCATGGTCTTGCAAAAACTTAGAGAAAACTGTTTATATGCTAAGTTAAAAAAGTGCCAGTTTGAAGTCTCAGAGGTTCCTTTTCTCGGCTACATTATTTCTAATTCTGGTCTATCCATGGATCAATCTAAGGTGAAGGCAGTATTAGATTGGGAGCAACCCAGGGATCTGAAAGGCCTGCAGAGGTTTTTAGGCTTCGCAAATTTTTACAGGAGGTTCATTAAAAACTTTTCTTCCCTAGTAACCCCGTTGACAAATCTTACCAAGAAAGGGGGGTACCCGTCAGTTTGGCCGGTTCAAGCTGTTCAGGCTTTTGAGAAATTGAAAGGGGTCTTTAGTTCCGCTCCAGTATTGGTTCATCCGGACGGCCAATTGCCCTTTTTTGTGGAAGTGGACGCCTCCGAGATTGCTGTGGGGGCGGTTCTATCTCAATATCGCGGGTCACCTGAGCGCCTTCACCCTTGTGCTTTTTTTTCTAAGAAATTCTCGGCGGCCGAAAGGAATTATGATATCGGTAACCGAGAATTGTTGGCAATCAAGTTGGCCTTTCAGGAGTGGAGACACTGGCTAGAGGGGGCTCAGTACCCAGTTACAGTCTTTACGGACCATAAAAATCTAGAGTACATCCAATCCGCAAAAAGACTAACTCCAAGACAGGCTCGCTGGTCCTTATTCTTTTCCCGGTTTAACTTCTCTATAACCTATAAACCTGGGTCCAAAAACGTTAAAGCTGATGCCCTGTCTCGGAGTTTTTCTTTCTCTGACCTTCCCGAAAGGATGGATGTGCCCATATTGCCCCACTCCCTGGTGGTAGCCGCCATCCAACCTCAACTTCCTGATCTAGCTCGGTTTCAGGCCGAAGCCCCACCCGAAAAACCTGACTCGGTCCAGTTTGTGCCCTCTCTTTACCGCACTGCCTTTTTGTCTCATTTTCACGAAACCAAAACAGCGGGTCATCCGGGGGTAAAGAAAACTATTGCTTTATTGTCCCGCCAAGTCTGGTGGCCATCCATTAGGAGCGATGCACAGAAATTTGTCCTAGCCTGTAAGGTCTGTGCTCGGAGTAAGGCTTTAAGACACTCCCCTGAAGGCCCCCTACTACCATTGCCCATTCCTGCCTCTCCGTGGACCCATTTGGCCATGGATTTCGTTACGGATCTTCCCCCTTCCCAGGGATATACCGTTATTTGGGTGGTAGTGGACCGCTTTAGCAAAATGGCCCACTTCATCCCTTTAAAAAAGCTTCCCACAGCTCAAATCTTAGCACAACTCTTTATCACGCACATTTTTAGAATCCACGGTATCCCGGTAGACATTGTTTCGGATAGGGGGGTCCAATTCGTCTCCCGGTTTTGGAGGGCTTTCTGTGCTAAGCTGGGCTTCACCGTCTCTCTTTCTTCGGCATTCCACCCTCAGTCGAATGGGCAAACCGAAAGAACAAATCAATCTTTAGAACAGTATTTGCGTTGTTTCACGGCTGATACTCAGACGGATTGGGCTTTCTTCCTGCCGTTTGCTGAATTTGCATTAAACAACGCTTCACATTCTTCCACAGGGGTTTCTCCCTTCCATTGTGTTTATGGCAAAGATCTGAAATTCTCAGCCCTTTCGGATCAACCCTCTAGTGTTCCCTCCTTGGATGACTGGGTTTCCAAATGGCCGGGGTTATGGAATAAAATCCAGCAACATCTGACTAAGGCTGTTTTTCAACAAAAAAAATTTTCAGATCGTAAACGTTCTTCCAATTCTGGTTATGAGGTGGGGGATTGGGTTTGGCTTTCCACCAAGAATTTGGCCTTACGCCAGCCCTCCGCTAAGTTAGGCCCTAAATTTATCGGCCCCTTCCCCATAACACGAAAAATTAATCAGGTTACGTATCGATTGGCCCTCCCTTCCTCCATGAAAATCTGTAAATCCTTTCACGTTTCACTTCTTAAGCCTGCAAAAAACCATGAGTCTAATAGTCCTCCTAGTCCTGTGTTAGTTGATGGGCATCAGGAGTTTGAGGTTGCCCGGGTTCTTGATTCCCGCTTTTTTCGAAACTCTCTTCAATATTTAATTGACTGGAAGGGATACGGCCCGGAAGAAAGATCTTGGGTTCCGGCCAGAGAGGTTCATGCGCAGAATTTGGTAAAGAGGTTCCACAGAGAGAATCCTTTGAAACCCAGCTTGGAGGGTCCAGTGGCCCCTCCTCAGGGGGGGGGTAATGTTAGGCACTTACCTCGTCGCCGTCCCTGGTCCCGCGACGCGCTGTCGGGTGGCGCCCGGTTGGCTGCTGCCCGACGGTCCCCGGGTGTGCCGGCTCCTCAGCGTTGTCGTGGGGGTCGGGGGTCGGCGGCGCGGGACGGTGTCGGCGGCCGCGCCGCAGCCCGCTCTGCGCGGCTGCGCGGTCCCGCCGAGCTCCCTCTCGATGCGGCGCTTCCCCCTCCCGGCGGGGGCGCGCCCGATCTACAACGTGCTCGCGCGCCGCGCGCGAGCACGTCTTCCTTATGCCTCCCGGCGGCGCTTTCCCCAGCGCGCCCGCCGGGGGCAAGTTTCAAAAACACCCAATCCGTGACCTGATCAGAGGAGTGGACCCAGGGACTGGTCGGCCTGTCTGGCCTGGGCCGTCCAGCTCCTGGGACCACTCCTGTTTAATTGTACGCACCAATCACCTTTGTTCCCTCCATTGCCCCTTTTTCCCCACTGGCCAGTACTCCCTATAAAGCTGCACTGCTCCAGTATCCCAGTGCCCGTTATAGCTTCTGGGTTCTGGATGTGCGTTGCTGTGTCTCTAGTGAATACTTTGGATTTGGACTTTGACTATTCTCGCCTGCTGCCTGCCCTGACCATCTGCTTTGCCTGACCACTCTTTTGCCTGACCCTCCTGTACCTCGCCTGTGACCTCCTGGACTTGACCTCGGCTACCCTCGACTACTCCTTCGTTATCTCCCTCGGAAACCTCGCCTGTGACCTCCTGGTTTGACCTCGGCCTGAATTACGGACTTTCGCACCCGGCATCCTCATTCGGGATTCCCTGCCAAACATCATTCTGCACCCTAAGCTGTTATCCTTTGCGCCTTTTAAGTCCTGGGGGCAACCGACTGGGAGAGGCATTACCCGTGTCTCCTACAAGCGGGGGCTTGTCTATAGGCGGAAGTGGCGGTGGAGATTGGGGGATATCGGCTTAAGACAGACGGGTGTTTGGTATAGTCCTGACACTGGCGGTTTTCTTTCAGAGATCATTCGCTCTTCATCCTTTGGTTAAGGCCTTTTTTTCAGGGGGTCGCTCATGTGCGTCCTCCTCTCAAACCCACGTTGCCTGTTTGGGATTTAAATTTGGTGTTGTCTGCCCTTCTGGGTCCTCCTTTTGAACCAGTGCAGGATGCTGCACTATCCATTTTCACCTTTAAAGTTGTCTTTTTGGTGGCTATCAACTCTATTCGACGGGTTTTTTGAGTTGGCGGCTCTGTCTATTCAGGCCCCCTACTTTGAGAGTCATCAGGACAAGGTGGTTTTCCGCTTTAAACCAGACTTCTTACCAAGGGTTGTCTCTGCTTTTCACCTCTTTCAGGACATTGTGCTTCCTTCATTGTGTCCTAAACCTAGCAATGGCAAGGAGAGGGCTTTGCACTCTCTGGACGTCGTTAGATGGGTACAGTACTATCTGGTGGCTACTTCACCATTGCGGAAGATGGACGCCTTTTTATGTGGTGCCCTCCGGGCCCAAGAAGGGTTTGGCGCCCGTCAAGTCTACCATTTGTAAATGGATTCGTCAGGCCGTTATTGGGCCTATTCTGCTAACGGGAGGGATCCCCCTTTCCAGATCACTGCTCATTCTACTCGTGCTGTTGGGGCTGCTTGGGGGTTTCCGCACCAGGCTTCTGTTGAACAAGTTTGTAAGGCTGCTACTTGGTCTTCTGTTCATACCTTTTCCAAGTTTTATAAGGTTGATGTGCGGGCCTCAGCGGATGCTGTTTTTTGACTGCAAAGTTCTGCAAGCTGCAGTGGTTTATTTTGTGCACTTTTGTCTGTTGGGATCCCCGCCCTTTTTGGACACTGCTATTGGATGTCCCAAGTGTAATGAATATTTCCGAAGCAGGGTGTGAGACATACTTAGAATAATACCATTTTGTGATTACTCACCTGTAAAATGGGTATTATAAGTATGTCTCACACCCTGCTTCGCCCCACCCTGAGTTGTATCTTGGATCCTCTATATGGTGATTTTTTTTCCTTGTTCATGTTGTTATTTTAATTATTGACTTCTCCTGGTCCTCTTACTGCTTTCATATACTGGGGAATGTGTGGGAGGTCCCAGGTATTTATGGATCGGGAGGGGCTTCTTTTTTGCCATCTCTGCAGTAAAGCGCCCTCTTGTGGACTATAACCCAAGTGTAATGAATATTTCCGAAGCAGGGTGTGAGACATACTTATAATACCCATTTTACAGGTGAGTAATCACAAAATGGTATTTTTCACTATCCTGGGTGTTGGTCCACTTCTGCGGGGCACCCCGATAGCTGTGTGAAACCCCCCAGAAAGCCCCTAAAATCTTACCTTTTAGGCAACGGACAAGCGACGGCTTATCCGTCGCCTAAAAGGTAAGATTTTAGGGGCTTTCTGGGGGGTTTCACACAGCGGGGCATCCCGATTTTGGAATTAAAAAGCTATCCTCTTCTTCTGGGCCCGGGATTCCTTATTCATTCCCCCATTCAGGATTGGACTGGCACACAGGGTTACCCAGAAATACCCCCTCCAGTGTGCTGAACTCAGAGGCCTATGGCCTAATGTTAGTCTATGGCCTAAACCCTCTACTGCCATCTTGTGTCTATTTAGGTTATGGCACTCCCAATGCACTTCCATGGGTAGAAACCACAAACGAGCTTTACATATGGGTAAAAAGGGTTCATATTAGTTGATGAATGTGTTTCTAGTTATACCCAGGCCCCTACATATGTATAATGTAAGATTATATGAACATTAGATGATGATGGGTATGTCAGGATATGTGGAATACTTGTAGGAGAGAAATCCCATGACCTTACACTGTTCATGTTATCTGTGCAGGTAGCAGATGTGACTTTATTGTTCAGATCACTGGACGTGGTTTTCCCTGGAGACCGGAGGACGCAAACATTTGGCTTGATGGAACAAAGTGTGTTGTCATACATGTGAATTCCTCCAGCATAGGGTGTTGTGCTGAGCCCCTCCTGCTTCTGGGCGAGCACAAGGTCACTGTGTATGTAAAGCCTGTGGGGTTTGCAGTAAATGAAAGTGGGGCTTCTCTTACTGTTAATATTATGCCCCGCCTCCTCTCGCTCAGCCCACCTGTTATGCCCCAAATAGGTGAGTTTATCATTTTTCAGCATACTGTGCCATTTTTATTTTAGCTTTGGGTAGAGAAAGAAAAAGTTAAGCTGGACCAACAGGAAACAGCCCTCATATGCACCACTCCCCAGGGCAATTCAGATTGCTGCACATAACAATTAATTTTTGTAACTCCAGCTGTACTTAAAGCGGACCAAAACCCACTGAACTTGTGAAATAAATCTGGCCAAAGCCCCTGCCGATACTTCTTTCTTCAGGTGTAGAACTATAAATCGATAGTTTCACTTTTCTAAGTGTCTTGGAACACTGATTTTTTTTTTGCTGTGCCTCGACGTGAGAAGGCCGGCGATCAGTCATAAGTGTGGCAATAATGTCAATGAATGGAGGAGGCGGAGCTTTGCACTTAAATCAGTCAGCATTATTTGGGATTAAATTGAAGCTGGAGCACTAAAAAATGGCAAAACCTAATCTTCACATGAGAAACAATTCTGGGGATGCTAGTTTAAAATGTGAGTTTTGGACCGCTTTAATTTTAAAAACAAAATGGTGGCTCATGGAGCCTACAGGGCACCTGCACAAAGGATGTTTCCTACCACTGTGCATTGTGGGGTTATATCAGTTAAATTCAGGCAGCAGCATGCCTGGGATGCTGGGAGATGAAGCACCAAAATGGCCGCTACCAGGAGAAACTCAGTGAGGTGGAGCACATGTAAGTGCTGACAATGATTCAGTAGCATGCAAGCAGATGGGGAGTTTTGGGGCGTTTAATTTTCCACTGTGCAAGGCTGTTGGTCTGGTTTAAGCATGCTGCCCTTGTCATTCTTGTGGAACTCTCACAGCTCTGCTGCTATGGTAACCTGGCATGACCAAACTTACAGTCCGCATTCCCCGGCTTGCCAATATAAGTACATTTCAGTTAAAAACAATTGAACATATCTAACCTACCCTTTTAACTAAACTAAACCACACAGTACTGTAACCCATAAATTTAAAATTATTACAATTATATACAAGTATCTACACTGTAGGATAACTCTGTTACACTCTGACTGGACTATTTTACTTTAGTACCACTAACGTTTCCTGACTTTGCTTGTCACCTTAAGTAACTCATCAAAAGAATCAATGCTGTGCTATCATCTGTTGTTTCAGGGGGGCCGCTAATAGTTTTAAGAGGTGTCCGTTTTGATGGAGTTACCAAGGTGGAGTTTGGCTCACAACCATGTCTAATACTAAGTAATACCAGCACAGTAATCACATGTGTTGCACCCTCCCAGGTATGTACCTCTGATGATTTATGGATAGTACAATATTAGTGTGTATATATATATATATATATGTATGGCACGTTGTTATGCATAATGCCAGGCACAGCAGTTCTCTACCTTCTTGCAACTTCTTCAAATCTGGGCCCTTGTCTTTCTATCCAAGGTCATGTGGGCCACACCATTAGCACAATAGGATGAGGACCTGAGAGAGCAGAGCTGCTGGGTGCCCTCCTTAGTCCCAGTTAGGGATGAGCAAACTTTTGAAAAATTCGATTCGGCGGATTCGCCGAATTTTCCGACAAAATTTGTTTCGGTCCGAATTTATTCGTGACGAATCGCTATTATAAACGGCTATTTCTGAGCCTCAATAGGGTTGTAAACCATTCTGCCTTGCTGTAACACGCATAGGATGCGTGCTGGGTTAGTGAAATAATGCTGTAAATAATTATGACATGCAGATCAGAGGCATCGCTATTAGAATCACAGAGCGGCACAATTGCAGAGACTTGAGGTGGCATCACTATGAGGGTCCCCTATATTGCCTGAAAAACACACCCTGGAGCTGGCAGCAGCAGGAGCCCAAAAATTAGCTTAAAGACATCCTGGAGTTGGCAGCAGGAGCCCAAACATTGGCTGAATGACACCCTGGAGTTGCAAGCAGCAGCAGCAGCAGGAGCCCAAACATAGCTTGAAAGAGACACTGGAGTTGGCAGCAGCAGCAGCTGGAGGCCAAAATTTGGCTGAAAGGCAGACCCTGAAGTTGGCATCAGCAGGAGCCCAAAAATTGGCCTAAAGACATAAATATGTTTTGCACCATTTGGAAAGTGTAAAACATGGCACCATGCTGAATCTAGTTGCATGCATCAGCCATTGGCGGGTGGAAATCCTGGCTGATCCATCCCTGATTCATTTTCACAAAGGTGAGTCTCTCCACATTTTTAGTTGACAGACGAGTTCTCCTCGCCGTAACTATGGCCCCCGCCGCACTAAACACCCGCTCAGATGGCACGCTACTTGCCGGGCAGGACAGCTTTTCCAGGGCAAACTCAGCTAGCTGCAGCCGCAAGTCAAGTTTGGCTGCCCAGAAGTCCAGCGGATCCTTAAGGTGTGTTGGCATGGTCATGTCAAGGTATGACATGACCTGCTGGTTCAGGTCCTGCTCCAGGTCTTCCTGCTGCTCATGAGTAGACTCACTATGCGGGTGTAGAAAGCTACTCATTAGCGACTGAAGACTGAGGCTGCTGCCAATGGAGCTGCTGCTGCTGCTCCTGCCAACCCCCCCCAGCAGCCATGGCAGTGGAAGGTGAGCGCAGAGGTCCCCCCGAGTCAGACCTGCGAGAGTATGGACCATGGCGCAGATAGGCATCGGCCAACTGACTACGTAGAATGTCTTTGTAGTAGGTCAGTTTGTCCTCCCTCTCGGCGGGTTTAAAAAATGCCCCCATTTTGTGCCGCAAGCGAGGGTCCAATAAGGTGGAGAGCCAGAAGTCATCCCGCTGACAAATGGAAACAATTCTGGGGTCACTACGCAAGCACGTGAGCATGCTTCCTGCCATTTGCACAATTGACTTGGAGGGACTACCTGTCTCCATCTCCACTGCATACTGCCACGGTGTGTCTGGGTCCTCTGTCTCGCCTTCCTCACAACCCTCTAGCTCCTCTGGCTGCTCCTCCTCTCCTGTCCACTGACTAGATAAACCAGTCATTTCGCCAAGCCTAAACTGTGCACTGTGCCACTCCTCCTCCTCTTCCTCCTCCTCCTCCAGTTCAGCTCCAATGGGGTTCATGTGGCCGTAAGATGTAGACGCCATGTCTCCAGTGCCCTGACCAGCCATGGTTTCCAACATGTGCTGTAGTACATGAAGCAGTGGAATCACGTCGTTCATCCCGTAATCCTGGCGACTCACAAATAAAGTGGCTTCCTCAAAGGGCCTGAGCAAACGGCAGGTCTCACGTATGAGTTGCCACTGGTTGACATTGAAGTTACACAGGGGAGTCCCCCTATCTGCTTGGATCCCCCTATCCGTGATGGCTTTTCTCTGTTCGCATAGTCTGTCCAACATATGCAGGGTGAAAACATCGCAAATCAGACTATGTTGGGGGGTACCGTTCTGACACTGTAGCTCAAGAAGGGTGTGCTTGGCGGTGTATGAGTGGCTGAAGTGCATGCAAAGTTTCTTTGAAGTTGTTAGGATGTCTTGCAGATGGGGGGAAGACTTCAGAAACCGCTTCACAACCAGATTGAAGACGTGAGCCATGCAGGGCGCATGGGTCAGCCTTCCTTGCCGCAGCGCAGACAAAATGTTCTTCCCATTGTCGGTAACCATGGTTCCCATTTTCAGTTTTCTTGGAGTAAGCCATGTTTGGATTTCTTGATGAATAAATGTAAGCAGTTCCTCCCCTGTGTGACTCGTTCGCCAAGACAAACCATGTGAAGCACAGCGTGACACCTCCGTGCCCTGCACACATGGTAGGCTGGAGGGGCACTGAGACTTTAGCCTACAGTGGAGGGTGAGGGGATGGCGGAGGATGAGGAGGCCGAGTCGCACGGTGTCGCAGGCACAATGGCCAGGGAGCGCGGAGGCCGAAGCGACGTGACCTGTCCAAGTTACTGCTGCTGCAAAGGGACCACATTCACCCAGGGGGCCGTAAACGACATGTACTGTCCCTGACCGTAGTTACAGCTCCAGACGTCGGCGCTGCCATGCACTTTGCTACACACCGACAGGCTCAAGGCCTGGCCCACCTTCTGTTCAACAAAAGTGTGCAGCGCTGGTACTGCCTTCTTGCCAAAGAAATTACGGCTTGGGACTCTCCACCTCGGCTCAGCACAAGCCATCAGTTCTCTGAAAGGTGCAGACTTCACCACCTGAAAAGGGAGCGACTGCAGCACCAGCAACTTGGACAGGAGCACATTCAGCTTCTGCGCCGTAGGATGAGTGGGCGCATACTGCTGTCTCTTGGACATGGCTTCGCTGATGGATTGCTGGTGGGATGCATGACTTGGAGGAGGAGGAGCAGGAGCATCTGGAGCGATAGAGGATGTGTATGACGCACAGCTGCCTTCGGTTGAGGTGCTGGAGCCTTGGCACAGAGGCAATGGGAGGACAGGGACTGCTCTCGGGCCATGCCAACTCAGGGTTGTGTCAGAGGAACCTACCGACCCTAGACTGGGGGTGTCAGACGTAACTTGTGATGATGTGGATGACCACATTAACCAATCTACCACGGCAGATGCGTTACTGGTGGAGACACGACCGCTAGCAGATACTGGCAGATCAGGTCTCTCACCGCGACTCCTGCTGCCACTCGCCCCTAGTCTGCTGCGACCTCTGCCTGCTGAATCTTGGCCTTTGCCACTCCGCTTTGAACATCCTGGCACTTGCCTGCCTGACATTTTTATGTATTTGAAATGCACAATAGGCACTTAAAAAAATGTGTTTACTTTAAAAAGCAGAAGCTAAATAAAGTGAGATACTGCTTCTCTGCACCAGATACTATGAAAATTGGCAATATGGGATACCCTGCGGGCTGGTGTTTTTACAGGATGCACAAAACCAATTCAAAATGCAATATATTAATAAAACAGAGCCTGAAGAAGCTGATTTAGTATAACAGATAGGGTGAAATGTGCCAGTTTGGGATACCCTGCGGCCTGGTGTTTTTACAGGACGCACAAAACCAATTCAAAATGCAATATATTAATAAAACAGAGCCTGTAGAAGCTGCTTTAGTATAACAGGGTGAAATGTGCCGGTTTGGGATACCCTGCGGCCTGGTGTTTTTACAGGACGCAAAAAAACTATTCAAAATGCAATATATTAATAAAACAGAGCCCGTAGAAGCTGCTTTAGTATAACAGGGTGAAATGTGCCGGTTTGGGATACCCTGCGGCCTGGTGTTTTTAAAGGACGCACAAAGCCAATTCAAAATGCAATATATTAATAAAACAGAGCCTTTAGAAGCTGATTTAGTATAACAGATAGGGTCAAATGTGCTGGTTTGGGATGCCCATGTGGCCTGGTGTTTTTACAGGACGCACAAAACCAATTCAAAATGCAATTTATTAATAAAACAGAGCCTTTAGAAGCTGATTTAGTATAACAGATAGGGTGAAATGTGCTGGTTTGGGATGCCCATGTGGCCCGGTGTTTTTACAGGACGCACAAAACCAATTCAAAATGCAATTTATTAATAAAACAGAGCCTTTAGAAGCTGATTTAGTATAACAGATAGGGTGAAATGTGCCGGTTTGGGATACTCTGCGGCCTGGTGTTTTTAACGGACGCACAAAACCAATTCAAAATGCAATATATTAATAAAACAGAGCCTTTAGAAGCTGATTTAGTATAACAGGGTCAAATGTGCTGAAATAGTATGCCCATGTGGGCTGGGGTTTTTACAGCATACAAAAAAAATTAAAACTAATCGAGTTATAAGAAATGCTGGTGTGTAACAGGGTTAAATATGCCACTGCCAAGATGGGATGCAGAGTGGCCAGGAATATTTACAGCACAAAAAAAAGCAATTTAAAACTGATCTGGCAAATGAAGTGAAGTGAAAATAAAAAAAAAGTTTCCCTGTCACTTTCTCTGCTGTCCCCACCTGGATCGTTCCAGATTTTTCCCTATCTTTCCCTGGCTCTCCCTGGCACTGTGTGGGTCTCTGTGGGTCTCCCTGACTCTCCCTGTTTGTCTGTTAGTCTCTCCCTGTCTGCAGCAATCTCCGCTCTGTCTGCAATGCAAGGCTGAAATGCGCACAAGCAAGATGACCGCCGTTTATATAGCACTGTGACGTCACCGGGCTTCCTGGCTGCTGATAGGCTGCATGTGACCTTCCCATGATAACTTGCCCCAGGGGACATGTCCGGACATGTCCATCCACCATTTTACAATGGCTGTAATTGAAATAAACGGAGTTTAAAGGAAAACTTCGATCGATCAAATCGCGGGGAAATTCGGATTCGTTCAGAATCGAATTTTTCCTGAAATTCGGAACTAATTCGGGTTCGTCCGGACCGATTCGCTCATCCCTAGTCCCAGTGATTCAGTGGAAGAACATAAAAGACCCAGCAATGCTGACTGAGGGGGTTATTTAAGAAGGGATAACGGCAGGTAGTGCCTCATAGCGGCAGCGCCGGGCGCTGTATGCAAAACCACATTTATGAAAGCGAAACTGGTGAGCGCCTCTAACAGCGCCATGTAGCGTCCGATGTATTATCACAGGATGGTCAGTGTATAGCGCCGGTGCTCTAGGCTCAGGAGCGCCATGTAGTACCTGTCGCTCAGTGTCGCTCTCCCATACATTTCAGTGGGCTTTCACTAGTTGTGTATAAATAGCGTGTTTGGCAATTTACATTTTTTTTTGCTCAAATCATTGTGTGATCTCTCCTGGCTGCATCACATTTTTTGATTTTTTTTTGCAGAATTGTATTTACTGGTCTGCACTAAAGGGTTATTGTCCCAGTGTTAAAACAATGTCATTCCATGTGTTTTCGCTTTGTTACTGGTGGATATGTGTTCTAAAACAGACTTTAATAACACAGCGTCTGGCCGGACACACTGATGTGGCGCTACCTCTCACTCGCTGCAGCGCTGTACTGTTGTTAGAGCGCCCAACACACATCCCATTCATCAATGCCGGCCAGGTTACTACAGTGACCGAGATGCTAGGGTACAGCATCCGATACCCGCTTACAGCATCTGCTAACTGTCGCTCTAAGAGCCGCTGTATTGACGCTCGTGTCGCAATACATGGCGTTAGTAGTGAATCAGCCTCCACATGTTTCTCTATTGGCTGTGGAGTCATGGCCAAGAATGGGGTAGAGCAGATTTATGAATCCCGAGGCAGCGCTCAGGAAATTTTAGGAATTACAATAACTACAGTAGATTAGCCCCTCAGCTGTCAGCAATGGGGCCACATAAACAGCGAGAGCAGAATTGCTGTTTTAGAAGGTTGGCAGGTTAATCACTGCCCTTGGTAAAAGGGTTAGATAGATTTGTTAGTGTAAATAGGCAGGTTTTAGTTTAGGGACTGCAGCGGGAATGCTTTAGACTTAAACCGGACCTTTAGCATAATTTAATGAAAAGCCCAAACCCTTAACCTCCCTGGCGGTGTTCCCGAACGTGATGCAGGGTTAATTTTCGCTGCAAGTAGCGGTAACCCCGAGTCACGCTCGGGGTAGATTAGGCAGAGGAGCAGAGTCTGGCAGCGGAGTCTCCTTACCTTTTCCTTGCGATCCAGCAATGTCCCCGCTGTGATCGCCGGTGAGAGCCCCGGCAGATGCGTCCCTCTGACTTCCTGGTTCCGTCTCTGTGAGCCGCAGAGGCTCATGGGGGCGGAACTGGGCGGCAGATTCAAATGTAAAAGTGAAACACACACACAAAGTCAAGTGATACAGTGAAATCCTGTGAGATTACACTGTATCACCTCAGATTTGACACTGTAACACCTCATATTTGCCCTTTGATCATCCTACACTGCCCTGCCTGCCCTTTTTCTGCCCATAAAATAAATTTTTTACCATGGCATCAAAGCGTCACTTTAGCATCTCCAAAGCGGTTTTGGATCAGATAAGTGACAGCGGCAGCGACACAGAGCCCCTCGCAGAAATGAGCGATAGCGATTCGTGGCAAGATTCGTCATCTGACTCTGACACTGACCAGAGACGATTCTGCACCCGAGCTCAGTGATGTGCGCACTTGGTGCCCAATTGATTGCGGTATGGATGAGGTACCGCCGCCATGATTTTCGTTTACTGGATCACCTGGGATGAAGGTAGACGTTGAGCACAATGATCCTAGAGACAGAGACAAATCGCTACAACGAGCAGCAATCCGCAACTCTGCATAGCAAGTTTTCCAGGAACAGAAAATGGGAACCGGTGACTAAAGAGGACATCTGAAAGTTCCTGGGGCTAATACTTCCTTCTGGGGTGGTGGGGAAACCCCTGCAGAAATGGTACTGGACTACCAATAAATTGCTGGCAACCCCATTTTTTGGCACCATCATGTCCGAGTGCCGATTTTCCCTCATAATGAAGAATTTGCACTTCACCAACAATGAGGAATTTGACGAAGCCACACATCCAGCGCCAAAACTCAAGAAGATCTGGGAAGTATACCAAATGATCATAAAAAATTTCCAGCAGTCCTATGTGCCAGATAGAGACATCAGCATTGATGAAAGTCTGATGGCTTACAAGGGACGCCTCAGCTGGATTCAATACATCGCATCCAAGAGAGCACGGTTTGGAATAAAATCCTATATGCTCTGCGAGTCTGCCACTGGCTATATATGGAATTCCGTCATATACACCGGTAAAGGAACACAATTCAACCCCAGGTACAGTGGCTATGGGATGGCAACTTCATCAGTCCTCACACTGCTTGAGCCATTGCTGAATTAGGGGTATTGTGTGACAACGGACAACTTTTACACATCGCCTGAGCTGTACAAGTTTCTGCTAAAACACAAGACTGATGGATATGGAACCGTTAGGGCCAACCAACGTGACCTGCCATCTATGTTTGCCAAGAAAAAACTGAAAACAGGAGAAATGGTTTCCTGGCAGAAAGGAAAGATGATGGCAATGCGTTGGCGTGACAAAAAAGACATGTGCCTAATGAGTACAGTGCATAACACCTCCACTGTTATGGTCCACACAAGAGGTGGGAAAGATGTCATGAAGCCACAACTTGTGATTGACTACAACAACACCATGGGAGGAGTCGATAGAGCCGATCAGGCGATGATATTTTATCCGGCTATGCGGAAACAACAAAAAAAATATTACATAAAAATCTACAGGCATCTCCTGGAACAATGCTTCTGGAATGCCTATATACTGCACAGAGGAATGAGTGACAAGCCTCTTGTTCATTCTGACTTTATCTGGAAGGTGGCGGAGCGGATTTTTGTGAACTACCAAACGCCATCAGTGGCCGTGAACAGATCTGGACGTTGATGCTGTTGACGTTGTCAACCCAGAACGCCTGACTGGTCGTCACTTTATGGATTACATCCTGCCAACCGCAAAAAAGGCAGCACCTACAAGGATGTGCGTAGTTTGCTGCTCAAAGCGAGATGGCAATGGAAAAAAATCAGAAAGGAAACCAGGTTCCATTGCCCTGATTGTGACGTCGGTCTATGTGCAGTCCCATGTTTCAAAATTTACCACACCCAGGATGTTTACTGAATTTTCTTTGTTTGACAAATTTCATTATTTATTACATTATTGAATAAAATTATATTATTTATTAGATTATAATTCATGATTTTATGTTTCGAACTTTATCACATCTGAGAGGTCTACTAGAGTCTTCTATGGTCAGGTTTAAGTAAGTAATTACTAAGAATTGCAGGCCTATAATACATAACACCAAATTTCCATACAAAAAAATGGTAACGCTTTTGGTACAAAATTCCAGACATAATCATAACGCCAGGGAGGTTAAAACAATATTTCCCACCATTTAAAATTAATATATTTTAATATATTTTTTAGTTGCTTGCTCTTTATTCTTTCCTCCAATGGGCTGCAACTCTGTTCTGGACTCTAGGATATGGGCGCCGCCATCTTGCCTCATAAGCGTCACACACACTGAGGAGAGGAGAGCGGGGTAAAGTGCAGAGGGGCAGGTTATAGTTGTGCTTTGCACAGTCAGAGCAGAGCTGTGGTCAGCAATCCCAGAATGCAGAGTGGCATAGTCAGAAGACACTTCCTGTCTACAAGCTGCCTGATGCTTCATGAGCCACCATCTTGGATGTTTAAAGGCCCAGAATGCACACTAGGTGCAGGTAGGATGATTTTTAATGTGGGCAATCTGTATGTACAGGATGTGGGAAACATACAAGATAGGCTCTTATTCAGGGTGAAGGTCCGCTTTATGTTGCCTTCTTGCTGGATGGGGGTAACGTTTAGACACTAGGTTAGGGTACTGCCCATCCGAGCACTGATTAGTTCTTGGGACGATAAAGAAACCGACCCAGGGAGTTGTTGTGGTTGTTGGCTGTTGGAGCTAGAGAGGTGCAGTTTGTGTTGTTTGTGTTATGAATATTGGGCAAAGGCTGAGGTAAAAAAAAAAGAAACACAGGCAGTTTTGGGGCACTGGGGGTGGGGATAGAAGGTGACTACATATACTTCCCTCTGAGTATAGGTGCACTTTAACATATACTACTTGTAGTGAGCATCCCAAAAACTGTCCACTACACGGTGTGCCATTCTTTGCCTCAGGATTAAAGCTTCAGTAGAGCTGGATATCAATAGTAAATCAATATCCACCTTATAGTCCTTATAGGTTTACACTGTCAGTCATGCTATAGCCACAGTGGTACTAAAAATCTAAATCTCTAAACTCCTGCACGAGCTGTGTGGGAGCTCCATCCTAGACCCCCATCCACTACTGTTTACCCCAAAAATAGGACAGGTCATATATTAATTGTTGCTCCAAAAAATGCATTTCTTGGCATTCATGCTGCTCTCTCCCAAGTTCCACTGCATTGCAGAAGCGACCACAATGCTCAGGAGTGACTCCTGTGGGACTACTTGATATGTGTGTGACTTATGCTAAGGCCTACTTTTAGGGTAGGTCTAATTTTCATAGAAACAGGTTATATACCCCTCTGAAATTGCATAAATCAGGCACCAGTAAGTAGCTCCTCCTTGCTCCTGCACTGATCCTGTGCTCCATGTGACTGCTGGTGACCACTGGAGTTTGCAGCGCAGGGAGCCAGCATGTCAGTCCAGAAAGGCCTATTGGTCATTGCCAGAGAACCCCAAGAATGCAGAAGGATTAGTAATAATCACATAATTCTTTTTAGGGATCATATAGCAGATGGACATCAGACATCTGAATGCCTAGAGGGGGTGAGAGCTTAAATTGTTCTGTGGACTGTTATTCAGACTGTTTAGTCTGTTTAGTACCACCTGTTGGTTTGGTAAAATGTTCATGTCAGAAAGCAATAGAGCATTAATTAAAAGCATTGGTAAATATACAACAGTAGGGCCAGTGGTCTCCCTCTCTGTGGGCCATGCTGATTTGGGATTCCCCTAAATGTTCACCTGGAAATGATCCTGTTGTGCATTCATAACCTGTGGGGGCTTCCCTGGAATCCTTTGCATCTGCTCCAGGAGGGGGGCTGGGGGAGGGTTAGTACAATCTGCAACCAATGTTTTTCCTGGCTGTCACCGGGACCTAATTTGCCTGCTTCTGCTGTTGTGCTATTGTAACTACCTACAGAGCAGGAAAGCCAATAAAAATGATATGCCTCTCTGCAATTCTGCATTCAACACCTTGTGCCCTCCCCACAGTGTCTGTATTTAACCCCTTATACTTTCATCCCCCCACACTACTTTTCAGCGCTGGTGGTTACACAAGCTGTATATTTATTGTAGCCAAGGGTGTGGGATTTTTTATACCTGGGAGAGGCCTGTGACCTGATTAAACAAAGGTGCCCAGGACAGCATGAACCCCAAATACAACCCTACATTTAGGAAAATACGCTGTGGGCTGACCTATATTCTATGTGGGGGCTTCTTAAAACGGACCTTCAGCATCATTTAATGAAAAGCCCAAACTCTTAAAAAACTATTACCCAGCATCTAAAATTACGGTAATATATTTTAAGTTTTTAGTTGCTTACTTATTATTTTTTCCCCCACTGGGTTGCAACTCTATTCAGAACTCTAGGATATGGGCGCCGCCATCTTGCCTCAGAAGCAGGAGAGGAAGAAGGAGAGGAAGGGGGTGGGCAAGTGTAGGGGGGCTGGTTATAGCTGTGCTTCGCACACAGAGCAGAGCTGTGGTCACGAAGAGGTCAGCAATCCCAGAATGCAGAGCTGCATATTCAGAAGACACTTCCTGTCTACAGGCAGCCTGTAACTCCATGGGCCGCTATCTTGGATGTTAAAGGGTTAAAAAAAGCAATAGGTGCAGGTAGGGTGATTTTTAATGTGGGTCATCTGTATGTAGGGGGTGAGGGAAACATACAAAATAGACTCTTATTCAGGGTGAAGGTCCGCTTTAATATATGATTTTTGTCATTTGCTTCATTCAAGGTTGGCGACATGAAAAAGGAAACTGTCAGGATTGAAATTCATCAGCAGTGGATCTCTTTCTCAGAGCAGATTGTATATGATCCCTTATTAAATCCTGTTATTGTCTCTATAAATCCTAATTCGAGCAGCACAACAGGTAAGTTAGATTAGATAAAGACTGTAAAGTATGCCCAAGGAAATGTTAAAGTGTGCCAAATACCCACCCCTGGGGCATCCTTACTTCCCCCATCCCTCTATGGCCGTGCTCGCCTATATTGTGCAGGGGGTGCTGCCGACAATCGCACGAGCAGCTAAGCTCCCATTCAGCTTCTTTAGCTGCACATTAATGTGCATAGCCAAAAAAAGCTTATTAGAGCAGTGGCGCACCTGCACCATGGGGGGATGAAAATACAATAGCCAATTTACTGTTAGTACAGAACATCTCACTGATCCTGAAAACCCACTTGGACATAATAATCTCTGTTTCTAGGTGGCAGAGCGTTTATTAACCTTACAAACTTTGACAACAACAATAATTTTAAGATCCGGGTCACAATGGAGGAAGTCATTTTAACAAACCTAAATATGACTTCACGGGGCATAGAAGTGCTTCTTCCCCAACTACCAACTGGCTTATACAACCTCTCTGTTTTCATTAACGGAATTTTGCTTGGAGCTGACGGGTAAGCATTTGTTATTGTTTCCATTTTAAGGTCTCTTATGTACTGCCATAAGGCAGGCGTTCGGTGGTACACACGATCTTATCAGGTAGTACTTATTGAGGTTGTGCAGACAGACCTGTACCCCAACCTGGTTTGCTGTAAGCATTTCTTTCCCCAAGCCTGATTTACCAAATACATACAAAACTGCCCCAAAATGTGTTGACAAAAAGCAGATCTCCAGTCCAAAAATATAGTTTAACAAATTGCTCCCCAACCCAACACCCCCAATGATCAGTGGCATAAACCGTTTGATAGGGCTTAACCACATGCAGATATTGTGGAATAACGTGCTAGATGTTGTGCTCCAGAACTACATGGGGTGGCCATCTTTCTACCCATATGATAGTCCTGCTTACACATGAGCATGAGGGGGAACCTGTGTCTACAGCCATTCAGACCAAACTGAGAGAGAGCTATACCATGGAACAGCATGTCTGTCATTCTACACACACACTGAAGAAACAGCTGCTGGAGGAATTATGTGTGAGGGGTTAGCTGTTACATTGTTTCTTTGTGTCATTTTAAGTGTGTCATCAGCTGCAGAGCATACAGACAGTGTAATCAATGAATCATAAATGTATCTAGCAGATTTCTGCTGTGACCAGAGCAATGATGAGTCATTACAGCTGATGGATTTCTACTTCTGGCTACAATTAAGGGATGATCAATATGGCAGCTCCCATACGCATCATATTCCACGTTAGGGAGAGACCCATGTTAGACGGCATAAAGAGATTAACCCTTTTAATGCCAGCCACATGAATTTTATGTGTCTGCCATTTCCCCGTTAGGGGCAAAAAAAGCTGCTTGGTCCGGGATCCAGCAGCACGCATCTCCTCTTCCCTCGGGGGAACTCTGATCCCCCAAGGGGTATTCAGCAGGCTGGAAAATGTCCGTTTCATGCCACCTCTGACAGCTTAGCCGCAGAAGCTAGCCGTGATCGGTGGAGGACAGGTGCGGGGGTTAGGGGTCTTCGAGGCTTGGGGTGCTGGCAACTCACCTGTGGTAAGTGGGTTTATTTGCCATTACCCCCGGCCCCGTTACCTGCATCCCCACACCCCATTGTGATCTACCACCTCAACGCGTTTCAGAGATCTCTGCAACCCCTTACTCATGTGACTAAGGGAGTGCAGAGACCCCTGAAATGCATTATGCGATGGTAAATCACGAGGTAACTTTGGGATAGGATGCTTTAAATGTTTTAAAATAAAAGTTTTATGCTGTTCGGGACCAGCAAGCTGGACTTTCCTTCCTTCATTAAATTCAAAACTATGTCTGTTGGCCTTTAAATGCAAAAACCACAGTCTCTGTCCTGGTACAAAATGAATCTGCATTATGAAAGTTCATATGGACTTCATACCATTGTGACACTTTGATGTGTTCAATTATCCTCCTGTACGGTATATGCATAATTAATGGAATTAATCAGCTTTGAAATCTGCTTGAGCCTTGGATGAAAGGAGTATCCTGTAGAATGCTAGTAGCGTTGTTGCTGGTGGCAAGGGCGATCCTTCTACAAGGAGCAATGTCACCTGCTGGAAAGTGACATATGTACGTATACAAATTAACATTCATAAAAACTTGATAAAGTATGTACTGAAAACTTTTCTAAACTCCTGTTAATGTTTTTCATTTAGGTTTTGTCCTGTTCTTCAATATACCCTAGAAGCTGATCATGTGGAACCTTGTTGCGGCTCCTTGTTGGGTAATAAAACCTTTTGTGAAGATTTTGGAAACTATGAGCTGACATATGCTATCTACATGCAGGGCAGTTTCTAGGCTAAATAGCACTCAGGGCGACAGAAAGCAAATTCTCAACCTACCTCAGTAGCCAACGCCATACCACAAGCCCAATAGTTTTGAAAGTGGACCGAAACCCAGGAGTTTGACTATCCTGGGTTTTGGTCCTTTCCCACGGGGGTGCCCCGCTGAGTTAAACCCCCAGGACACCGAGACCAGCTCACCTCTTTCCGGTCCCAGGGCGCATATAAGAGCAGCGGCTCTGAGTGCCCTGATGGCCGCATCCTCCACTTCCCTCTAACAGGTAGTGTGTCTGTGCCGGGGGGGGGGGGATCGATTGGGCCGTGAGCCTTACAGATTCCCAGGCAGATCGGCGTGGGTTTTAGGCCACTTTAAGCAGAGTGCCAGTGGACTCCCCAGGACCAATCATTTATATGCAGAGTACAAGTGGATACACTTTAAACGAGGTGCAGCACTGACCTGTGCAGAGTGCAGGGTGAAGCATGCCCTTATACTGGATCCTGCATACTACCCCTGCTCTTCCCATCATTCACATCCCAGGTGGGTGGCATAGGCGTCCCATGATGGCTTATGTGACTAGTCTGGACCACAAAGGATGAGAAGCAGAATACGGCCAAGTCGATGCAAACAACCACCAGGATCGATTCCACAATTCAGACATGTACCCCAAATTTAAGAGACAGCCACAATGTAGACTCCTGTAGACCCTTGCCTGAGCTTCATACATAGCAATGCAATAGATGAGCGCATCAGCCACTACTGTGGAAACTATAGACTTATAGATTTGAAAGAAAATGCTGGCCTACCACCATTCTTCACCAAATCTTTACACAGTCTAGTCCCAGCACTGTAGCATTGCTACATGCATTGAGTTGCTGCAGGGTCTCTTTGCTTTAACAGTTCCCACATAATTTAGTCATTGTGCAGGCACACTCAAAACTATACCTATTGCGTACAGCTAAAAAAACGTTGACCTGCACAGCGCTAGATATTTCTATATATATACTCTGGATGCTGGCTGAAATGGGCCCAATTACCCGGTAACTGGGCAAGAATGGGTGCACAAAGTGGGACTGCCAGCTCAGACCCCGGAGCCCACCAACTCAGCCGCTCGACAGATACACCAAAATGTTGCTGATTACAAAAAGACTTTATTTGATTTAATGGCCCAAATCTATCTTAAAAACAATAAAAACATGATTGCTGGCAGGGGTGTATAATGGACTACTTTACATAATAATAAATTGATTATAATTCATTATATACAAGAAAAATCAAACTTATCAGAATTATATGCCCATGAGTTTCTCCCAGAAATTGTGCAAAATAGTATGTGCTAGAAATGCCTCAAAGGAGGGAAAGTGCCAATAATAATAACTAAAATCAAAGAATAAGAGGCCACATATGGCCAAAGGGAATGTGTATCAATAGATAACCATGATAACCATGATCTAAAGTGCAGAGTGCAAGAAAGTGCAAAGTGCTATGAGCAGCGGAGAACTTCAGGGCATATACAATGAAGCTATTAACACAAATAACACTAATTAAAAAAATACAGACAATATCCAAAAACAATCTACATTACCACATAGTATCTGATTAGGTCCTAGTCCACCACCATGTCCAGCATGCCAGTACCATTGACGCGTTGCGTGGCAATTGGTTTCTGCCACTTCATCAGAGTGTATTGTGTACAGCTACACATGACAATGTTCCCCTTTGCTTTTCTTTTTCAAATCAGAGCAATAAAATAATAATAAAATAATGTGTTAACCTCATGTCCTCTGTGATGGGAGTGGCAGGACTGTGTGATGCAAGCACACTGTGTGCATTGCATTGGAGTGGACTGGGCTTTAGTGAAGTGGGCTTCGTTTTAGCCATTGACTAACAAAGGTGGTATTAATCTGACACAAGCCTCAGGCTTAGATTTGAGGTCAGAAGGCACTGGAGGCAGAAGTAGAAGAAATTCCCCTTCCATGATGTGACCAAAACAGAGAGACAGCATGGGAATGACATGGCATCAAGTAAGCTGCCAGGCACCTTATTGATGCATCACCAGTGAATTTTGGAGATCACATTATTGATGAATCTTCAGTGAATTTTGGAGAAGCTCTGTGTTTTTGATTATTGGCTATTTGAACTTGAGATTGGGACTCAGTCACACGTTGAGCTTAATTTCACTAGTCATAAGCACGGTATTATTCGTTGTTGTTTTTTATTGATTTTAAAGCTTGACTGAACAAAAATGACTGAACGTCTGCCCACTACCCTCCACACACCCAACCAACTAAAAGTATTTTCTTTTGGACTTGCACATTCACCCAATAAAGCCTATTTGCCACTGAAGAACACATGGGCTGAATCTGAATATATGTAGCAACATAGAAGCATGAAAGGGTGAGATTCTGCCCATCTTTTTATTCTTTTCTGGTGCTTCACAAGCTGGCGGGCATCCAAGATCGGGGCAGCTTTAAAGTGATTTTTTGTAAAAAAAAACACAACAAAAGGTTACTCTCCTGTTGCCCTCCACTGCTGTTTGGTCCAACTCTGGGGATCAGCGACTTATTTGATCACTGGATTGCATCCTGCGCCGTCCAGCCCTGAACAGTAGTTGGAAATGAATCCATATCAGGCTAATGCCCCTGCCATCAGTCACAGAACCACAGTCATGTCCTCTTCATTTACTACACATTGCAATGAATGGAGAAGGTGTGGAATCATTTCCAACTGCTGCTCAGTCCCCAGCTGGCGCGGGATGCGATCCACAATAAGGTGGGTAGCTGACCACTGGGGTAGGACCAATCAGCTACGAGGGGGAAAAGGTGAGTTTTGTTTTTTTATACATGGGTGTTCATTCCATTTAATTTTTTTTTTAAAACAGTTGTTACAGTGGAATTTCAGGAGGTGGTTTAGGTCAATATAGATTCTACTTACTTGTTCCATAGATTCAACTTACTTGTTCCCATATTTTTTCTTAGGTGGAAGCATAATTATTATCTCTGGTAAAGGATTTTCTACAAATGCATCACTAATTGCTGTCACTATTGGAACACAACCATGTGAAGTCATAAACTCTACGACTGATGTGATTACGTGTCAGACACCCCCCTTACCTTTTCCTGACCTTGGAGGTGAAAGCTTTACAGCTCCTATTGGGATTTCTACTATAAGTTCAACAACTGGAATGACTCTGTCTAATTTATCAACCAACAGTGACCTTATTTTCGCATATCACAGAAACCTCACATTTAACATCTCAGATCTCTCTTGGCTCATAGAAAATGGGAGCTTGTGGCTCAATCTTTCGAGATGTCTTTCAGACTCTATCATTTTGTTTGAAAACCTTCAGTACAAAGAACAGTATAAAATGAGCTACGCTGAATTACAACACAAAGACCATGAAATATCTCTTCTTAGTTTTAGAGTTGGCACCTACCACATAAAGATCTACAGCGAGAAGTGGGGATTTGCCAACATCACTTCTCAGAATCAGACATTAGAAATGTTTCCTATCATTTTCTCCGTAATGCCCCGGAAAGGTCCATTGTGTGGTGGGAGCACATTGTCTATTTATGGCTTGTTTTATAAAACCACCAACAGTTCTGTTTTTGTAAAGCTAGCTAATAGTTATATTTGCACTGTTTTACATGTTAACCACAGTACTATCCAGTGTCTTGTCAGTACTGATGGTAACCACAATATTTCAGTTGCTACGGATGTTGCTGTAACAGTAATCATTAATGATGTCCCCTCAATCTGTAAAGGAAGCTGTACTTTACATCTGGTTCCTGAACTGACCCCTGTTATTAATGAAATTCTGCCAAGACTAGATGGGACGTTTCTTGTTCTCCATGTTTTTGGACAGCGTTTAAATGAAAAGGTCCACATTATGGTGGATGGTACCTTAGGCTGCATTAGAACCTTTTGGAATGAAACATTGGTGAAATGTCATCTTGAAGAGACAATTGCTCTTGGCAACCATACGGCGACCATCCCGTTAGCATCTAATGGATATACATGCCTGTCAAGAAAACCTTTTTATTTCAGCATCAACCCTCCAATCAAACTACACCCTTTGCATTTTGGCTTAAATGGCGGTGGTTTTTTAACAATAGAAGGTGCAGGTCTACAAGGTCAAAGATCTACATCTGTCGCAATTGGAAGTCACCACCATTGTCGAGTAACAACAAGTAATTATACAATGGTCAGATGTATTCTTCCACCATTAAATGGGACAGTGAGTGTAACAATACAGTTGGATGATTACAGGACTACCGTTGGCACTATAGAATTCAGCACCAAATATACCCCAGTGGTTAATTCTTTACTGCAGACACAAAGTGGTCTAACAATGGCTGTCTCAGGAATCTCAGCTGTGGAGAACCTGCATTTTACCGTTAAACATTATAACTGCACCGAGATTACGGGAAATACGTCAGTGGTCCATTGTGTTCTCCCTGATTTGCCTGCTGAAAACTATGAGGTTCTATGTCTGGATGTTGCCAGAGGATGGGCTACATCAAATATTACCTTTACTGTACCACTTCAAGTGACATCATTAAGAAACAACATCGGTGAGTCATAGTTTTTAAATCTATTTTTAATTTTAGAAGAATCTTTTGAAATTACTAGACGTTTAACCCAACCTAGATGCCTGTTTACCTTGGAAAGAAGCCAATGGTGTAACTAAATGTGACAGGCCCTGGTGCAAAAATGGGGCCCTATCAAGGCTCAAACAGTATTTTTTTTTGATCTTTTAACTCTTTTGTATGCAGCTAGCCAACTGAAGACTGAGACAAATGGTTCTTCCTTTCTCCAAATAATGGCAAGTGAGCACAGATCTGACAAAAATACGATGGCCCCTGACTTTCTGGGCCCCCTTGTGCATCCCCTATAGTTACATCCCAGAAAGAAGCCAAATTATGTGTAATTATAATATTGAAGGTGTGGATGTTTTATGTTATTTCTTTATTTTTTAAAACCTATTTCACACTTTGTTAACTAAGAGTCCATTAAAATAGTTAGTGAGTTTTCCTTCTGGTTCAAAGCCTTCTAGCACCTTCCATGGTTGGTTTAAATTGCACTTTCATGAGTACAGGCCCCTACTTTTTTATGTCATTTCTTATTAAAAATCAGCCCTCGTGTCATTTTTCCAATGTGGACAAAAGTGGAACCCACATGAGGTAGACATGCAACCAGACTTCAACCTTACTTTTCTTGTTTTTCGTTTTTACGTCTTTTTTGACTATCCTGGGTTTTGGTCCTTTGGTCCCCCGGGGCACCCCCGATCACTGTGTGAGCCCCCCCCAGACTGCCCGAACTCACTCACCTCTTCCCGGTCCTAAGGCCCATGCGCAGCTGCTCATCCAATCAGCTTGCTTTTTTGGATATAAGAAATTTTTCGGTTGCTCCAGCTGTGCATATTTAAAGCAGACCAACACCCATGCGGCACGAGTGTTGGTCCCTGCCGCTATATGACAGTCTGGGGGAGGGCATCCAGAATGCTGGAACCCCCACCACACATAACCCCCCAGAACACCCAGAACTCTTATCTTGACCTCACTCCCTCACCGGGAATCCAGCACTGCGATTGGCTGCCAGCACTCAAGTGGGCAGCACATGCCGGCCGCTGGAACAATGGCAGTGCTGACTACCCATGTGTGTGCTGGATGACCAATCGTGGCACTGGATTCCCTGCAGGGGGAGCGAGGTTAAGGTTAGATTTATGGGTGTTCTGGGCATTTATGATGGCTCCCCCTTCAGCCTGTCCTATAGAGGCAGGGACCAACATCCAAGCAGTACTTTCTGTTTTAACCTAACAAGAGTTTTAATGAGCATCAGTGATACTAGCAGCCAGTGGCACATGAATCTCTTAACCCAAGATTATCCCCCTTATGTTTAAAGCCCACCTGACTACCTGTCCTCTTGATTCTATTCCATCCCTCCTAATTACTCTAATCCTTATCTCAATCCAGCTTTAACCTCCCATTCAACCTCTATTATGAGGTGGCGCAAGGGGTGCGCCCTAGGGCCTCCACCCCTTGCCCTGTAAAAAGGGCCTCCACCAATCTTTGGGTTATGGTCTGGTCCAGGAGATATTTCAGTCTGGCCCCAGGGCCTGCATCAAAGCTATCAGCGGCACACCTGGGCAGCCCTTTTTTTTGTTTTTTCACACCCGCAGCCAAAGTCACCACAGGGCAGGATGGAAAGACTAGAGCTGCAAAGCCACCATCAGCAACGCTCCTGGGATGGGTGCGTGCAGAGCTGTCAATCGGTGGCCACTCACTCCACATAAGCCACCAAGCACAGCCATTGGCAGCTCAATGCAGGGAACTGTTTTCTGCTGGACCAGCCGGGAGACTACACTACCAGCAGCACACACCCGCACACGGTTGGCACAAGGGACTCGATCTGATGTTCTAGTAAGGGGGTGGGTGCCAGCCAACCATCAATCAGTTACTTGGCTGGACTATTATTTCAAAGGGAAAATACTGTATCTGGGGCCTCCACCAAATTTTGTGCCCAGGGGCCTCCACCACACTTAATCCGGCCCTGCCGACTAGACTACTGTGACACCCTCCCCTCTTACTAACAGGCTGGCACCTCTACACTATACTGTGAACTCTGCTGCTTGTCTCATCCACTTGGGCCCTTATTTAAGAAGGGATAGCGTCAGGTAGCGCCTGGTTAATGAGAGGTAGCGACAGGTAGCGACTGGTGAACGCCGGACACGGCACGCAATTACACATTTATCAAGCATAATCTGTTTAGCGACTGGGATAGCGCCATGTAGCGTCTGATTCACCATTTTCACAGCCTCAGCGAACAGCCTTGCACAGCGCCAGGTATGACCTCTCGCTACCTGGAGCTCTCCCATACATTTCAATGGACAATCCTTTTCTTCTCTTTAAACAGGTTTTTTTTTGTTTTTGTTTTTTTTTCAAAAAAATCACAAATAATTCTTTGACCTCTCCTGGCATTGAAATAGCATTTTTTTCATAATTTTTTCATTTTTTATATATTTCCTCAGAAATGACATTACAGGTCTGGCATTAAAGTGTTCATGTTACAATGTTGTTACAATGTAATTCCATATGTTTTCGCTTTGTTACTAGTTGATAGATGCTTGAAAACACACTTTAAACACACCGCCTCCTGCGCTCTGGGCTTCAAACAAGTATTTTTCAGCGCCAGAGATTTGTGAGGCTGTTTTTTTCCTGAATATGGTGTGAGTCAGTCGCTATGAGCAGTCGCTAACATGCGCTCCCATACAGCGCTGTACTGGTCAAATAGCGACTCCTCACAATGTATTCAACATTACTGAACAGCGACTGAGTCGCTATGAAGTAGCGACTCACGGCCGAGCACTGCGACTACTAGCGGGCGCTCTGAAAATGCCTGCTACAGACGCTCCTCTGTCGCTACCTGCCGCTAATGATGAATCAGCCTGTAAGTCTCTTGCTTTTGCAATACTTACCACTCCTCTCTGTCAATCTCTACACTGGCTGCCAGACTTATGCTGAATCTATAATCCAATGTTATCAATCCAGACACAGCCTTCACCTGACTTTCTCACTGACACTCCCCAATAATCAAAGCTTTTAAATGGGCCCTCAAAACTCATCCTTTTCAGACATGCATATAACATGGTTTAAGCAATTCCACTGGGCATATGCCACCAAACTCAAAACCTACTACTTGTGATCTATTCCCTCTGTCTCTACTCCTTGCTGAAAGGGCAGGGCTCTCTATTCTATTTCTTACTCTCATAGTGTTCACTTAGAAGAGGTGCTATATATAAATGAATGTTAATATTTGTGATAACCCAATGACTTCAGACCTTGTCTATTAAAGTAGCCCTTGTACCCCAGTGTTTGGCAGACTAACAGCTCCAGTGCCATGTCCTTACTGCACTGGAAACTGAAAGCCACAGCCCGCACTGACAACCACTTTTGTGGCCTCCAAAAAAGACAGACTAGGGAGAGAGGTGAAAGCACACCATATACAGGGAAACAGACAGACAAAGGGGACAGAAAGGAAACATGAAAGACCAGATAATGTGTTCTTTTTGGGGATTTTTGGGGCATAGATGGACATTGTATGCTTGCACACACATAGGAATTCTTCCCCTGCATTTAACCCACCCATACAGTGAGTGTATATATGCCCGGATTGGTGGGCTGCCCTAATAGACATGGTTTCTATGGAATTCTCCCCATCATACATGATTATGCATGTGCAGCATAATATTACGACAGCAAGGATGCAGTATAAGTTACTTTAATGTTTGTTTTTCCTAGATTGCCTAAATACTTGGAACCTCCATATTCTTGGCATTGGATTTTCCCCTGGAAACACATCCGTTACCATCTGTGGCTCCCCTTGTCAAATATCCAACCATCTTATAACTTCAACAGATCTCTATTGTTCAGACTGGATGTTAAATAGTAAGTATCAAATGTCTATTAAAGAAAGAAAGGTGCTGTCGCTGGGATAAACTGATGGGGGAAGTTTGGGCCCATAGAGTCAGGTTTCCTTTCTATGAGATAGGTCGTTTTTTTTGGTAAAAACAATTGTTTATTGGAATGTTGGCGCATGTCAATTGTGGATGCCCCCCCCCCCCCGCCAATATACACCCCACTCCTGAAATCCCAGGTTTTGGAAAACCCATGCTCAAGGCTTCCTCACTCATTTGGCGGGATCACCAATCGTGTTTCCTGAACAGCCTTGCACATCACTGTACCACCGCCCATTGATTACCTGCCAGTGGCCACATAAGGTGGAGGAGCTTTCAGCATTTTTGACCAGAGGTATGTAATGCTGGAAACTGTGCTTGTTGGGGAAAGGGGGGGGGGGTTATGCCTGAACATGCTTGTTGGGTCTATACACATTCTTATTCATCCAGGTCATGGTTTAGCTGTAGGAATAAATCAAGGCAGCTGGACTGCTTCTTTTTCTTAAAGACTTTTCACTAGTCATCCGAGTCAGATGACTTCAAATGTAATCTTCAAGAATGTCTGGGCATCCACTTGGCAAATGAAGTTCAATGTGGAGAAGTGTAAAGTGATGCACTTGGGGTCTAATAACCTGAAAGCTACATGTGTCCTCGGGGGAGTAAACCTCCCTCCTGCAGCTCCTCCTTCCACCTCCTCCTCCAGATTCATCACATTGCTGTCAGCGCAGTGAGCTGATTATTATGCAGCATCACAGGATCAAAGGCCAAGCCCAATTTTTTCAGAAGAAAAATCATAAGCTGAACCTGGTTTATAGAGGCGGCATGACCATAAGGAGCATAGGGAGAATTGCTGGGGCGCTCCACTGCCTTGGGGTTAACTGGGATGCCCCCAGCTGATGACCCGCCTCACCCAGAGCCTGTGCATGGCAGCATGACCATAGGGAGCATAGGGAGAATTGCTGGGGCACTCGATTGCCTTGGGGTTGACTGGGATGCCCCCAGCTGATGACCCACCTCACCCAGAGCCTGTGCATGGCAGCATGGCCATAGGGAGAATTGCTGGGGCGTTCCACTGCCTTGGGGTTGACTGGGATGCCCCCAGCTGATGACCCGCCTCACCCAGAGCCTGTGCTCGAATTCATTTATTGCTGTCCTAACAACCCCTCAGCCCCCACCAACGCAATTCACCCAACCATTTTAAAGTGACTCAAAACCCAGCTCAATCGACCCGAGAATCTATCTAAGATTTCCGGGCCGATTGATTCCCTCCCCCCAGGGCATCTAAAAATCAGGATTCACTGTGTGAAACCCACCAGGTTGCCCTATTTGCTAACCTTTGTTCCTGCTCCAACGGTGCATGCGCGAGCCACAGCCGCATCCCTGCTATCCCTCTAGCAGGGTGCATGTTCGTGCAAACCATTTGTGAATGGCCAGCACGGGCACGCTCCCTGTTAGAGTGAAGTGGGGGATGCGGCCGCCAGCACGCTCAGAGCCGCTGGACTTAGATGCCGTCTTAGATGGCGTGACCTCAGCGGATCCAGGCGCACTGATTGGACGAGCGTCCGCGCATGCTCCGTAGGCCTGGGAAGTGTGTGATATTCTTTCTCCACACAGGGCAGGCTGTCAGCAGCAAAGCTTGGAGTTTTGCTGTAATCAGCCCACACCAAACTGGGAAAGATTTACCTCAGAAAAGTGATCAACATATTTTTCATGTTACATACACTGACACTGTGAATAAATAGCTGCTGGAGAGGATGAATGTAACTATGTATCAATCTAAATATAATATGATAAATAATATCAATGCCCTCGGCTGCACGGAGCATTGTAACAGTTGTTGATACAATGTTGTAAAGCAGGTCAAAACCTTTCATGGCCCGCTCTGGAATCTAAAAGATTCCAGGGCCAGACACTAGCCTGCCCCCTATAGCGAGATGCCGCACTGTGTGAAACCCCGGGGTCGGGCACACAGGCACACTCCTGCCATGCTGCTCAATGCAGCCAGCTATAGAAGGATTGTATTTCCTTCTAATATTCTTGATGGAAACAAATACAATTCCTCTCACAGGTTGGGCAGATCATAAGGAAGCTCCCAGTGTGTCTGTGATCAACCAAAGGCTCATGCTCCTGTGTTATCAGGGCTCTCGGGTGTGATCCATGATGGCCGCTCCCATGTATCTCTAGTAGCACAGCTATTACACAACATCTGCATGGGGTTATAAACAACATATGCCACTGATCCTGGAATGGCTTTAGAAGAGCAAATTACTAAACTTTATTTTCTTGACTGGAGATCCTCTTTAAATGTTGTTATTTTTATTCTGAAGGGTTTTCTTTTTTCTAACAAGAGGAGATGCTTGTACATTTTTTACACTCATTTCATGTACATAATCTAGGTGGGTCAGCAAGCCCAGCATGCAACAAGTAGATTGCCAATACTGCTGTCCGATTAGACTCATTACCTCCTGGGCTCCATGGTGTGGAAGAGCCTAATGCCCATTAAAGTGGACCAAAACCATTGGAGATTGGCCCAGGAATTTACCGTATATTATTTCCGGGCCTATTAATTCACCCCCCGGGGCATCCAAAATTGGGATGCCCCCCTGTGCGAAACCCCCCCCCCAGGTCGCACATAAACTCACCTTCTTTTCCGGTCCAACGACGCATGCCCGAGCCGCGGCTACATCTCAGCTATCCCTCTAGCAAGCGTTTGCCCACACCAGGCATTTGTGAATGGCCAGCACAGGCAGGCTTCCTGTTAGAGGCTAGCGGGGGATGCAGCTTTCAGCACACTCGGATCCACTCGTATTAGACAAGCTCCTGGACGGGAAGTGGTGGTGGTGAGCGGGGCACCCCGGGGGTAAGGACCAAAACCCAGGATAGCCAAAAGTCAAAGGCCTGGTGTTCTCCCAAGTATCAACCCCCCCTGGATATTGACTATCCTGGGTATTGGCCCTTTCCCCGGGGGCACTCCGGTTGTGGGTGCTCAGCTGCGTGACATCCCCCAGATCGCCCAATCTAACTCATCTCTCCCCGGTTCTACGACGCATGCGCAACCGCTTGTCCAATCATTGTGCTCGGAGCCGCTGACGTCACGCCATCTAATTGCTGACGGCTGCATCCCCCATCTCTCTTTAACAGGCTGTGGTTTGTGCATACTCTATTGGACCGGGAAACAAGGTAAGTGAATGGGGCGACCTGATGGGTTTCACACAGCAGGGCATCTCGATTTTGGATGCCCCTAGATTCCGGACTGTTCGCGCTCGGTTTTGGTCTACTTTAAAATTGGTTTAGGGTAAGGGAAAACTCAAAAAGCCCAAACGCTTCATCTGAACGGCTTCTGAACTGAATGGAGCCTCCATATCTCTAGTGATTACTGACAGCATTCTATGTAACTGTATGTTCAAAGCATCAAGCTTATAGTCATTTGGTGCACTGATGTACCATTGTTTTCCTAATATTTATATATTATTTATACTTATTTATATAGATTATCCAAAATAACATAAGAATGATTTGTCAAAATAGTACCCAATTGTGAACTGAGCTGATTGGCTTGGTACTCTGGCATCTGGGTAATAGGGCCCATTGGGAACTACATATATATATATATATATATATATATATATATATATTCAGTATATTTTAGTTCCTATGAGCAATATTTCACAGCAATGATTATTTATCTTGCTGGCTTGTGTTAGGGTGAGAAAATAATACATTCCAAGTTCTAAGATACTATGATGGGAAAAAGCATGACACATTTGCATGGGTTGTCTGTGTCTCATGGGAAAAGGTAACAAAACTTTTTACAGTGTTTGAACAATGACTTACCTCTATTAAACAGAAGAGCTCCAATGTGAAAACAAAACATGGCCGCCGGCCAAGCACAACAGACATTACAGCATCTTAATTAAAATGGGGTCAGGATGCAGAGATGGGGAGGGGATGGTGTCTTTCATATTAGCATCTAACAGGACAGACAGCGACACAAACAGCGAGTCCTGCCAATGCCAGTTATGAGCAAGTCAGCACGTGCAGTGTTCCCAGCTACACTATACAAGCTTTGCACTGGAATCTCTATACCATTAAATGCTTAGCGCTGTGAAAAACTTCTGATGAACGGATCAGGCAAGAAACTTTCCCGAAATGATCTCATAAAAATAATGTGTATTATTCAGATAAGACTATTTGTATATGCACCACCCCATGAAAAACAACAACCAGCACAGTGTGCTCTAAGGGGCAACACAAAACACTAAAGAACCCGCAATATCTAATATCCTCAGAGGACCAGAACTCTCTACCCCCCGAACCAGGTGGTTTCACAGAGGGGGTATCCCGGTTTAGGCCCAGGATGCCTCTAGACAGGGGCATACATACCGTACAGGCAGGTGCCCCCGGGCCCGTGGCCAGTGCAAGCTTCCTCCACAGCCTCTATAACAGGGGTGGGCAATTATTTTTTCCATGGGGTCACATGAGAAACTAAAAATGTTGTGGAGGGCTGGGCCAAAAGGCTGAACTCAATTCTGCATAATATTAATTGTATTTCTTAATAAAAAGCAGTAATTAGCATTGTTTTGACAAGCTGGTACGAGAATATATTCGAGTTAAACAATGAAAAAGTGAGGTTGCCTTACAAAAAAATGTATTATTTAATCAATTCCATTGATCGGCTGCTGCTTATTTACTTAAGTGATCGCCTGTGTACAGTGCGGGAGGCGCCGACCCGCTGCGAAGAAAGCTGCGGGTGCCTCGCAGGCAACACGAGCGGAGGGACTCCGCCAGCCAGCTCAGCCGGGGCCTGTAAGAGGCAATCAAGGGGCCGTATAAGGCCCGGGGGCTGTACAGTGCCCAGGTCTGCTCTATAGTAAGTAAGCGCGGTGCGGCCGTTGTAGAGCTTCATACTTACCTGCCCAGATATGCGCCTCCCTGCTCCATGTCGGACGCGCCACTCTCAACCATCCTTTTTGTTCTCTGGCCTGTTCTGCCCTTCCATTATTCCCCCCCCTCCTAATGCACTCTAATTTTGTTGAGGCCTTGTAGTGTCTTCCCGGGGGGGGGTCTGATGGGGCCTATGATCCGTGATAGTGGCCATCAGGGCTATGTAAGTCCCTGCCTCTAGAACAGGAATGGCCCTGACCTTGGGTCTTTCAGACTTTATAGCTTGGCCAAACAGGTTTTGGTCCTCTTTAAAGTGGAACAAAACCCAGGAATTTGACGTATCTGGGTTTTGTTCCTGAATTGGGATGCCCCGCTGTGTGAGACCCCCGCCCAGTTCGCCCAGTAAAACTCACCTCTCCTGGATCCAAAAACTCTTCTTGAATCGAGGCCATGGTGGTGCTGTCATGCCACGCCTTAGCACATTTGCACTATAATAATGCAGAGTGGGGCAACAAATCAGCCCAGCTGGGGCCCAGCAAGTGTACTTCCTAATTGGTTATCAAGAATCCAATAGAATTTATAGACAAATCATTGGGAGGGGTAATAAGGCCTCTTAAAGTCGATCAAAACCTCAAAAACCTAATTTTATAATCTGGGATGTCCCATTGTGTGAGAGAAGGAGTTCCAAAGCCGCAAGCACCTGCACAAGGGTGGCACAAGGGATTCGATCTGACGTTCCAGTAAGTGGGTGGGTGCCAGACAACCACCAATCAGTTACTTGGCTGGACTATTATCTTAAAGGGAAAAAAATACTGTTTCTGGGGCCTCCACCAGATGTTGTGCCCAGGGGCCTCCAACGCCCTTGATGCGGCCGTATTGTGTGAAGTTCCTAGCCATGTCTAGGTGCTTTTATCTTTACTAGTCCCGAATATATAATTGCACGTTTTATCCACTAGGTGTCACTGCAAGATTACTATATGACACTTTAGCAGCCCGCAGTGTGTTCTTGGTTAGTGTGCTGTATTGTATCTCATCCATTCCTATTCATTCCACTTGAAATAAGGCTGATATACTCGGAACACTTCCAATCATTTTATTTGCATGCTGACAGGTAGGAGTGTGTGATGCTTTAGTGTGTACATGGGGGGTGCTGCAGTGACAATTCTATATGCGCACCTTACAACTGTACCCCTGTCCCAATCTGATGGCATTTCAGCTCTGATATATGGCGGCTCAGGAAGATGAATGTGACCCATCCATCATGACTGTGCAAAAGCCATGATATAGGTGTTGCTTTATCACTGGCAGAAGAATGACACTTACCTCTAAATTAAATGGACAGTCCAATGGTAATAATAATGCAGCAAGCAGCTAACCTAAAGCCTGTGCCATCTGCCTCCATTTCCTGCAGTGCTCTGCGGATGCTATAACAGGGCTCAAATAGCCGGAGGGGCTGAAAAGTTGCCTGCCAGCAAGCAGGTGAATTGTAAAACACCCCCCCCCCCCTTCCCCGTTATTACCTGCAGCCCCAAAGGCAAAAGGGTGAAGAAAAGCCCCATGCCAGAGTGTACTATGCAGGCCGGACGCTTAGCTTCCATGCTCAGGTCTACCAGTTCACCATAAATCCCAACCTTTTAGGGTAAGAAAGAGGGACAATTGTTACATTAAGCCACACCCCCTCATTGAGTGATGGATAGGAGATAAACACTTTGAATAGGCAAATTAATCCTTTATTGATGCAGATCTGCATGTTAAAGTGGACCAGGATTTTGACTATCTTGGATTTTGGTCCTTGCCCCCGGGCACCAAGATCGGGGATGCCCCTCTGTTTGAAACCCCCCAGATCACCAAAACCAGCTCACCTCTTCCTGGGCCTACGGCTCATGCGCGGCCACTTGTCCAATCAGCCTGCTTGGATCCGCTGACGTCATTTCGTCTAAGGCAAGCAGCTCCAAGTGCGCTGATGGCCGCACCCCCGTTACCCTCTAATAGGGAGCGTGCCCGCGCTGGCCACTCACAAATGCCTGGCGTGAGCCTGCGCCCTGCTAGAGGGATAGCGGGGATGCGGCCGCGGATCGCACATGCGCTGTTGGACCGGAAAAGAAGGAAAGTGTATGGGCGACCTGGGGGGTTTCACACAGCTGCCCTTGGGAGACAGAATCAATTGGCCCAGTAATCTTTAGATTCCCGGGCTGATCACCATGGGTTTTGTTCCACTTTAAACTTCAAAGAGGCACAGAGGAGAACAAAGAGGGAGAGGGGGACATGGACTCAAAAGAGGGACAGTCCACCCAAATCAGGGACACATGATGTATGAGCTCACATAGGTGGTGCCTGGGCTGGTTTTGCTGGAGGGACAGATGGGGGATCCCACACCATTTTCTTTTTTATTACATTTTTACCGTTAGTTTGAACTGCAAGTTGCAGTTAGTTGTACTTTGTTTATAAAATCTCATAAAGCGCTCTTTTCAGCTTGGTGGTCTCCTGGGCAGGAACGGGTGTCTACATATGTGGTACCGCTGTAGTTGGGAGGAATGAGGCTTTTACAAGCAATATGGTTTTCTTAAAAAAATACATTTGGCAGCTTTTTAAAAAAAAAAAAAAAATATATTTTTTGTTCCACATAGTCACCCAAAAATCAGTTAAACATATATATATATAGCGCAAAATGCTTAAAAATTGTCTGGTGACAAAATCTCTAGGTAGGGTGGCAGTAAAAGGGTTAAACAGGGTTCAACCTTGCACGGCTGACAAAAAAACTCCCCAAAATTCACTTGGCCCACCTGCATGCATGATACTGAATCATTGTCTGCACTTACATTTGCTCCTGTATCCACTCAAAGCAGAAACGATTATTCTTCTGGTAGTGGCCATTTTGAAGCACCCCCAAGGCTTCCTCTTGTAGCCTCCCAGCTGCTGCCTGGAAAAAAGGGGAGGCGGTTACAAAGAAAATATAGGGGGTTTCCTCTAGGGCTCCTCCTCTTCCTCCTGCCTCCATCACCTCCTCCATTGCCCATATTAATTTTTTATCCTATGCCCTCCAGAGGCCTAAACATTTTAACCGGGCCTTCAGCATCATTTAATGAAAAGCCCAAACCCTTAAAACACTATTTCCCAGCATCTAAAATTATAATATATTATGTTTTTACTTTTTATGCTTTACCCCACTGTGCTGCAACTCTGTTCAGCACTCTAGGATACGGGCGCCGCCATCTTGCTTGAGAAGCCTCACATACTAAGGAGAGGAGAGGTGTGAAAAGCACAGGAAGGTGGGTTATAGCTGTGTTTTGCACATACAGAGCAGAGCTGGGATCAGGGACAGGACAGCAATCCCAGAATGTAGAGCGGCACAGTCAGAAGACACTCTCAGCAGTCTGAGACTCCATGTGCCGCCATCTTGGATGTTTAAAGGCTCAGAAAATGCAGTAGATGCATGTAGGAAGATTTTTAATGTGGGCAATCTGTATGTACAGGGTGTGGGTGTCACGACTCGCTTACCTGCGCCACGTTCCAGCTGTGTCTCCGCCGTCCCGCTGGTTCGTCGGCCGCGCCGGGCGGCTGCGAGTGCTGCTGTGAGCGCGCCCTCCTCCGCCTCCTCCGCCGGTGTCCCCGTCCTATGTATGCCCCCCGGCGGCGCTGCTCTCAGCGTGGCCGCCGGAGGAAAAACAGTTAAAGGGCCAATGAGCCCAGGTGGTGTGGGGGGAGTACACTTTAGGAAGGACAGGGCCAATGAGCCCTAGGGAGTTGTTGGGCTATACACCCTGGTCCAATCACGTTCTGTATCCTAATGTGCACCAATCACACACCCATTTACCCCATCCCCAATCATATCTGTTCCTATAGCACCTTGTTCCTAGTTTGTCTTTGTATTATACTCTGATTGATATTCGTTACCGACCCCTGCCTGAACTGACCATTCTCTGTCTGATCTCAGTTGCCGACCCCTGCCTGAAACCAACCATTCTCTGCCTGATCTCCGTTGCCGACCCCTGCTTCGTACCCCGACCTCGAGCTGCCTCATCCTACTGTACCGCTGCAATCTCTGATTACCCGGTGTTGACCTCCGGCCTGTCTTTGAACTTCCTGCTAACTCGCTCCAACAATTGGACTCGCTCTGATTCCGCTCCTAGTTATTGTTTCTTCAGACCTCCAACCAGTAAGCTCCCATCCTTTGAGCCATTGAGGTCCTGGGAGCAACCGATCCCGGGCAGGCGTGTACTGCGTCCCGGCAAGTGGAGGCTCCTACAGGTGAAGCTGGCTGCGGAGATTGGGGGTTGAGGGCTTACCTGGAGGGCTGTAGTTAACTGAGCGTGACATTAAAGTACCCTGAGCGTGACAGTGGGAAACATAGACTCTTAATGTCTATGATAGACTATGATAGACTAAGATAGACTCTTATTCAGGGTGAAGGTCCGGTTTAACTACATTTGGGTTTGGTTCCTTCCAGCAAAAATCGAAACACAGTTCTATCCTTTCATTATCCCTATGGGCTGAGTTCGGCCACTAGAGGGAGCACTAGATGAGATTATCAGAAACCTACCAAACTAAGGAAATGAAATGAACTGTCTCTTTGTTGCTAGCTAGAATAGAAAGTTTGTACAAGGGGTATATTGAGGATTCTTAATTTTGTTCTTAAATAAACAGGGCTGGATTTTCCATAAGACAACAAACCCAGGGCCTTTAATATTTAAAAGGCCCTACAGAAACAACCCCCCCCCCACCACCACCACCACCACGCTGTTCCTTTAGCAGCCAGCTCTTCCTTTTATTACAGGCTTTCCCAAGATGGCCACCGCAGGGTTTTTGGTGCCTTCCAGCATGTTTTTTTTTCACTGGTAAAGAAAAAAAAAGTTACCTCAACCCCCAAGGTTTATAGTCATATGCCCCATGGCCAGGGCTGCCATCATGGCAGTAAGGAAGGGCTCTTGTATGGGGCTCAGTTGCTCAGGCAGTCCCAGCCATCAGCTGCATATAAATGCAGGGAGACAACCTGTCTTTCACCTCCCAGGTGTATCACAGTATCTGTTTCATAGGTGGCCCTGGCTAGAAGGACAATTCCTGGGACTCCGCGAGTAACCCCAGCACATTGGGTACCTGTGGGGTCCACCTCATGCTATATTGGGGGTCCACCTGGATGCACGTTCCCTAGATCTCTTGAGGGAAGACGGGGTGAGAATATTATAGGATCACTATGGAGAGAGGAGGGAAATTGGGAGCAAGCTCATCCAACAGTTGAGGGGGAAGGATAGGCTGGAATATATGGGGGGACAGACATATAGCTACCCTGGGACAAAATACCTTGGCATGCCCCGGGGCGAGGGTGGGGGCATCCCCAGGATTAGCTCCAAGGGGAGTGGCTCAGAATCCTGCAACTTCTCGGGGGGCAGCCTGGCACCCGAAGGGATGGGATGGCTTGTGCTAGGGCCAGTAGTGCCTCAGAGCTGCTGGAATGCTCTGGGGATTCATACTTGATAGTGAGGAAGCAGGATGGACCCCTGGGGATGACGGGTAGCTTTGCGGCAGGAAATGAGGGATGAGCTATAGGGGGTATAAAAGGGACTAGAGGAGACGAGCTGGCGAGAGTGGTGCAGAAAGAAATGAGTGAGTCTGGAGACTAAGCAGAGAAAAGACTGAAAGGATGGGAGGGGGAGAGGAGCACGCTGAGGAGAAGAGAAGTAAGTCACTGTGTGCAGAGGGAATTCCTGGAGCAGCTCCAGCAGAACGGGGTACCTGTTGGCAGGGCCGGATTAACTGTGGTGGAGGTCCCTGGGCACAAAATCTGGTGGAGGCCCCAGATACAGTATTTTTTTCTCCTTTAAAATAATAGTCCAGCCAAGTAACTGATTGGTGGTTGCCTGGAGCGCGCCTAGTTACTGGAATGTCAGATCGAGTCCCTTGTGCCTACCTTGTGTGGGTGCGTGCTGCTCGGGAGCTCCTGTCTTGCCATTCTGGGAGGGGGGTGTAGTTACCCAGCTGGTCCAGCAGAAAACAGTTCCCTGCATTGAGCTGGCCCGTCAGACCAAAGACTGAAAAGCCTCCTGAACCAGACCATAACGCAAAGTTTGGTGGAGGCCCCCTTTGCAGGAGAAGTGGTGGAGGCCCCGGGGCTCGCACCCCTTGTGCCCCCCTCATAATCCCGCCCTGCCTGTTGATTCCCAATTTGGTAGTCAAAATCCCAGGTTTATGTTCTGCTTTATAGAGGAGCAACCACCCCGCTCAAATCCTATAGATGATGACCCAATGTGTGAAACCCCCCAATTGCACAATTGACTCACCTCTTGACAGAGCCCTCACTGCGTCTCAGTGTCGCAACCACAGTACCAGCATACCTCTATCTGGGGCACGGCCCAGGCCTTTCTGAATGGTCAGGATGGCACCCCCACAGATAGAGGTGAGCTCTGTCTATTCAGATTTCCCTGCCGCGCTGACGTCAGTGTAGCGAATAAAAATCGGAATCAGACGGGTACCGCTGGTTGGATAAGCGGCCCGCGTGGGAACCAGCAGAGGTGAGATTTTTGTCGATCATGGGAGATACACACAGCAAGGTATCCCAGATTAGGATGCCCCGCCTGAGAGGAGTAAAGCCAAAGCAATTGAAATACTTAGGTTTTGTTCCTCTTTAAGGGCCTGGTATCAGGGCAGAGGTGGTACTTACTCAGCTACAAGTAGTGGCCCCCAAACAGAGATCCTGGAGAATGCAGATCCACTTGATGGGAAAAGAAACACAGGCATATTCCTTAAATGGTTCCAGACAGGCTTCTTTATTATGCTGGACTTCTTCACAGGGGCCCTTGTATCCCTATCCCACCCCTGCTTGCTGTCACTCACTTGGTCTACCCTCCAGGAGGCCTTCATGGTTTGGTTTTCTCCCCCATGCCCACAGCGAGCCCTTTGCTCCCTGCCCACTACAGGAGGTACTCCTCCACCCTGACCTCCAAGGTACCCAGGTAAGCAGTCTTCTTGGTGTCACGGCTCACATACCCCAGAGGATATCTACCAGTGTTCCTCCCTGACCTCCAACCCTCCCAGCCTTGGCTCCATCACAGCTGTCCTCACTCTGACTTTCTGAGGCTAATATATGGGCCTGAGGACCAATCCGCAGTTCCCTAGCTTCCCCCCGCAACAGGGAGGAAAAATAGGCCTATATCTTCCCTGCCTCAGCCCCTAATACTATGCCTAATCCAAACCTCCCAACTTTTTAGCATGGTAAAGAGGGACAATAATTAAATTAAGCCATGCCCCCTCACTGGTGGATAGATAGGAGATAGGTTGTAACAATTACAATATAAACTCTTTGAATAGGCAAATGAGTCATTTATTGATGCAGATCTGCATGTCACACCTCAAAGAGGGACACTTGGGAGGTATGCTAATAAAACCAACTCAAATACCTGTCCACCACCCTGGTAAAAACCTAACATTGGTGGCTTGCTCCTCTGTCACAGCGTTCTTAATTTTTGAAGGGTGCATTTTTTTAAAATGCAGAATTTACATTTTTGTCTATAGTTGTCCTTCAAGAGGCTGCTTTCTTCCAAGCATTACACACTAAGCTATTTCTGAGTACTTATGATAGCATAGAGCCGAAAAGAGATGTGGGGCCTCTCCCAAAGGTTACTTGCTTCTAAATATAAACTAGATATGGGGGTAAAAGTAGGGGGGAGCACTAGCCAAAACAGCTAAATAAAACATAAAACAATAAATAAGTGAGATAGCTCTTGTCCTTTCAGAGGCTCTTCCTTCCAGGACTCTGGGCTATATGTGCCTGCAGGGCGGGATTAAGAGTGGTGGAGGTTCCTGGGCGCAAAATCTGGTGTAGGCCTCAGATACAGTATTTTTTGTTTCATTTAAAATAATAGTCCAGCCAAGTAACTGATTGGTGGTTGTCTGGCACCCGCCTACTTACTGGAAGGTCAGAATGAGTCCCTTGTGCCACTCTTGTGCGGGTGTGTGCTGCTTGGGAACTCCTGCTTTGCCATTCTGGGTGGGGGTAGTGTAGTCCCCCAGCTGGTCCAGCAGAAAACAGTTCCCTGCATTGAGCTGCCAGTGGCTGTGCTTGGTGGCTTATGTGCAGTGACAGCTCTGCACGCACCCATCACTGTAGCGCTACTGACGGCGGCTTCGCTGCTCTAGACATTCTGCCCTGTGGTGGCTGCAGGTTTGCTTGCTGAGGTGCGTCCCCACTGCCAACGATAACTTTGTTGCCAGCCCGTCAGACCAAAGACTTAAAAGCCTCCTGGACCAGACCATAACCCAAAAGATGGTGGAGGCCCCCTTTGCAGGACAAGTGGTGGAGGCCCCGGGGCGCGTGCCCCTTGCGTCATCCCTTATAATCCGGCCCTGTGTGCATGGACATTGTGTGCTTAGATAGCCTCCCACTACTCACTTGTATTAGTGTGTAAACCTGTGCTTGCTCGATGGGTTAGATTGTGAGCTCCTGTGGGTCAGTGACATGGATTGATCTGTAAACGCAGTGAAATATGTCAGCACTCTATATAATCACCAGGTAGGAATGTGAAAAGGAACAATGTGCGCCATCCCTGTACCCCTCGGGCAATCCGAGTCTTAGCTAACGCTATCCAAATGAAACAATTTGTTCCTGCGATGTCTGCTGCAGCCTCATTCTAGGTATTGTTGTACGGGGGGAGGGGGAGAGAAATGTTTTCCTGGGAAATAAACAGGTTCTCGCTCTGCAATATTTATCAGCCCGAACCTGCCGGCTTAGCCAACAGCTGGCCATGTGACAGAAGAATTATCCAGCGCAACGTTGTGCTGTCACCAGCGCGTGATGATCGCTGCATCCTGGAACGCACAATGCTCTCCCTAATGCTGAATCTTCTGTGCTGGCACCGTGCTTTCCAGCTGTCTGCTTCCCGCCACCAGAGGTCGGCGCGCTCCCACCCCATCTGGACGCCGCTGCCTGCTCAAGAAGCTGTCACTGGCCTGTTCCCCAAAAGCCCTGACTAGGAGGACCCCTACCTGCTTATATATTCCAGCCATTACTTTAGCTCTGAGACACGTAGAAAGCTACAATGCCTATAAAAAGTTTTCATTTTTATTGCTATGGATGACAATCGCACACAGCAGTATGTGGGAACCTGGGCCGGGTGGCTTCACTTTAAGGAATCTCGGGAATTTAAGGGCGTGTTTGGTCGAGACCTCCCTGCCTGTTTTTTGGTCAGGTTGGGACCGGGCAGTCGGATCCTGGATTTCTCCCTCTTTTCCCCCATCTGTCCCCTTCCTTTCTCTCCCCCCTAGCTTTCTTTCTTAAAGGAGCACTATCGCGAAATTGTATAATGTAATAACAATCCATATATATACTTCGGCTAATGAGAGGAGGGGTCACTTATACCAGGGCAGGCGTCAGCACTAGGCATACCTGGGCAGATGCCAGGGCCCCTGCACCTTGAGAGGGCCTACCTCATTCCTGGGCAGTGCCTATGCAGGACACATGGCCTTGTAGTCACCACGACTAAAGACTGTCGGGCAGGGGCAGTTGGCCATTGGGAGAGACTTTCTTTCTGTCAGTCCTTCTATTCTTTTTCATTCATTCTTTCTACCATCTACTTTTTTTATTCTTTCTTTCATCTGTTTGTTCTGCTTTTACTTTTTTCTCGCTTTTTTTCTCTTTCTTTCTTCTTTCCTTTTATTTTTTTCTGCCAGTCCGTCTATTCTTTCTTTCCTCCTATCTCTTCTGTTTTTTTCCTTTTATTCTTTATTTATTTCTGTTATTCGTTCTGTGCTTTTGTTCTTTCTGTTTCCATCTGTTCTAAATTTTTTATATTCATACATGCAACTTTTATCGCCATTTATGGAGTATCATACCACAGCGGCAGGGGCCCACTGAGACTCTATCACCCAAGGGCCGGCCCAGACTTATGCACCCAAACTGAATCAAACTCCCACCATACTTGTGGTTTATTCTCACATGGTAGGAAAAAATCCAGGTCTATGACTGTCACCCATGATTTCCTCTTCTATCCATTTAAAAAAAAGAAACAAACCTGGCTGGATATTTCTTGATGTGAGAGGTAGAGATGGAGGGGTGAGGTGGGCTGCATATTGGGGGCTATACCCAGGCCAGGTGGCCTCAAGGTAGCCCACCATGAATTTTCCCAGTGTTCTATACGGCCAATGCTTTAAAGCAGTTCTAAAATACATGCGTGAAAAAGAAAAACGCTTTACAATATGAAAAGTAAAAATGCCAGCAATCACAGTGCTGTGACGCCCTGTCTATTCATTGCAATAGAGGGAGTGTGCCGAGATCTAACACAACCCTTCTATTCTAGTAAATAGAGAGGACATGGCTGCACCCCCTGTGAGTGGGGGACGGGGCCTGGCCTGATGGGGGGGGGGGGGGGGGGCTCACAAGCGCTGGTAAATGTAGTTCAGGCCCCAGGTGGTGCAGGATCGCGGGCAGTGGTACAGGCTCAGATCCAGCAATCGGGTGAGTTACTGAACGATAGACAACACCGATCTGCTACATGGGACAAAAGATGAGCACCCTTTTGTTTTTTAATTTGGCTGTTGAATGATTTTAACACCCCCCTGTCTTGTACTCCCACCTTGCTTGCACCTTCCATGTGAGCTGTTGTCAACGGTGGTGGGGAGATTATATGGATATAGCAGAGGAGTAGCTTTCTGGCACTGGGGGTAAAGATTTGAAATGGCGCCCCCACCTGTTCTCAGGCTCTTGTTTGGTGCCCCCCTGACCGGCTGCAACCTGGGCAAGTGCCCCCCCTGCTCACCCCTAGCTACGCCCCAAACTGGCATGAGTGGTGGCCCTAGTCTGGCTGATTTTTGGGTTTCCTGTGGGGTTTTCAGTCCTCCCACATTGGGATGCCTTGGGGGGGGTGGGGATAAAGTTGCCCTATGGGCCATTTTGTCTTTAGATCTAGAGAAGGGGTTACTTCTGTGACTGATTTGGGATGCCCCACTTTGTGAAACCTCCTAGTTTTGCCATTGAATCAATCCTATCGTGCATGCGTAGCATTCCCAGCATTCCTCCATCATTCCTCCATCTGCTGGATAAGAGCCATGCACTGTGGGAGCATAGATTGTAAGCAGATGATCCCAGGGGATTCACAGGGGCATCTCGATTTGGTCCAAAGTGGACCAAAACCCAAGTGAGTAAAAATCCATGGTTTTGATCCGTCTTAAACTGAACCTCCAGCGTTATCAAATTGAATGCACTGACACAGTGTGTTATATTTATCTTCAATGCTTTTCTATGGCTTCTGTGCTGAGATAAGTTAATTAGGCTTAGAATGACCTTCTATAGTTAAAATAAGACTTCCTGTATCTTCTTTTAATCTAAAACGACAGATACGGCATTTTTAGTGAGTGATCTGTCCATCACAGCATCTGGATTGCACGTTGTAACAGAGCCCTTGGCCGCTATACAATATAACAGCAAGGGGCAGCACTTGTTACAGTGTAACAGCAGCCACACACCTGGCTGTTTACAATGTGACATAGCAGGAAGCCTGTTGGCTTTTTGCAGTGTATCACCATAGAATGGCATCACATAGCATGAGAAATGAATTGCCTACAAGTAGCAAAGCCTTGGTACTATGTTTCTCCACCCTAAAGTGGTCAGAACAGATGATGTAAAGATGTTGGCTTTCTGGAGATGTCGTGCTGTGGTGGTGGACCTTGCTGTGTGTGCTTAGTGTTTGTAGTTTTCATGTTTTATTCTTGTGTGTCAGGTTCCTGGAGCTTCTTGTGTGACCTGACGCTGGAGGACGGGGCACAGTGCCATGAGAATGCGAGCACCACCATTCTGTGTGATGTCATTGTACAAGTGGGAACCTTCCGTGTGACCAAATCCCTGGCGTACCTCCATGTGTGCAATCCTTCCCGGCAGTGTGATGGCCTATCACTTCCAGCTGGCAATGAAATGGCCCGCACAGCTAACATCTCAGGACTGTTTATCAGGTACTATTCCTATTATATATATATATCTTTTATAAACTGTGTTACAGTGTACAGAGCGTCTTATACAGGTCTGAATTTACGATTGTCAGTAAGCAACATGCCAATGCCCATAAGAGGGGAAATGTAGAAGAACCATTTCGTTTGCTCATTCCAAATCCTCCCTTTATAACGGTATTGACCACCCAGCTAAAAAAACAAAAGGGCACTAGCCTTTTGTCCACCGCAGCTGGTGGGTCCTACTCCAGTGGTCAGCTACTTACCGGAACGCTGCATTGCACCCTGCGCCGGCCATGTCAGAACTCCATTCACCGGGACTTCTGTGTCAGTTTTTCCCATGAGTGAAGACACTCCTAGCACTAGGAGTGTCCTCACTCATGGGAGCTGACGGCCATCATTTTGTCCAAATAACGCTGCCACTATTTGAATTTTTTCTGTGATCCTTATATGATCTTAGGTGTGCAAATCACCTATCCTACATTTAACTTGTTTCCTCGTTGCCACTGCCAGCCCTGGGCACCATGTGGTGTTTGGCTCGGGCATACTGTTGGATGAGGTGGCCATCTGAAAAGCTGACATGCCTGGTGTCTGCCGTGTTTCTTCAGCTCCTTGTCCAGATTAAAATGGGCCAATGAGCTCATAGCTTATGTCTGGGCCAATAAACCCTTAAAGGAAAACTCCCTTTTTGGTGTTCTACCTTATTGTTTTTCTTTTCTGGAATGTAAAACATTTGTACTAGGATTGTGCCCCTCGACCTGTGATTTACTTATCAGCATGTTGTTTCCAAGTTTTGTATATTCCTGTTGCTCTGTTTTGCTACAGTTGGAGTGGCTTACTTGGCTTTGAGTAAAAACGACTTACCACAAGTTCCAGTATCCTTCCACTGTAACCAACCCTTTAGTTACTGCAACTTAAAAACATAATCCCCCATCTGAAGAATTACCGCAGAAGGGGTTAACCTGTCGTCACTGAAATTAGCAATTCAGAGTGAGGAAGTATCTGCTCTGTACATCATATTCCCCCATTGTCGTACTTTGCTAAGGTGAAAACATTGTTGCTAAGGAAAACTGTTTTTTTTTATACAAACAGAGTTGCAAACAAATAGAAAAGAAAATAATGCCATTGAGAGTGGAATTACCCTTTAAAGTAATTCAGGCCAACAAGCCCTTAAAGTGATCTGTACCAGTTGGCTCTGCAATTGTGTGAGCAATGGCCATGTTCCTTTTTGCCTTCTTTCCTATTGGTCACCTTCCCAATAAAAGTAGCCCTGTCCCTACACTTTTCACAAAGAGTGCTGTAGTAATGCTATTCCTATTTGTTGCCGGACTTTCCTAGTTTCTGACCTCGATCGTTTGCCACCCGGACCTGCCTTGTCTGTTTTTTACCCCCCCACCCTACAATTTGATTACAAAAGGTGTACTGATGAAGCACGAACCGTGCGAAATGCGTCTACAATGTTACTTGCTACAACTGAGAGTTACTCTTGCTACAACTGTAAACTTGCTACAAACTGAGCCAGAACAGATGTGAAAAGGCAATAAAAGAGTATACATTAAGAAACTTGAGAAAAGAAACTGTATCTGCTGATTGTTTTAATGTATGCACGCTATAATGTCTATAGGCACTGGATAATTACCAATAAGGCAAGGCATAGTCTCAAAAGAAAACATTTACTTGTCTCCCAGTATGTAGGTCTCTAAAGCTTCAGGTGGCAACCTCTGCTCAACATAGGTTCTGGGGGGCAACTGTGTCTGTTGAGGTGTGACTAGCGTCCTGGCGAACGGGGGCTTGACTATAGTCAGATGAAGCGATGAAGATAGGGGTTTGCCACCTAAATGGAGACCACTGATCTGCCCGGCATTCATGATGAGAGGAGACCACTCACCAGATGGTTGGCAGATAACACTGTAAGGGCAGCAGGGTGAGAAAAAAACTGCAAGTGGTTGGCACAGACACATTGGCTGAGGAAAGCAAAGATCATCATATAAAAATCATCATAAAAAGATCATCATAGAAAAAAGACTACAAGGTTCAGTGATCTCAGTCACTACAAACTAGACTGGAAGGTTCCAGGTTCTGGTTTAATCCTGAAAGGAGCATCGTGAAAAAATGGTCCAATGATAAAAATACATATAAATATGCAGAATAAGGCAGAAGGAGGGGTCACTTATACACCCGGCATCAAAAAATATCCAACCAGGCTTGTTTCTTTTTATTATTGGAAGGAAGAGGAAATCAGGGCTGACATACTCTGTCCCCCCTGATACACTGAAACATGGCAACCTTTGGACTGGTAGGGGTTTTATTCAGTAAGGTCTATAAGTGACCCCTCCCCTCATTAGCCAACGTGTGGACTTTTAATATTACACAGTTTCCCGATACCCCTCTTTTAAGTCATTTACTGTGATAATTACCACTACCACGGGTCCAAAGACCGGCAACCAAAATGGTGGAAGGACATAAACTTTAAACTTTTCAGGAGAGACTTAAAGAACTTAATTTGTACAGTCTGGAGGAAAGAAGGGAGAGGGGGGACATGATGGAGGCCTTTAAAGTGGACCAACACCCAGGATTTTCACTATCCTGGGTGTTGGTCCATTTCAGCGGGGCATCCGAGATCAGGATGCCCCGCTGTGTGAAACCCCCAAAAAACTTACCTTCGATCCGTCGCCGATAAGTTAAGGTTTTTTGGGGCTTTTGGGGGGGGGGGGTTTCACCCCGCGGGACATCCCGATCTCGGATGCCCTGCGGTGAGGGAGGTGATCGGCCCAGGAATCTTATAGATTCCCGGGCCGATCGCCCCTGGGTGTTGGTCCACTTTAAATATGTGAAAGGATTCAATAAGGTTCAGGAGGGAAGTGTAAGAAGACAGTCAGTGAATTTAAACATGCCTGGGATAAGCACACATCTATCCTAAGATAAAGAGAACATACAGTATACACAAAAGATAAAGAGAACATACAGTATAAAACATAAGGGCAGACTAGATAGACCGTATGGTCTCCTTCTGCCGTCAACCTTCTATGTTTCTAAATACAAGGAGCCATTAATTAAAGGCAGTAAGTCAAGAAACGTACTGCAGTCAGTTCCCTGTTACTCAGAGGACTGCCAGCAGTGAAGGGGTTACATGTGAGTCATTAAATTGTACAACTCTAATTAAATGGCTGCTAAGTCTAATTAGCAACTTCAGAAACTTAATTAAAATCAATTAACCCTTTTCACGTTGAGCGATGATGAGTGAAATAAAAGCATATTGTTACCGTAGAGTAAGATGTACCGTAATTAATAATTTTGTGTTTTAAAAAGGTAACAAATCCAAATATGGTAATGAACAGTACAGGCATCTGTCAATGACAATGGCTGGATCCCAGGGTGTGGGAGTTACCTATAGGAAGGTTCTTAGAGGGGATCTGTATATCTGTATATAGAAATCCATATTAACAGGCTAGATAGTGTGAGGAGGAGTTACTTATATACCCCAATGGAAAAAAATCCCACCAAGCATGTGATTTTCTTTTAATTGTGTGAATAAAATCCAGGGGTGACGAGTTTTGGAGCGTAACATTCCACTTTTACAGGGAAGAACTGCACCTTTATCTGCTTGTCATCTGAGCCAGCCAGTGGTAAACATCAGCTTTGGGATGACTGGTTGTATGAAATCCCCGACTATCCTTGTCCCTGTGGAAGCCAGGAACGTTTGCATGACAAAAGGGAATCTAGGACCCGCCATGGTCTCTGCATCTCTCAATGCTGGGAAAATTTCAGCGTGACTCATGCAGCGGTCTGTGGGGCCAACAAACAAATAGGAAAAAGAGGGTGAAAAACCCCACTCAATAAAAAGGAGCAGCCACCAGCTTATAGTGTATAAGACTGCAGGGCCAGCAGTCTCCCTTTAAGACAGACATCCCAGTTGGCACACCCTGATGTGTGAAATCCCTGGGGGATACTTGGCCCTCCCCTCAGCATTCTATGCCACACATTATTATGCTGTTTGGAAAAGGTAGCAAACCTGGGGGTTTCACAAGGGGGCATCCCAAATCGACTTGCCCTGGACCCAGGAAAACCCAGCAGGGAGAAAATCACAGGTTTTGTTCCTCTTTAAAGATGACCTAAATTGACTTTTGGTTCGGTAAATGTTTCCTGGGGGCACCCCAATTAGGAATGTCCCATGGTGTAGATCTTAAGGACTGCTCACATGCTGAACTGCATATTCGCCAACTTTCAGTGTCCCATTAACCTACCTGCCCATCTACCTATCCACCCTCCATAGGTTTCACTGTTTAAGGGTACTGAATATGAGTACGAGTACTTCCAGTACCCTTTATGAGAGGTATAGCCATACTGGAGGGTATGTCTATTTGAGATGCCCCACTAGTTAAATACAACAAGTAGCACGTTTTAGGGCTGGTTTGGTTAACCCTGCTTCTGGGTTCATTGGCTGTGTATTCTGCATGCCGTAAATCAGTGAATGACTGATGTGCACACAGCTCAGCATGGACTAGTGATGTTGGTTGTTTTTAAAGGGAAAATACTGTATTTGGGGCCTCCATCAGATTTGTGCCCAGGGTCATCCACCACACTTAGGCCCTTATTTATGAAGGAATAGCGACAGGTAGCGACTGGTGAGCGGCCGGTAATGACGGCCCCGCCACGAGAACGCCGGCTCCCCACCACAATCACACATTTATCAAGCCGATCCTGCTTAGCGACTGAAATAGCGCCATATAGCGACTCATTCATCATTATTCCAGCCTCAGCCTACAGCGCCAGCGTCCGACCTTGAACAGCGACAGGTATGACCTCTCGCTACCTGGCGCTCTCCAATGCATTTCAATGGAACAATCTTTAAATATTAATAATTAATTGTTATTAATGTTTTTTTTTTTTTTTAAATGTGAAAAATTCTGTGACCACTTCTGCCATGTTAGTTAATTTTTTTGAGGTAAAAAAAAAAATAAAAATTTGTGCAGAATTGATATTACAGGTCTGATATTATTGTATTCATATTACTAAATTCTTTCAAAATTTTTTTTTTTTTTGGTTTCCAAAAATATGGTGGTTAAAAAACTACTTTTAACACATCGCCGCCAGCGCTCTGGGGTTTAAACATGCATTTCACAGCGCGAGAATTTTTTGAGCGTGATTTTTTGATTAATGTGGTGGGAGCCGGTCGCTCTGACCAGTCGCTATCATGCGCACCCATACATTGCGGAACCTGTCAAATAGCGACTCGTCACCCCGTATTCAACATTACTGCACACCGACTCAGTCGCTATCAACAACCGAACAATGGCCAAGCACAGCGACTACTAGCGGGCGCTGTGAAAATACTGCTACAGTCGCTCAACTGTCGCTACCTGCCGCTATTAATGAATCGGCCTCCCCATTTGCCCCTAGGTCCAGCACTAAATAGTTAGACTAATAAAAGTGGGATCACCACTGTTATAACTACAGTTATAAGTATATATGACTAGAACTGCCATATATCCCTGCTAAAATCAATTTATTGATTGGCCCTTTTTCCTAGGGCATCCTGATTTGGGATGCCCTGTTGTTTAAATCCCCCCCCCCCCAGATCACCCACACAACTCACCTTTTCTGCTGTTCCCACTGCACATGTTTGGGCTCTTGTCCAATCAGTGCTTTATGCTATGCTTACTAATGTGGCATAAATTGCTGTTTCTGAGAACGTGGCGTGGGATTTCCAGAAAAGCAAGTGAGTATGGGCGATCGGTGGCATTCACACAGTGGGGCATATCGAATTGAGATGCCCCAGGGTCACTTAGTCACCCAGCCCTGGAGTCTTTTAGATTAGTGGCTGATAGGTCCACTTTAAAGAAACCAGAACCCAGTTTTTGGAATGCCCCTCTATGTGAAATCACCTGGATTCTCAACTTGATCCAGACGTATACTTATACTTGATGCCAATCCCATGGTGTATTTAAGGGCTGTGGCCACATTGCTGACTTCCCTCTGGCTCATGTGTGTACATGTGCCAGGCTTTTCTAGGTGGGTATGCTCAGCTGAAGGGCAGCACCTAGCACCCCATTCAGGTTTACTAAGCTGCTTTGATTTCAGAGATATTTCAGAGAGGCTTACTAAAGATAATTGTGTAGGCTAATGATGGCATTTGCGCCATGGGATCGCCAGAGAGATGAGTTTACATGGCAATCCCGGGGATCTTGCAAAGCCGACGCTATGAAATAGGGAAATAGGTATAGGAGGGGAACAAAACCTGGGATTGTGAAAATAGTGGTGGTGTTCCACTGTTGCACACATACACACACTACTCACTACACACACACACACACACACACACACACACACACACACACACACGGCCAACCTTTGGGGTGTGCTAGGTGTGCGACCACACTGGACGCCATCATGATAGGGATTGCCACCGGGATGCCAAATATTTTTTTTTATTCATGGGGAGCAGGTCACATTGCTAACTGCAGACAAGAAGCTGGGTAAATCTACATAATTTCCTCTGGGTCTGTTTTGGGGAGGGGGGATTTCTTTGGTCCATCTCTTTTGTTTGTTTGGGTGGAAGGAAGCATTATCTGCACACATTTGGCAGTGTCTGCTTGCTTGCCACCTGCCCTCTCTGCTCCTGTCATAATACATTTTCAAAGATGGCGGGGGTCTATTGGAGGGGGGAAGACAATCCCTATAATGAGCTGCATAGAATGCTGAATGGCAGGAGAGCGACAGGCATGGCAGACCGGGGGATGCCAGGAATGCTGCCATGGACCTCGCAGGCACTATGGATTCGCTGGAAAGGTGAGTTTGACAGCAATCCCAAGGGTTTTACATATCAGGAAATCCCAAATTAGGATGTCCCACAAACCGGTCCAGGAGTCTTGTAGAATCTACACAGTTTGGCAGGACTGCCTTTAATATAGCACAGGCTGTCCAATTTAGCAATCCTCCCCTGTAAAAGTAAAATGTGATATGTTCAAAAATCTGTCACCCTTGTTTTTTCTCCCTTGGTAAAATAGACACACAAGCTTAGAGGATTTATTTTCCTGAAGGATCTATAAGCAAAACCTCCTCTTGCCATCTAACATGCATATTTTTATGACGGGTCTCCTTTAAGAAGCGAAGATAAGCCTTCCAGCAATGGAGGTTGGTGGTGGCACATTAAAGTGATCAACAAATATAGGCAATCTTTTTGTTGCTGGGAACCTCCCTGATAGCGGAGCCCACATTTAGAAGGTTTTTAGGACAGCCAACAGCTGCTTACACAGTGTCGGCAGCACCCAGGATATTTATCTCAGTGTTCAGACACAACATCTGCTGAATGCCAATGGAGAGATCACACATCAGATGAAACAACACAACAATAGCACAATTACTTATACAGAGAGCAGCCTTGTATTACACCACCTTCTACATATTGATAATAGAATATTATAGAAAGCATCAGTGACATAATTCATCTTTCGGGCTCAGAGCAGAGGCAAGGCATCAGATTGGGACTTAAAAAGGAGCAAGCACCGGCCTAATGCCTATAAGACTCTAGGGCTGGTTGTGTCACTCTTTGTGGGGTATTCTGATTTACACTATAGCTGAGAAGCATAGCCTATCTGCTAGCATATCATGCTAGTTGTGTGTTTAGTTTTGTTTTTCAACTGGCACCGCCATCACTCGCTTTCCTCCTCGCTTGCGCGTGGCCCCACCAGCCCCAACTGAAAGCCTGTGCGAGGCTGCGCACTGGCGAAAGGAGCCGAGTGATGCTGGTGCCACATTCAAGTGTGGCTAAGATTAGAGCTGGCAGCTCTAGCCACAGTGTGGGCCCGAGGAGAGGTAAGTGGATTCTGGGGGACTTCACACAGTGAGGCAACCCAAGCCGGGGTGCCCCCAGTGGACAGACCAAAACCCATGATAGTGAAAATCCTGCGCTTTGGTCCACTTTAAAACAGAGCTAAACCCTTTCACTCCAGGAGCATCCCAGCCCCGGTGGTTCTGCCACTTTTTACCTTGAACTGGGGATCCCATGGTGCGTACAAGGCCCCAGGGCATCCCCTGCACCTCTCCATACACCGGGACCTGTGCCAGTCATATCTGAATGGCTGGCTGTAGGTCCGCAAAGCTGAAAAAGAGACTGGCATTACTATGTATGGCAATAAGTGATGATCGGAAGATGTCTATGCATGAGCTGTGGGATCATCAGTATTGGGTGAGTAACAGCCAAACCAAGGAATCTCACATGCAGGGGACACATTGAAGGAGGTGAAAACCCAGAGGGGGTGAAAATACTAGGTTTTGATTTAAAGTGGACCAAAACCCAGAATTTTGACTATCCTTGGTTTTGGTCCTTTACCCGCTGTGTGAAACCCCCCAGATCGCCCAAAGAAACTCACCTCTTCCCAGTCCTATGGCGCATGAGTGGCTGCTCAACCAATCAGCGCGCTCGGAGCCACTGACGTCAAGTCATCTAAGGCGACGTCTAAGGCCAGAGGCTCCGAGCACGCTGGTGGCTGCATTCCCTGCTTCCCTCTAACAGGGAGCATGCCCACTCCGGTCATTCACAAATGCCTGGCGTGGGCAGGCACCATGCTAGAGGGATGCGGCACGCACATGCGCCGTTGGTCTGGGAAGCAAGGTAAGTTGACGAGGTGACCTTGGGGGGTTCATTCCGATTTTGGATGCCCCGGGGCAAGGGAATCAACCGGCCAGGGAATCTTATACATTACTGGGCCGATCGAGCTGGGTTTTGGTCCACTTTAATGAGTACTTTAATTTTAATAAACAAGCAGCCACTTGCTGTAACACTAGCCGCAAAATAAAACAGCAAGATGAATAGGTGAGAAACCAAAAATTTATTATATTATTGAGCTATAGAGAATGAGAGTTGGAGCAGGATTTTTCATGTTTGCCTACAGTTGTCTTATAAGCCATATTACCCCATTTACCCTCTACCCTGGCCAGCCTCTGGAGGCTAAGTACCAAACGCATCTTAAATAAAACAATGAGCCCCCCACCTACTGTACACGATTAAGTAGCGGCTGGCCCCCCGTGCCGAGGGGAAATAAACAGCAACAAATGCCTGCCTCTGTAATTTCCTCTCTCGCTGCCGAGCATTAAAATCCTTATTTGGCAGAATAACTGGCACATATATCGAATCTGCTTATTCTGGGCTGTTAAGTAAGTTTAATTAAGTTAGTAAGTTAATGTTGCACGCTATCTAGTGAGAATCTTAATGCAATAAACTGAGGCAAGGGAATAAGAAGCCTAAATTGCCTCATTTTTTCACAGTTGGAATTGGGGACCAGTTAGCCGCTTTGCGCTGAACGAATTCAAATCTCTGAGTTGCCCTGAAGCTTTCCAGGTTAGTGCGCCGCACATAAGACGAATGCTTAAATGTGATCAAAGTATTCCACCGATAGACTCCCCCCCCCATCTACTACCTTTTCTTCTCTTTACATAGAACTAATAGCGTCAAGCTTAGCTATTGGCTTAAAGCGAAAGGGACTCTGTATGCATGTATGTAAATGCATAACCTATCATTCAACAGCTCCCCTCATCATTGCTGCCCTCTCCCTTCCTGTCAGCACACAGGAAGTAGAAACAAGAGTGGTGGCACACCTCCTAAATTACTTTGCTATAGACCACAAATCATAGCACTATCCTGGTGGTCTATAGCTCTGCCCCTTTGTCAGCTCAGCAAAAACAAGCACAATACTGTTTTGCAGCCAGCACAGCATTTTGCCTTCCACCCTAAGCAGCTAGTCTAATAGGCATATGAATTAGCGTTTCAATAACTACCATGCCTAATTCACATTTGAATCACATGTGGTGCTTGTGGTTGTCACAAGCAGAGCTTTGGAACAAGACAGTAGAGCCTGCACCACTGATCACCAGAGTGTGGATTAGAAATAACTGCTGGTGTGTAACAACTGATTCTAACCAATGTATAAGAACACTGGTAATAATTTTAAATGCATTTCATAAAATATTATTGGCATATTGTTTTAAGCGGCATCACATCTTTAAAAAATCATAAGGTGGAACTGTAAACCTCTATATCTTGTTTATTTCTTCTTCAATTTAAAAATGGAAAACATTTAGGACAATGCCAAATGTAGCCCGACACAATGGCGTAACAATTGGCTTTTGCCTGCTATATCCCTTTAAACCCTAAGCACCAGACCCTCCAAAAGAATCTGTTTTAAAAAGGATTTTAAGGACCTCACCCCCACAGCATGGGAGTATCCTCATTTGGGATGCTATCTGGTGTGTGGTGGGCACAGAATCTGGTGTAGGCCCCAGATACAATATTTTTCTTCCTTTAAAATAATAGTCCAGCCAAGTATCTAATTGGTGGTTGTCTGGCACCCGCGTATACTCTGGAACGCGAGATCGAGGCTGTTGTGCCACCCTTGTGCGGGTGCGTGCTGCTCGGGAACTCCTGCTTTGCTATTCTGGGTGGTGGGCAGTGTAGTCACTCAGCTGGTCCAGCAGAAAACATTGAGATGCCTGCGGCTGTGCTTGGTGGCTTATGTGCAGTAAGTGGCCGCCAATTGACATCTCTGCACGCACCCGTTTCTGACGGTGGCTTTCTTGCTCTAGACTCTCCACCCTGCACTGTGGTGAATTTGGCTGCAGGTTTGCAAAAACAAAAAAAGCCTTGCCCAGGCACGGGGGTCCCCCACTGCCGCCGATAGCTTTGTTGGAACCCCCCCGGCTTGTCAGACCAAAGACCGTAACCCAAAGTTTGGTGGAGGCCCCCTTTGCAGGGCAAGTGGTGGAGACCCCAGGGCACATGCTCCTTGTGCCCCCCTCATAATCCAGTCCTACAGGAGCATGCATCTAAGTCTTCTCTCCTGTCACAGAATGTATATGGTGCATGTCTTCCGACACAATTCTCAAAATGTTTTGGGAAGGATGTACCAAGTCCAAGTCAGTCACCAGGGAAAAATCTGATGCAGCTGATAGGCCTAGTTAAATGCTGGATCTGTGCGTAGGATGGGCACTATAGTTAAAAACAAGGGAGAATGTGGGGTGGGTATATAGACAATAACTAGAGGAAGGATTTAGTCCCCTCTTAGATTCCTGGGTAAAATCAGCCAGCCTAGGATTGAAGTTAGTTGCAGTACATAGGCCCCATAGGTTTTCAGTTACAGCTTTAATCAGGGCCAGCGTCAGTACTGGCTTACCGGAGCAGTTTCCGGGGCCCCTGCACCTTGGGAGGGCCTACCTCATATGGTGATCATGTGACACACCTCTTTCAAGGGGGTCAATGTGGCTTTCCCTTCATTATGCAGTTTCAGTCTGCTTTAAAGTGGCTGTAAAGCCATGCAGTGTGGCCCTGGACTCAAAATGACTCCAGGGCCGGCCTCTAGCCTTTCCCAATTCCCCAGGGTTTCCAGTAAACTCTCCGTTCCTGGCAGCCCATGGCCACATACCTGGTTTCCCTGTAGCTGAGGCATGTTCCGCGGCCAGCTATTTATATAGCCCGGGGACAGGAGCGTTTCCTATACAAGAGGGAAGCTGGGGATGCAGTCACGTCAGCCGACATTCTTAAAATCAGTTAATCGTCAATCTCAAACCTTGGTGGTGGGAAAAATCTGGCAACATTGCCCAAGGTAGTTTGGTGAGGAGGGCAGGTTGGGGGCATTGGGGTTCCTTTAAAGGGTTTGTGCTTTAAATGAGACACTCATAGATGCTCTATAAAAGACAGGGCCCCTCCAGGGCCGGGCAGTCTTCACGATGGTTTTAGGCCACCTAACAGGCCTACTCCATTCATTGCAAAAGAGGGGGACCTCTTTCAATGCAATGGAAAGGGCATGCAAAGACAAGCTCAGCACACCCCCTCCATTGCAATGAAAGTGGATCCACACCCTGAAGGGTGGTGCAGGAATACTGCTTGTGTGGGAGGGGGCATACTTATATTTCACAAGCAGTGAGGGTAGCTTCCGCATCGGCCCCATACATCGCCAATGTCAGCCCCCCCCCAACCTATAAAGATATGTGATGGCTAGCCCCCATGACAGACATGTTAGGATCATGCTATAATATTCAGTGGTTGAATGCTGGAGCATGATCTGAGCTACAGGGGCTAGCTAGCACCTAATATAGGTCGTTGGTTATAGAGGTATCTGGCCCCACGTTTACGAACAGGAGTCCTTGTTGCAGAGTTTGAGCGCTGGGAGCGGGCGAGTCGCTATAGACAGACGTTGGAGAATTCACTGCTTTACTGGAACATGTTGGGAATAAAATGTATAATCTCTTAACATGGAGGAATACATGCAGCAAGAATCCACACGTACACTGCAATATAGTAAATACAACACACGGGCACATAATTATACTTATATACTTATAATATATAATATATATGATACCTCCCAACCTTTGAAAATAAGATGGACGCATGCTACACAAATATTTTTGCAATTAAAACCACGCCCCCAGCAACTACCCTTAAATGGAAACACCACCTAAGATTTATATAATAATAATATTAATGAAGGCAAGCCCCCCCCCCCACACACACATACAGACAAATCCCCCACACACACACAAATACAAGTAAGCGCCCCACACACATAAAGGAAAGCGCCACACACGCACACAATGGCCGTCGTCATAATCACCAGCGACCTCGTACCATTCTGGGACACATTAGAGTGGCACGGGATGGCGGGACAAGGGCCCAACGCAGCACTGTCCCGTGAAAATTGGGATATTTGAGGGATATATATATATATATATATATATATATATATATATATATATTACACGGAAGTATAAGACATTATAATTGTGTCCCATCACATAACAAATATACTCAGCTGGCTCGCTGCCTGAATCTTAAATACATATTCATCTTGAAGATTTGAACCCACAATATGCACAAGCACCCCATCCAACTAGTGCACAAGGAATGTGATAAGGCAGGACATGGCATGACCCTTTGTTACTGCGATGTGAAGCAGCATTTACTGTCACATCAGTTGATGGCTGCCAGAAAACTGCAGGGGTCCATGGGCACAACACAAGGCTTGATTGTCAAGACAGGTAAGTATTGAAGATCCAGATACTGGGCGGATGCAGGTGAGTAAAGGTGAGGAATCCTTTGATTTTATGCTGTAAATGGACATGCTTCTGTTGCTAAATTAATTTTCATCAACTTTCAAATGCCTTTTTAAAAGTTCCCATTATTGTGTGCTAAAATGATACCCTTAAGTTTCTGAGCTTATCTGTTAGTTTTTTTCTTTATTTGTTTGCAACTCTGTTATAAAAGAAACCCATTTTCTGTAGCACAAATGTGTTTATATTAGCAATGTACACCAAAGTGGTGTTCTGAAGTACATATCAGAGACTTCTGGGCTTGCTAATCATCTGATTGGCTCAGCAGAGACCACATGTTTAACTTATTTGCTCTAATTCAAACTTTGTAAATAAGGGGATCACAATCTTGTGTTCCAGTAGCTAAAGCATTGCAACGTGTGGCAACGTCTTCACCTGGGGAGGTCATCACGTCTACTTGATTTTGCCAAAGCTGCTGATTACCTCACCTGTTACAGTGGAAGGATTATGGGACTTGTAGTCAGTAGTTTTTATTCAATTCCTGGAAAGCCACTATCACAGTCAATCCACGACTATTCACAGTCAGCAGGTATCAACACAATACATAGCTGCAATAATACAGTTATAATCCATGTTTGTCATCCAGAGCCCTTAGGTTTCACTTTTATTGAATAGGTAGTTGCAGCAGTTTCCTGTCCTGGTAATCTAGCTTCATCCACAAGCACATGGGAGGAAGGCTGCCTGTTACTACAATAAAGATGAACAATGCTAATGCTAACAGGTGTTCCAATCCAGATGTGACGGGTGGAAACCATGGGCAACACTTAAAAGTAGAAAACATTAGAGCCCTGTCAGTGGAGTAGGCCCTGATAGTGAACAGGAACCATTAATTAGAGTAGTTAAATCTGTTATTGCGTCATGAAACCACATGATGGCAGTATTGTCTAAGAAATGGATCAAACAGTACTTTAATGGTTTAGAGTCCTTCTTTAAGTTTGTAAATAGAAATTAAGCCAGATGGCATTGGCAACATTAACTGCCCTGCCCTTGAGTAGGACTCGCAACAATACCAAGGATACATAAGGAGGAGACTTACCCTTCTAGAGTGTTCTGCTCTACTGAGTTCTAAGCTGAAGAGGGGATGCAGTGCAATGTAGTGTGGAGGAGCCGCGAGCCAGCCATGGAAGCGACCATTACCATTGACTGTTGCTGTAACCTGTGGATCATGCTGTACTGACTGTTTGCTGTGTTTGCCATGGAAGGAAGCCAACCAATAAAGACCGAGTTGAGTTCAACCATGAGTGTTAATCTGGATCCAAGCATTGTTCAAACCAGTAAGTGCACCTCCACCCACACATGCCGCACCGACATGGGATGCCCAACCCTAGGTCCAAGAATCCCCCTCGCTCCCCAGAGCGCGTGCCCACGGCCAGGCATGCGCCCGCTACACATTTTATTGTGTTGTCCACTATTAATCTGAAGGTTAGCGTTCTCTCATAACCCAACCGGTGAGTCCGACCTATGTGACACTTCTAAACATGTTAGGCCCATGTGAGAGGATGTTTAGCAGGATCTGGATCTGGACTAAATTACAGTCTAATCCCTTCCTATGAACTTACTCTGTGTCTAACAGGCTGATTCATTACTAGCGGCAGGTAGTGACAGATGAGCGTCTGTAGCAGGCATTTCAGAGCGCCTGCTAGTAGTCACTGTGCTCGGCCGTGGATTGCTAGTTCAGAGCGCCTCAGTCGCTGTGCAACATTGTTGAATACGTTGTGGGCAGTCGCTATATGACTAGTACAGAGCTGTATGGAGCGAACAGGTCAGTGCGACCGACTTACACCATATTCATCAAAAAAACAGCCTCACACACCACCGGCGCTCAAAAATGCTTCGCTGTAGCCCAGAGCGCCGGAGGCCATGTGATTAAAGACTGTTTCTGAGCATTTATCCACCAGTAACAAAGCGAAAACATATGGAATTACATTGTTATAACATTGTGACATGAAGACATTAATGCCAGACCTGTAATGTCAATTCTGCATAAATATATAAAAAATGGAAAAATGTTTCACAAATGGCTTTTTCTAGGCCAGGAGAGGTCACAACATTATTTGAGAATAAAAAAAAGAAAACATTATAAAACCCCCCTGTTTAAAGAGAAGTAAAAGAAAGTCCATTGAAATGTATGGGTGAGCGACAGGTAGCGACTAGAGATGAGCGAACTTTTGAAAAATTCGATTCGACTGATTCGCGATGAATCGCTATTAAAAACGGCTATTTCTGAGCCTCCTAGAGCCTCAATAGGGTTGTAAACCATTCTGCCTTGCTGTAACACGCATAGGATGCGTGCTGGGTTAGTTAAATAATACTTTGAATAAATATCACATGCAGATCAGAGGCATCGCTAATAGAATCGCAGAGCGGCACAATTGCAGAGAGTTGAAGTGGCATCACTATGAGGGGCAGGAGCCCAAACATTGCTTTAAAGAGACACTGGAGTTGGCAGCAGCAGGAGCCCAAAAATTGGATGAATCACACCCTGGAGTTGGCAGCAGCAGCAGCAGGAGCCCAAACATGACTTTAAAGAGACACTGGGGTTGGCTTCAGGAGCCCAAAAATTGGATGAATCACACCCTGGAGTTGGCAGCAGCAGCAGGAGCCCAAACATTACTTTAAAGAGACACTGGGGTTGGCTTCAGGAGCCCAAAAATTGGATGATTCACACCCTGGAGTTGGCAGCAGCAGCAGCAGGAGCCCAAATATTACTTTAAAGAGACCCTGGGGTTGGCTTCAGGAGCCCAAAAATTGGATGAATCACACCCTGGAGTTGGCAGCAGCAGGAGCCCAAACATTACTTTAAAGAGACACTGGAGTTTGCTTCAGGAGCCCAAAAATTGGATGATTCACACCCTGGAGTTGGCAGCAGCAGCAGCAGCAGCCCAAATATTACTTTAAAGAGACCCTGGGGTTGGCTTCAGGAGCCCAAAAATTGGATGAATCACACCCTGGAGTTGGCAGGAGTTGGCAGCAGCAGCAGCAGCAACAGGAGCCCAAACATTACTTTAAAGAGACACTGGAGTTGGCTTCAGGAGCCCAAAAATTGGATGAATCACACCCTGGAGTTGGCAGCAGCAGCAGCAGGAGCCCAAATATTACTTTAAAGAGACCCTGGGGTTGGCTTCAGGAGCCCAAAAATTGGATGAATCACACACTGGAGTTGGCAGCAGCAGCAGCCCAAATATTACTTTAAAGAGACCCTGGGGTTGGCTTCAGGAGCCCAAAAATTGGATGAATCACACCCTGGAGTTGGCAGGAGTTGGCAGCAGCAGCAACAGGAGCCCAAACATTACTTTAAAGAGACACTGGAGTTGGCTTCAGGAGCCCAAAAATTGGATGATTCACACCCTGGAGTTGGCAGCAGCAGCAGCAGGAGCCCAAATATTACTTTAAAGAGACCCTGGGGTTGGCTTCAGGAGCCCAAAAATTGGATGATTCACACCCTGGAGTTGGCAGCAGCAGGAGCCCAAATATTACTTTAAAGAGACCCTGGGGTTGGCTTCAGGAGCCCAAAATTGGATGAATCACACCCTGGAGTTGGCAGGAGTTGGCAGCAGCAGCAGCAGCAACAGGAGCCCAAACATTACTTTAAAGAGACACTGGAGTTGGCTTCAGTAGCCCAAAAATTGGATGAATCACACCCTGGAGTTGGCAGCAGCAGCAGCAGGAGCCCAAATATTACTTTAAAGAGACCCTTGGGTTGGCTTCAGGAGCCCAAAAATTGGATGAATCACACCCTGGAGTTGGCAACAGCAGCAGCAGCAGGAGCCCAAACATTACTTTAAAGAGACACTGGAGTTGGCTTCAGGAGCCCAAAAATTGGATGATTCACACCCTGGAGTTGGCAGCAGCAGCAGCAGCAGGAGCCCAAATATTACTTTAAAGAGACCCTGGGGTTGGCTTCAGGAGCCCAAAAATTGGATGAATCACACCCTGGAGTTGGCAGCAGCTGCAGCAGGAGCCAAAACATTACTTTAAAGAGACACTGGAGTTGGCTTCAGGAGCCCAAAAATTGGATGAATCACACCCTGGAGTTGGCAGCAGCAGCTGCAGCAGGAGCCCAAACATTACTTTAAAGAGACACTGGAGTTGGCTTCAGGAGCCCAAAAATTGGATGAATCACATCCTGGAGTTGGCAGCAGCAGCAGCAGCAGGAGCCCAAACATTACTTTAAAGAGACACTGGAGTTGGCTTCAGGAGCCCAAAATTTGGATGATTCATACCCTGGAGTTGGCAGCAGCAGCAGCAGCAGGAGCCCAAATATTACTTTAAAGAGACCCTGGGGTTGGCTTCAGGAGCCCAAAAATTGGATGAATCACACCCTGGAGTTGGCAGCAGCAGCAGCAGGAGCCAAAACATTACTTTAAAGAGACACTGGAGTTGGCTTCAGGAGCCCAAAAATTGGATGATTCACACCCTGGAGTTGGCAGCAGCAGCAGCAGGAGCCCAAATATTACTTTAAAGAGACCCTGGGGTTGGCTTCAGGAGCCCAAAAATTGGATGAATCACACCCTGGAGTTGGCAGGAGTTGGCAGCAGCAGCAGCAGCAACAGGAGCCCAAACATTACTTTAAAGAGACACTGGAGTTGGCTTCAGTAGCCCAAAAATTGGATGAATCACACCCTGGAGTTGGCAGCAGGAGCAGCAGGAGCCCAAATATTACTTTAAAGAGACCCTGGGGTTGGCTTCAGGAGCCCAAAAATTGGATGAATCACACCCTGGAGTTGGCAGCAGCAGCAGCAGGAGCCAAAACATTACTTTAAAGAGACACTGGAGTTGGCTTCAGGAGCCCAAAAATTGGATGAATCACACCCTGGAGTTGGCAGCAGCAGCAGCAGGAGCCAAAACATTACTTTAAAGAGACACTGGAGTTGGCTTCAGGAGCCCAAAAATTGGATGATTCACACCCTGGAGTTGGCAGCAGCAGCAGCAGGAGCCCAAATATTACTTTAAAGAGACCCTGGGGTTGGCTTCAGGAGCCCAAAAATTGGATGAATCACACCCTGGAGTTGGCAGGAGTTGGCAGCAGCAGCAGCAGCAACAGGAGCCCAAACATTACTTTAAAGAGACACTGGAGTTGGCTTCAGTAGCCCAAAAATTGGATGAATCACACCCTGGAGTTGGCAGCAGCAGCAGCAGGAGCCCAAATATTACTTTAAAGAGACCCTGGGGTTGGCTTCAGGAGCCCAAAAATTGGATGAATCACACCCTGGAGTTGGCAGCAGCAGCAGCAGGAGCCAAAACATTACTTTAAAGAGACACTGGAGTTGGCTTCAGGAGCCCAAAAATTGGATGAATCACACCCTGGAGTTGGCAGCAGCAGCTGCAGCAGGAGCCAAAACATTACTTTAAAGAGACACTGGAGTTGGCTTCAGGAGCCCAAAAATTGGATGAATCACACCCTGGAGTTGGCAGCAGCAGCTGCAGCAGGAGCCCAAACATTACTTTAAAGAGACACTGGAGTTGGCTTCAGGAGCCCAAAAATTGGATGAATCACACCCTGGAGTTGGCAGCAGCAGCAGCATCAGGAGCCCAAACATTACTTTAAAGAGACACTGGAGTTGGCTTCAGGAGCCCAAAAATTGGATGATTCACACCCTGGAGTTGGCAGCAGCAGCAGGAGCCCAAATATTACTTTAAAGAGACCCTGGGGTTGGCTTCAGGAGCCCAAAAATTGGATGAATCACACCCTGGAGTTGGCAGCAGCAGCAGCAGGAGCCAAAACATTACTTTAAAGAGACACTGGAGTTGGCTTCAGGAGCCCAAAAATTGGATGATTCACACCCTGGAGTTGGCAACAGTAGAAGCAGGAGCCCAAATATTACTTTAAAGAGACCCTGGGGTTGGCTTCAGGAGCCCAAAAATTGGATGAATCACACCCTGGAGTTGGCAGGAGTTGGCAGCAGCAGCAGCAGCAACAGGAGCTGTGACAGACGCCCTGTCTTTTGGATGTCATCACTATTCAGTTGCCCACCGGGTCATTCACTGGCCTTTTCTTAATTAGGTCATTGTAGTTTGGATTGTATTATAAACTGCCTTTGTGTTAATTGATTACGTCACAGGCAATGGCATTGTTCTGATTGAGTGTATTACAGACGCCTATTGTTTTGCTGATTGCGTCACCGGCAGAGTGGGTCTGTGTATTTGTCATGAGGTCCACGGGGGAGGTCCCATTGCATGGAGACTTGTGTATATAAGGCCTAGAGTGGCACTAATAAAAACACTTCACCTTCACCCTCAATACTGATTGGGGGAAACGCTATATTACAGTTCACTAGCCCTTGTAAGGGCTGTTCCTGTTTCCTCACGGACGACTCTGGGATTCCTGCAGCACCTCTCACCATTGGGAAAGGACGTCTCGGGCGGTGAAGCCCTCCGGCGATAAGGGTTATCGCTACAATTGGTGGCAAGCGGTGGGATGGTCCTTTCTACCCAGAGAGAGTGCTACCCTGATGGAGAGTCAGTATGACAAGTTGAAAAGGCTGACCCTGAAGGATCTACTCGAGAGCCGGGGAAGGTCAGCTAGCAACCGCCCATGTCAGGAACTGATAGCCGAGCTGATCGAAATGGATCGTGCAGCAGTGAGGACCGAAACCAATATAGAGGCCGATGAAGATGCTGCTCTTGTTCAAGCGGTTCGGAACAGATTGTCGGTCTATGGCCCGAATCCATCACAGGAACTGATCGACCGAGTCTTTGCCGCAGCGGAGGCAGAGGCCAGTAAGCGAAGGGAAGATCGGCGACTTTCAACCCAGCAGCCTCTCAGCCTCAGTTACACTGGGGGGAGAAAGATTCCATTTGCAGCATTTAAGTCCTTCCAGGAAAGTGACGACGAGATTGACGGATTTTTGGCCGATTTTGAACGCCAGTGCGCTTTACACCGGGTACCCACGGAGGAATGGGTCACCATATTATCAGGGAAACTATCTGGGAAAGCTTCCGATGCTTTCCGGGCCATCCCTGATGCGGACTTACCACACTACCATCTGGTAAAGGAGGCTTTGTTAGCCCGGTACGCTGTCACCCCGGAAGCCTACAGGCGACGATTTCGGGAATCCCAAAAGAAGGGAGGGGATTCTTACACGGAGTGGGCATGTCGCCTCCATCGTACAGCATCACACTGGGTCACTGGATGCAAAGCCATGACCGCTGAGGATGTACTACAGTTGTTTTTACTAGAACATTTTCTCAATGCCCTGCAACCAGAGCTAAGAGAGTGGGTACGTGACCGGAGGCCTCTAACGCTACCTGAGGCTGCTCGTCTAGCCGACGAGTACACTGATGCTCGCCGGATAGAACAGTCCACTCCAAAACCACAACCTCCCATCAAATTTCAAGCACCTGTGGCTTCAGCGCCAACTCGTGACTCTGGGCCACATAGGCCAGCGCAGCAACCGAACCTCTCCACAGTTCAGTGCCATCGTTGCAAACAATGGGGACATTATCGCAGTGATTGCGCCCTAGAGCCTCCCCGAAACACGCGGGGGCAAAAGCAACCTTCCACCTCCCGTACTCCTGTGGCACACTGTTTGGAAGCTGAGAGCAGTTCGGAAGAGTATCTGGGGGTACTGTACGAAGCTGATCCCGTACAATCGGCCATCCAAGACAACCGACAGCACCATCGCCAGGAGGTACGAGTCAATGGGCGCACCGCGCAAGGATTACGCGACACCGGAGCCACACTTACCTTGCTCCAACCTCATTTGGTCAAGAACAAAGACCGCACTGGACACACCGTTGCAGTAAGGGTGGCGGGAGGAGCTGTTTTTCGACTCCCCACCGCCCGAGTACATCTTGACTGGGGCGCTGGATCCGGCAGGGTACAGGTGGGACTTATGGACAACTTACCAACAGAAGTACTATTGGGAAATGATCTAGGACCAATGACTTCTGCCTATGCTACCTCTGGACCAGCCAGCGTGAACCCTGTTACAACCCGGTCTCCAGCCCGAGCTGCCGACTCCAGCCCACTGGTCGGGGAGACCCAGGGGTTTCGTCTGCATCACGTCATGTCTGTTACAAGAAGCCAAGAAGAGGATCAGCCATCAGGTTACGTCCTTCCAGAAGGGAAACGTATGCCAAACACTATTTTTGTTGGGGGCATTGGCCGTCGGATTAATCCGCCTGAAATTAAGGATGTTTTTTCAAAGTATGGCGCTGTAAAGAATGTCAAAATTATTAGGGATGCCTCTGGCGTTTCTAAGGGTTATGGTTTTGTCTACTTTTACGATGATGTAGATGTGCAGAAGATTGTGGATTCTCCGATCAGCTACCATGGAAAGAGATTGAAACTTGGACCAGCTATAAGAAAGCAGAGCACCTGTGCACACATCCAACCAAGGACTTTGGTGCTGAACTCACCAACGCCACAATATCCCAGTGTTTGGACCCCACCCATGACCGATTCCTATGTACAGCCCACGTCAATGTTTAGTCCGGTTACTCACTATTTGCAGACTTGTCCTTACACAGAACTCTGCCCATAACAAGAGTCCAGACAGCCCCACGTTAACCCGAACAGGGTCAATCCGGGTCTGCCGGGTGTTCCACAAAAAGGGGGCATTGTGACAGACGCCCTGTCTTTTGGATGTCATCACTATTCAGTTGCCCACCGGGTCATTCACTGGCCTTTTCTTAATTAGGTCATTGTAGTTTGGATTGTATTATAAACTGCCTTTGTGTTAATTGATTACGTCACAGGCAATGGCATTGTTCTGATTGAGTGTATTACAGACGCCTATTGTTTTGCTGATTGCGTCACCGGCAGAGTGGGTCTGTGTATTTGTCATGAGGTCCACGGGGGAGGTCCCATTGCATGGAGACTTGTGTATATAAGGCCTAGAGTGGCACTAATAAAAACACTTCACCTTCACCCTCAATACTGAGTTCTGTCTCTTATTGGGGGAAACGCTATATTACAGTTCACTAGCCCTTGTAAGGGCTGTTCCTGTTTCCTCACGGACGACTCTGGGATTCCTGCAGCACCTCTCACCATTGGGAAAGGACGTCTCGGGCGGTGAAGCCCTCCGGCGATAAGGGTTATCGCTACAGGAGCCCAAACATTACTTTAAAGAGACACTGGAGTTGGCTTCAGTAGCCCAAAAATTGGATGAATCACACCCTGGAGTTGGCAGCAGCAGCAGCAGGAGCCAAAACATTACTTTAAAGAGACACTGGAGTTGGCTTCAGGAGCCCAAAAATTGGATGATTCACACCCTGGAGTTGGCAGCAGCAGCAGCAGTAGCCCAAATATTACTTTAAAGAGACCCTGGGGTTGGCTTCAGGAGCCCAAAAATTGGATGAATCACACCCTGGAGTTGGCAGCAGCAGCAGCAGGAGCCCAAACATTACTTTAAAGATACACTGGGGTTGGCTTCAGGAGCCCAAAAATTGGATGATTCACACCCTGGAGTTGGCATCAGCAGGAGCCCAATAATTGGCCTAAAGACATAAATATGTTTTGCACCATTTGGAAAGTGTAAAACGTGGCACCATGCTGAATCTAGTCGCATGCATCAGGCATTGGTGGGTGGAAATCCTGGCTGATCCATCCCTGATTCATTTTGACAAAGGTGAGTCTCTCCACATTTTTATTTGACAGACGAGTTCTCCTCGCCGTAACTATGGCCCCCGCCGCACTAAACACCCGCTCAGATGGCACGCTACTTGCCGGGCAGGACAGCTTTTCCAGGGCAAACTCTGCTAGTTGCGGCCACAAATCAAGTTTGGCTGCCCAGAAGTCCAGCGGATCCTCAAGGTGTGTTAGCATGGTCATGTCAAAGTATGACATGACCTGCTGGTTCAGGTCCTGCTCCAGGTCTTCCTGCTGCTCATGAGTAGCCTCACTATGCGGGTGTAGAAAGCTACTCATTAGCGACTGAAGACTGAGGCTGCTGCTGATGGAGCTGCTGCTGCTGCTCCTGCCAACCCCCCCAGCGGCCATGGCAGTGGAAGGTGAGCGCAGAGGTGCCCTCGAGTCAGACCTGCGAGAGTATGGACCATGGCGCAGATAGGCATCGGCCAACTGCCTACGTAGAATGTCTTTGTAGTAGTTCAGTTTGTCCTCCCTCTCGGTGGGTTTAAAAAATGCCCCCATTTTGTGCCGGAAGCGAGGGTCCAATAAGGTGGACAGCCAGAAGTCATCCTGCCGACAGATGGAAACAATTCTGGGGTCACTACGCAAGCACGTGAGCATGCTTCCTGCCATTTGCGCAAGTGACTCGGATGGACTACCTGTCTCCATCTCCACTGCATACTGCCACGGTGTGCCCGGGTCCTCTGTCTCTCCTGTCCGCTGACTAGATAAACCAGCCATTTCGCCAAGCCTAAACTGTGTTTCGCTGGGCAACTCCTCCTCCTCCTCTTCCTCCTCTTCCTCCTCCTCTTCCAGTTCAGCTCCAACGGGGTTCATGTGGCCGTAAGATGTAAACGCCATGTCTCCAGTGCCCTGACCAGCCATGGTTTCCAACATGTGCTGTAGTACATGAAGCAGTGGAATCACGTCGTTCATCCCGTAATCCTGCCGACTGACAAATAAAGTAAAAACGGCAGGTGTCACGTATGAGCTGCGACTGGTTGACATTGAAGTTACACAGGGGAGTCCCCCTATCTGCTTGGATCATCAGGAAATCCGTGATGGCTTTTCTCTGTTCATATAATCGGTCCAACATGTGAAGGGTGGAATTCCAAGGGGTGGAAACATCGCAAATCAGACTATGTTGGGGGATACCATTCTGACGCTGTAGCTCAAGAAGGGTGTGTTTGGCAGTGTATGAGTGGCTGAAGTGCATGCAAAGTTTCCTTGAAGTTGTTAGGATGTCTTGCAGATGGGGGGAACACTTCAGAAACCGCTTGACAACCAGATTGAAGACGTGAGCCATGCCGAAGCGGCGTGACCTGTCCAAGTTGCTGCTGCTGCTGCAAAGGGACCACATTCACCCAGTGGGCCGTAAACGACATGTACTGTCCCTGACCGTAGTTACAGCTCCAGATGTCGGCGCTGCCATGCACTTTGCTACACACCGACAGGCTCAAGGACTGGCCCACCTTCTGTTCAACAAAAGTGTGCAGCGCTGGTACTGCCTTCTTGGCAAAGAAATGACGGCTTGGGACTCTCCACCTCGGCTCGGCACAAGCCATCAGTTCTCTGAAAGGTGCAGATTCCACCACCTGAAAAGGGAGCGACTGCAGCACCAGCAACTTGGACAGGAGCACATTCAGCTTCTGCGCCGTAGGATGAGTGGGCGCATACTGCTGTCTCTTGGACATGGCTTCGCTGATGGATTGCTGGCGGGATGCATGACTTGGAGGAGGAGGAGGAGGAGCAGGAGCGACAGAGGATGGGTATGACGCACAGCTGCCTTCGGCTGAGGTGCTGGAGCCTTGGCTGGCAGAAATTGGGAGCGGCGTGCCACTTGGTGAGGAAGCAGACTGGACCACCCCTTGGGAGCCTCGGTTCTCCCAGGTCGCTTTATGGTGACGCATCATATGTTGACGCAGGGCCGTGGTGCCAACATTTGGACCCTGGCCACGCTTCACCTTTTGCCTACATATCTTGCATGTGGCCATTTTACCCTCCTGCGGATGCTTCAGGAAAAACTGCCACACTGCCGAGTAGCTACTTTTCCCACCCCCTGGCCTCACTGATTCACTGCTGCTGTTGCCAACTCCAGGAACCCCTGCTCCACTACCTCCCGATAAGGTAGACTGCCACACAGCAGGTGCTCTACCCCGGCCCCGGCCCCGGCCGGCTCCAGCCTTTGGAATTGTGCCCCCATGCTGACTGCTACCACCTTGCTGCCTCAGCTGCTGACTCCAGGGCAACCTGCGCCCCTCTTCTCCTGATGATGACGATGAAGCCCCTTCATCACCCGGCTCCCAAGTGCGATCGGCTTCATCGTCATCATCATTATCACCGAGTTGTGGCTGTACGTCACTGATGTTCATGGATTCGTCAACAGTGTCTGGCGCAGGAGCTGGAACGCTCGCAGCACCCAAGACAACGGTCCACATCACTATTTGTCTGCCTAGCTAAAGAAGCCACCTCTATTTCTTGGCTGGGCAGTAGCTGCTGACTGTCCTCTATCTGATCGTCCTCCTCACTAAAGAGTGGAGCTGAACCCAAAGCATAGGATACGTCGCTGGTGGAGGGAACGGCGTAGGACAGAGGCAATGGGAGGACAGGGACTGCTCTAGGGGCATGCCAACTCAGGGTTGTGTCAGAGGAACCTACCGACCCTAGACTGGGGGTCTCAGACGTAAGTTGTGATGATGTTGTTGATGAGCGCGTCAACCAATCTACCACAGCAGATGCGTTACTGGTGGAGACCCGACCGCTAGCAGATACTGGCAGATTAGGTCTCTCAGCGTGACTCCTGCTGCTACTGGCCCCCAGTCTGCTGCGACCTCTGCCTGCGGAATCTTGGCCTCTGCCACTCCTCTTTTCACTGCCAGGCACTTGTCTGCCCGACATAGTCTAACTGGCGTGGTAGTAGGTGATATTTTAAGAACCCCCAGGCAGCGGTGGGTCTATATGAAACAGAATATAATGCACACCAAAAGTGAGCAGTAACACTCAGCCTCAAACAGGCCTGCCTAGTGTAAATAAGAGAGCTGCTTAGTGTAAATAAAGAGGGGTATGCTATGTTACAGAATGGGATGCCCCAACAGCCAGCAGTGCACCTGGCAGCAGTAAGACTATGCACAGCAAAAGTGTCTTTATCAGGCCTAATTTCTATTAGAATAAGTGCAAATGGTTATGGTATTAAATAGAGGCTGGTGTAGTCACAGAATGGGATGCCCCAAAAACCAGAGAGCACCTGGCAGCAGTGAGACTATGCACAGCAAAAGTGTCTTTATCAGGCCTAATTTCTATTAGAATAAGTGCAAATGGTTATAGTATTAAATAGAGGCTGGTGTAGTCACAGAATGGGATGCCACAAAAACCAGAGAGCACCTGGCAGCACTAAGACTATGCACAGCAAAAGTGTCTTTATCAGGCCTAATTTCTATTAGAATAAGTGCAAATGGTTATGGTATTAAATAGAGGCTGGTGTAGTCACAGAATGGGATGCCCCAACCAGAGTGCATCTGGGAGCAGTACTATGCACAGCAAAAGTGTCTTTATCAGACCAAATGACTTTTAGAATAAGTGCAAAGGGTTATAGTAAATAGAGGCTGGTGTAGTCACAGAATGGGATGCCCCAACCAGAGTGCACCTGGGAGCAGTACTATGCACAGCAAAAGTGTCTTTATCAGGCCAAATGACTTTTAGAATAAGTGCAAAGGGTTATAGTAAATAGAGGCTGGTGTAGTCGCAGAATGGGATGCCCCAACCAGAGTGCACCTGGGAGCAGTACTATGCACAGCAAAAGTGTCTTTATCAGGCCAAATGACTTTTAGAATAAGTGCAAAGGGTTATAGTAAATAGAGGCTGGTGTAGTCACAGAATGGGATGCCCCAACCAGAGTGCACCTGGGAGCAGTACTATGCACAGCAAAAGTGTCTTTATCAGGCCAAATGACTTTTAGAATAAGTGCAAAGGGTTATAGTAAATAGAGGCTGGTGTAGTCACAGAATGGGATGCCCCAACCAGAGTGCACCTGGGAGCAGTACTATGCACAGCAAAAGTGTCTTTATCAGGCCAAATGACTTTTAGAATAAGTGCAAAGGGTTATAGTAAATAGAGGCTGGTGTAGTCACAGAACGGGATGCCACAACAGCAGTGGACCTGGGAGCAGTAGTACTATGCAAAGCAAAAGTGTCTTTATCAGGCCAAATGACTTTTAGAATAAGTGCAAAGGGTTATAGTAAATAGAGGCTGGTGTAGTCACAGAATGGGATGCCCCAACAGCAGTGGACCTGGGAGCAGTAGTACTATGCAAAGCAAAAGTGTCTTTATCAGGCCAAATGACTTTTAGAATAAGTGCAAAGGGTTATAGTAAATAGAGGCTGGTGTAGTCACATAATGGGATGCCCCAACCAGAGTGCACCTGGGAGCAGTACTATGCACAGCAAAAGTGTCTTTATCAGGCCAAATGACTTTTAGAATAAGTGCAAAGGGTTATAGTAAATAGAGGCTGGTGTAGTCACATAATGGGATGCCCCAACCAGAGTGCACCTGGGAGCAGTACTATGCACAGCAAAAGTGTCTTTATCAGGCCAAATGACTTTTAGAATAAGTGCAAAGGGTTATAGTAAATAGAGGCTGGTGTAGTCACAGAACGGGATGCCACAACAGCAGTGGACCTGGGAGCAGTAGTACTATGCAAAGCAAAAGTGTCTTTATCAGGCCAAATGACTTTTAGAATAAGTGCAAAGGGTTATAGTAAATAGAGGCTGGTGTAGTCACAGAATGGGATGCCCCAACCAGAGTGTACCTGGGAGCAGTACTATGCACAGCAAAAGTGTCTTTATCAGGCCAAATGACTTTTAGAATAAGTGCAAAGGGTTATAGTAAATAGAGGCTGGTGTAGTCACAGAATGGGATGCCTCACAGCAGACTTGAGATCAGTTCAGTATATATGCACAGTAAGTGTATAAGCAGCCTGAAAACGCTAACAAAGCCAGTCAGCCAGCTAGTAACACTCAGGCTGGATGAAAAAAAAAAAAATCTCCCTGTGACTGCCTCCGATTTTTCCTAACTTTCCCTGTTTTTCGCTGACTTTCTGTCTGTCTCCTGCCTGCCTCCTGCCTGTCTCCAGCCTGTCCCTGTCTGTCCCTGTCTGTCTAACTGTCTCTCTCCCTGCCTACAGCAGCGTCCTGTCTCTCACGAATGCAATAGAGAAATGAGGAAAAGCAAGATGGCCGCCGGCCTTAAATAGCGCTGTGACGTCACCGGGCTTGCTGGCTGCTGATAGGCTGCATGTGACTGTCCCAGCTTGCACTGGCGCGGGGTTGATGTCTGGACATGTCCCGTCCGCCATCTTAGAATGCCTGGAATGTAAATGAATGGATGTTAAAGGAAAACTTCGAGCGATCGAATCGCGGGGAAATTCGGATTCGATCCGAATCGAATTTTTCATGAAATTCGGATCGAATCCGGGTTCGTCCAGATCGATTCGCTCATCCCTAGTAGCGACAGGTAATACGTGGCGCTCTGAAAGTTTGAACGCCGGCGCTGTACGCTGAGGCTGGGATAATGATGAATCATACGCTACATGGCGTTGTTCCAGTCGCTCACCAGAATCCGCTTGATTAATGTGTAATTGCGTGCCATGTCCGGCGTTCACCTGACGCTACCTGTCGTTTACAAGGCACTACCTGACGCTATCCCTTGATGAATAAGGCCCTCGGTGTCTAAATTACCTTGATACAGCAGGCAAAGCTAATTGTTACACCAGTGGGGCTATGTTTGGCGCTGTCCTAAACTGTTTTCCGTTTTTAAATTAAAGAAGAAATGTCAGAGAAATTGAGGTTTACAGTTGCACCATATGATTGATCTTCTTAAAAAAGTGGGTGTGGCCCTTGGATCTGTGATGCTGCATAATAATCTGCATAATTGGTGTAGTCTGTAAGATTCCCAGAACTTGGATAAGGGACGGGAGGAGGGAGGGACCAACAATCCTGTCCCGCTCTGCTGAGCTGCTTGAGGGATGGGATGAAAAAGAGAATGTCATTGGCTGAACCTGTAAACCTCAATATCTCGGCCATTTCTGCTTCAATTTAAATACGGAAAACAGTTTAGGACAGCGCCAAATGTAGCCCAATGCAATGATTACCTGTATCACAATGATTGCTGTATCACATTAACACTTTATGCTACAGTAGAGTGTCTGGCCTCTCTTGGCTAACCAAAATACGATCCGAGTCCTATTGTGTATTAATTATCTAATGTTAACCAAGTATACACTCACCACAGCAGCAATGAGCTCACCTTAAGCCTGTACTTCTCCTCCATGCCATGCAGAACACTGTAGATGCTGCAGCAGGTCTCCAAAGTCTGCTGGGGGGCATTCACTTGACTTCCTCCTTGAAGGAATACCTGTAGTGGCATCTAGTGGCCTAGATCCCACTAAACTAATTCCTATTCATTCCTGTGAATTGAAAGTGGAAGTCCAGTCTAGCATAGCTCTGTACATCTGTGCCATAATGGCCACGCCCAGGTTACCCTAGACTGGACATCCTGTTTAAGGTAAACCAAAACCCACTTTGTTTACCCCCCTTGGTTTTGGCTCCAGTGATCTCAAGGGTTATCCACACAGGTGCATCCCAAATCTGGATGTCCATGTGTGTAAAATCCCCATGGTGCATTTCTGGACTTTTAACATTTTAAATTAGATTGTGTTGAATATACATATATATATATATATATATATATGGGAATTTTCGCAAAGTATGACATCCCACACATGATACCTCGGGGGGAGGGAATCAGTCAGGCCTGGAGGCTTTTAGACTCCAGGGCAGCCCCTCAAAGGTTTTGGTCTGCTTTAACTGAGGGCTTTTTTGAGGGCTCATGCTCATATACATGGCAAATTTTTTTATGTGTGTGTTTTTGTGTGTGTGCACGTGGGATGCTACAAGTAAGCTATACATTGTGCAGGGAAGATGTATAAATAATGTCATACAAAAGCAGCGACAGAGCAGGTTAACACATTCTCTGCTCAGTATTTTGATAAACAACAATGCTCCAGTTCTTATAGAGGGAGAGATGTGTCACGCTCAGGTAACTCCAGCCCTCCAGGTAAGCCCTCAACCCCCAATCTCCGCAGCCAGCTTCACCTGTAGGAGCCCCTGCTTGCCGGGACGCAGAATACGCCTGCCCGGGATCGGTTGCCCCCAGGACTTCAATGGCTCAAAGGATGAGAGCTTACTGGTTGGAGGTCTGAAGAACCAATGACTAGAGCGAGTTAGCGGAAGTCCAGAGACAGGCCAGAAGTCGACACCAGGAATTCAGAGATCGCAGCGGTACAGATGGATGAGGCAGCTCGAGGTCGGGGTATAAAGCAGAGGTCGGCAACAGGGATCAGACGGAGAATGGTCGGTTTCAAGCAGGGGTCGGCAACGGAAGTCAGATAGAGATTGGTCGATTCAGGCAGGGGTTGGCAACGGAGATCAGATAAAGAATGGTCAGTTCAGGCAGGGGTCGGCAACGAAGATCAAACACGGCAGTAACACAAGACAAAGCTAGGTATAAGGCGTTATCACAGGCACTGAGTGAATGACGGGGAAAAGGCTTTATAGGGACAAGACATGATTGGGAGAGAGCGTGATTGGTGCAACTGGGAACTTACAGCTCATTGGCTGACACAAGGAAAGGGCGTATAGCCCAAGAGACTCCTGTGGGTACTGATTGGCCCGCACAACCAAAGGGACAAGCCCTAACATAACCTAGGGCTCATTGGCCCTTAACTGTGAGGGGGGAGTTCCCCCCTAGCTGAGCCCGTAGGCTCTACTGATTCCTCATTCGGCGGCCGCCAGGAGGGCATATGCAGGACAGCAGCACCGCCAGAGGGCATATGCAGGACGTGCTCGTGTGCGAGCAGAGGAGGAGACGCGGGGGTGAGGAAGGAGGGCGTCCGTGCTCGATGTTGCACGAACCGCGGCCGCCGAGCAGGAGCTGCTGCGGTCGGCCACCCGGAGACGGCGCTGGAATGGGGCCCAGGTAAGCGGTTTCTGACAAGATGTAGGAGATGCCACTGCACATGTGCCGTGGGATCTTTTAGACTCCAGTTCCAGTTTCGGTCAACTTAAAAAAAGTGCTTTCAAAATTACAGAGCAGAAATTGAAATCAACTCATATGTGAGAAGGCAGAGTTTATACTGGACCTGTCATGAGGTTCTGTGGCTCCTCATCTGACACACAAGTCTAACAGGTTCTGCATTGTAGAAGAGCTGTTAGACCAAGGACAGTGACATTAATCATTAAAGAAGCACTATCACAAAATTGTGTAATATTTGAAATCCATATAAACATGTTGGCTAATGAGAGGAGGGGTCACTTAAACACCTGAACTGAATAAAACTCCCACCAAGCCTATGGTTTATTCTCTCATGGTAGGAATAAAATCCAGGGGTGACAGGTTTAGTATATCAGGGGTGACAGAGCCTGTCACCTGGATGTCCTTTTCTTTCCATTAAAAGAAAGAAAGACAAGCCTGGCTGGATATTTCTTGATTCCAGGTGTATAAGTAACCCCTCCCCCCAACATCCAGCATATTTATATGGATTTTTATCATTGGGCCAATATATATATCCTGTTTTTCTTGAACCATGAGTTAAATAGGGTAACCTAATGCTTAGAAAATCAATGCAGGACACATAGCACTTTCTTATGAATGGGGGGAGGGGATGGCATATCTTAAGTGAATAACATCCTAGGAGGTTGCATAGTTACTGGTACATTGTTTTTACGGTTGAAAAAAAAACATATGTCTATCAGGATCAACCAAGTGATGGTATTGAGGAAAATTATTTTTATTATTTACAGATAACAGCTAATAGTAACAGTTAAACTGGACCAACACCCTTTTTTCTTTAACAGGTGATGGCCCCGCAGACAGCGAATAAGAAAAAGCTCGGGGAGCATCCAGAATGCTGGGGCCCCCGCGAACATAACCCCCCCAATGTCTGTTCTCCTTACCTTCAGCTTCCGGAAAGGAGACCCACGATTGGCCGCTGGGCGGTCACGTGGATCATGGTCACGTCCTCAGCACCGGCCAGTTGAACGCCCCGTCCACATGCGCGCTGGCGGCCAATCACAGGACTCCTTTCCTGAAGCTGAAGTTAAGAAGATCGAGCATGCTGGGGGGTTATGTTGTGGGGGCTTCTAACATTCTGGATGCCCCCCAAGCTTGTTCTTATTCGCTGTCTGTGGGACCAACACCCATTAAAGAAAAACGTGTGTTGGTCCGGTTTAATGTTTTAGTGTTTGTAAAAAAAATAGCAAGCTATTCCACAGCTATGTATCAGTTCTTATAGTAAAGAATAGTTCTTTTAGTAAAGAAGGATCGTCACATTTGAAGATTGAATCTTTTTTTCTTCATCAAATAGCTTTTCCCCATATTTTCTGTATCTTATATAAGTTAATGATGTCCCCCCTTAGGCCTCCCCTTAGGGATGGAGGTCATTCATAAATACGTGCAAGCTTTCTATTTTATGTGGGAGAGCTTGTTGGCTGTTCACAGTTGGCTGGTATTCACTAAGCTTTCTTGAACTCTCCATCTTAAAGTGGACCAACACCCAGGATTTTGACTATCCTGGGTTTTGGTCCACTTCAGGGGGGCACCCCGATTAGGGGTGTCCCGCTGTGTAAAACCCCCCAGAACCCCGAAAAACTCACCTCACCACGCTCACGGACAAGCGGCGGACAAGGCAGTGCGCCCGCCACCGCCTCCCGCACGTTGCTCTGACAGGGCGCGCGCCCGCGCCGGCCATTCACAAACGCCCGGCGCGGGCGCGCGCACGGCCGCCGATGAGGTGAGTTTTTTTGGGGTTTTGGGGGGGTCCCTCACCGCGGGACATCCCGATCTCGGATGTCCGGCGGGGAGGGAGGTGATCGCCCGGGAATCTTATAGATTCCCGGGCCGATCACAGTAGGGTGATGGTCCACTTTAACACAAATTAAGTGATATACATAATTATTTAGCCAGCAAACCTACCAGTAATTGAATTTTGAGAGGAAGAAGTTCTAACTTTCAAATTAAAAACATTTTTGGGGCATTTCTAATTCAAGTATCATTTTAGTGTATAGCATTGCTGAAAATGAAAAATGTCATTTTTAAGTTGGTTAGTTTCAGTTATTTGAATTATTATAAAAGAGGAACAACCCCCAAGATCTTTACCATTCTGACATGGGCATCCAGATTTGTGTGTCCCCCGGGATCGGCCTAAAACCAACATTTTGTTTTTCATTCTCACGGCACATGTGCTAATCAGCGGCTCACATTGGGTTCAGATTTTCTTTGGCTCTTGAAACAGCAAGAAAAGCTCAATGAACATGTTTTTTAGGTTATTAGAGTTTATTTTAATGCATTAGTGTAGTGTTTGTGTGATTGTATGTCTAGTGTGAAAACAGATGTGCGGTATAATTGCTTCTATTTATGCATAATGTAAAATGGTCCCACACCCTGCAGGGTGGTGTAGGATCACTACTCAGGTCCATCCCATGTGGTGACCCCCCCCACTGCACATAGCCCTACAACCTACCCATAAACTCACAAAAACTCACCTATTCCAGGACCAGATCCACCACGGCCAATAGCAAAACCATGTGACTCCTGGTAGAAGGGTTACCACCTTTCCCACAGAAAATACCAACCAACTTGTGGACGTGGTGTTGTGGGGTTGTGGTCTTTAATCCTAAAGGGAGAATAAAAAAAGGGCAGGAGAGGGGGGAGAAAAAAAGAAGAAAAAGGCAATTAGACAAAAAGAAAAAAAAAGGAGAAATACAGGTAGAAGGCACGAATAGAAGAGAAACTGGAGGGTGCTGGGCAGAGAAAAAGAAAGCGAGAGAGTAAGCAGAAAGAGAGGAGGAAAGGAGCAATGGAAGAGGGGAAGTGAAAAGCAATAAAAGGAGTGGAAAACAAGGAGGAGAGGTAATGAAAAAAGAAAGAGAAATATATAAAAGAGAGGGATAGATTAAGAAAGAAAAGTGAAAGAATAAAAGACCAGGAGAAAAAGAAGGAAGGCATGAAGGAGGGAGGGAAAGAAAGTGTGATAGAGCGTGAAAGAAAGGAGAAAGAGGGGAAGGAAGGCATGAAAGAGGGAAAGGAAAGAAAGAGAGTGAGTAAGAAAGTTATAAAAAAGAAAGAGATGAAAAAAGAAGGGAAAACAGCAGGGAAAGGAAAGAGGAGGGAAGGAAGAAAAGGTGAGAAAAAAAGAGCAAGGAAGGAAAGAGGGAATGGAATAAGAAAGAAAAAACGAGAGAACTTGGGGAAGGGAGGGGAGAATGAAAGAGAGAAGTTGAGAAAGAGAAATAATAAAGTGTGTGTGTGTGTGTGTGTGTGTGTGTAAGGCAGGGAAGGAGGAAGGGAGGGAAAGGGAAGAAAAAAGAGAAAGGTAGGGAGAAAGGAGAGAGCAATGAAAGGAAAGACATAATATGGTCACCTAGTTGGACAGCAAGCAGCGGCACAGAAGCGCAGGATGTGCAACCTCCTATAGAAGGGGATAAGACAGCTGGATCTTGGGCTTCATGCCTTGACTCCGGCACACAGGCTTCTCACGTGGGGCTGAAGGTGGAGGCTGACATCACCACAGCGTAGAGCAGACCTGGGCAATGTACGGCCCGCGGGCCGTATACGGCCCTTTGCTAGGCTCTTACCGGCCCGGGCTGAGCTGGCCAGTAAGAGACGCAGAGGAAGGGAAAACATGCCAGACTCGACGAGCCGAGTGGCCGATCGGCTGCTGCTTAACTTAGGTGATCGCCTGTGTACAGTGTGAGAGGCTTAGGTTAAGCAGCAGCTGATCGGCCGCTCGGCTCGTCGGGTCTGGCACATTCTCCCTTCCTCTGAGGAAGCCAGACCCGATGAGCAGGTGATAGAGACCTGGTGACTTTGGAAGGACAGAGTAGGAGCTCCAGAGCATCAGTAAGTCTTCTCAGAAAGATTATGTCGTTTGCTTGTGTTTTCCCTTCCTGCCTGCTGTCTCTTTTTCACCATGTACCTGCCCACCATGCTCTCACCATGTCCCCTTCCTGCTGCCCACCATGCTCTCACCATGCCCCCTTCCTGCTGTCCACCATGCTCTCACCATGCCCCCTTCCTGCTGTCCACCATGCTCTCACCATGCCCCCTTCCTGCTGTCCACCATGCTCTCACCATGCCCCCTTCCTGCTGTCCACCATGCTCTCACCATGCCCCCTTCTTGCTGTCCACCATGCTCTCACCATGCCCCCTTCCTGCTGTCCACCATGCTCTCACCATGTCCCCTTCCTGCTGTCCACCATGCTCTCACCATGCCCCCTTCCTGCTGTCCACATGCTCCCACCATGCCCCCTTCCTGCTGTCCACATGCTCCCACCATGCCCCCTTCCTGCTGTCCACCATGCTCTCACCATGCCCCCTTCCTGCTGTCCACCATGCTCTCACCATGCCCCCTTCTTGCTGTCCACCATGCTCTCACCATGCCCCCTTCCTGCTGTCCACCATGCTCTCACCATGTCCCCTTCCTGCTGTCCACCATGCTCTCACCATGTCCCCTTCCTGCTGTCCACCATGCTCTCACCACGCCCCCTTCCTGCTGTCCACATGCTCCCACCATGCCCCCTTCCTGCTGTCCACATGCTCTCACCATGCCCCCTTCCTGCTGTCCACCATGCTCTCACCATGCCCCCTTCCTGCTGTCCACCATGCTCTCACCATGCCCCCTTCTTGCTGTCCACCATGCTCTCACCATGCCCCCTTCCTGCTGTCCACCATGCTCTCACCATGTCCCCTTCCTGCTGTCCACCATGCTCTCACCATGTCCCCTTCCTGCTGTCCACCATGCTCTCACCACGCCCCCTTCCTGCTGTCCACATGCTCCCACCATGCCCCCTTCCTGCTGTCCACATGCTCTCACCATGCCCCCTTCCTGCTGTCCACATGCTCTCACCATGCCCCCTTCCTGCTGTCCACATGCTCTCACCATGCCCCCTTCCTGCTGTCCACATGCTCTCACCATGCCCCCTTCCATGCTCTCACCATGTCCCCTTCCTGCTGTCCACCATGCTCTCACCATGTCCCCTTCCTGCTGTCCACCATGCTCTCACCATGCCCCCTTCCTGCTGTCCACATGCTCTCACCATGCCCCCTTCCTGCTGTCCACATGCTCTCACCATGCCCCCTTCCATGCTCTCACCATGTCCCCTTCCTGCTGTCCACCATGCTCTCACCATGCCCCCTTCCTGCTGTCCACCATGCTCTCACCATGCCCCCTTCCTGCTGCCCACCATTCTTACACTTTGCCCCAGCAGATATGAGCTCTCCTTCCAGACTGCCAGAAGCCAAGGGCTTCTCTGATTGGCTGGGAAATTATCACATCAGAATGTTTGAAGTGGACCAAAACCCTGCATTATCAGCCTGGGAATCTTATAGATCCCCTCCCCGCGGGGCATCCAAAATCGGGACGCCCCAGGTTGCCCATAAACTCACCTTCTTTCCCAGTTCAATAGCGCATGCACGAGCTGCGGCCGCATGCCCGCTATCCCTCTAGCAGGGCGCGTGCCTGTGTCAGCCATTTGAGAATGGCCAGCACGGCGCGCTCCCTGTTAGAGGGAAGCTCGAGATGCAGCCGCCAGCGCACTCAGAGCCGCTGAGCTTAGACGTCGCTTAGACGCCCATAGCTCAGCGGCCCTCCACAATATTTTTAGTTTCTCATGTGGCCCCATGGAAAAAATAATTGCCCACCCCTGGCGTAGAGGATTGCAGGAGGGAGGTCACAGATAATTGACAGCAGGGCCCAGAACAGAGAAGAGGAGAGGGAGCTCTCTGCGATAACTGACCAGTTGGGATACCATCCCTGCCTTCGCCCCCATTGCTTAACTGATGGAAATACTGGCAATTATAATTGCTGGTAAAAAAAATACTGGTACCGCCACCAAAGAATACCGGGCATGCCGACCAAATACCAGTCAGGTGGCAACCCTACCTGGCGGACAATTTCCGCAATAGGCTGCAGGTGGTCATGACACTAGGAGCACAGGAGAGGTGAGCTCAGGTTTTGAAGGTTGAGGGGGGCCAATGTGTGGGTAGGGGCAGGGGGCATCACAAATCCGCACCCCCCCGGCATCACAAATCCGCACCCCCCCCCCCGCCCGAAACACAAGCAGCTGCAGTTTTTCTAATTTAAAGCATGAAAAAACTAAATTCAGTGACTAAAACAAAAACATTTATTTTTAATGCACAAAACACCAATGTGCCATTATATCATTGCTGATATTTCTCCATAATTTCAAGCAGTCCAAAACCCTCTTGCGTCATTCCTGGCAGCTAAGACTCCAGGGCTGTCCATTTGCGTACCCCTGGGGCATCCCAATTTGGGATGCCTGACTGTGTGAAATCCTAGGAATTGCCCAAAAACTCACCTTTCCTGGGGCTAAGGTCAGGTATCAGGTATCCCTGACTTCCGTTTAGCTGAGGCAAGCCAGTTGGATGGCCATGGCTATGATGGCGAGTCAGCACTGCCAAGCGTCCAGCAGCATCACCTGGCCTCTTAAGCGGAATGGAACCCAGTGGAGCAGAAAAATTTACAGGCTGATGAGTGTCTGTAGCGCGGATTTCAGAGCGAAGTTAGTAGTCGCTGTGCTTGGCCATGGTTCTTTGTTTCAGAGCGCCTCAATCACTGGCCGGCATTGATCAATATGATGTGTGAGTCGCAGTACTATGCTGTATGGGAGCGAACGGTAGCGAGGTAATACGTGGCCCTCTGCAAGGATGAACGCTGATGCTGTACGCTGAGCCTGGGATAATGATGAATCGTACGCTACATGGCATTGTTCCAGTCACTCACCAGATTCTGCTTCATAACTGTGGAATTGCGTGCCATGTCCGGCGTTCACCTGACGCTACCTGTCGCTTACAAGGCACTACCTGGCGCTAGAGCTTCATGAATAAGGCCCTTAGTTTTGGTCTACTTTAATCAGCAGCATAAAATCCTGAATTGAGGGGAGCGTCAAGCATCCCAGTGGCCCCCTCACTCCCACTAGAGGGATACAGCCCACACATGCATCAACGTCCTGCCAGAAATGTACGTTTTATGGCAATCCCAGGGATATCACATACACATATCACACACTGGAGCATCCCAAATTAGGATGTCCCACAAATAGGGGACTTTAGGCCGGTGGTTGCTACTGTTTAAGTGCCTGTTTGGCAGATTTTTTTCATAAAAAACAACTTGATACAAAAAATGGAACAGTTATATGAATGAGAGCATTAAGATTTAAGATTGTTAGTGTGAACCAATTAAAATTCAGTTAATTTATCTAGAAAACAAGTAAGCACGACTCGCTTTATTGTGTAGCGGCAGAATTGCTGTGGAAATCGGCGTCATGTTTTTTCGCACAAGTGCCGACCTCGCGCAGGCTGCAGATCAGCAAGAAAAAAAAAAGAACCAAAAACAAATAAACGATAAAAGAATGGAAACAAAATTACAGAAATTTGCAAACTTTGACAAATGGCGGCTTGTACTTGCCACAAGCTAATGGCCTCCAATGATTAATAAGAGCAAAAATAATTGCATTTCATTAAGATTGATGACACCCCTGCCCGCCCTCCCTTCCCCTTTCAGCTTCTCTTTCTCTCTCGTTTCAGCCCTAAAGTGGAAAAAGATGAAGTCCTCATATATATCGGCTGGTGTAGCATCGTCATGGCAACAGAGGCAGAGATGGAGTGTCAGGCCCCTAATCAGCCAATTATCACTCAGATTACTGCGATACGGGAGAGCTGGCTCCAGAACACCCAGGTATAATCAAATCTTTTTTTACAGACTGATTCAAACAGTTTAAAATTAAATTTGTAACAGGGCGTACATTAAAATAAAAAAACAATTTAGGCTCAGCCAGGGTTATAAATAATGCTAAGTGGCCCTGTGAAAGTTTGAGCGCCTGTTTCTGCCGGGCAGCTTCCTGCTGCCATTTATTGTTCAGTGGGACTTCTGTAGTTAAGCATTGTATTTATTTCAAACATATGTGAGCTTGGGCTTCGCAGGAACCCCTTAAAATATCCATATTAGATAATTAAAGTGGACCTCCAGTCGAAGATAAGTTAAAGGGGACCAAAACCCATGTAAAATGGCTCTGTTGTCTAAAAGATTGTAGGGGTGAGGATACCAGCCCCCCCCCCCCCCCAGGATCCCCTACACTGATCCATATGCTTTTTGCACTGTTGCCAGGCAACGCCTGCTGGTAGGTGTGCGCAGTTGAAAGGAGTGGTCTGGGAGAGGTGCACGGCAAACCATTTATTCAACAATCTCTGCCATGCATATTAATGCCTGACTGAATTAGAGCAAGTTAGAATCGAGGTGAGTTACTAGACAAACTAGGGAGGTTTGACACACAGGGGTATCTTAAAGCGTCATTATACTCAAGTCACCACTTCCACACTAATGGTGTTTGGCTCTAAATGGCAGTTAAAGTGGACCAACAGTCAAAAATGACCTAAACCAGACCAAAACAACAAACAGTGTTTATATGTATCCCTCCCAGGGCAATTTCGATTGCTGCATATAAAAATGATTTGACCTTTTTTCAAATCCTGCTGTGGTAAATTTTAAAGATAAAATGGCAGTTCATATATGTGCAGGCCGCCTGCAAACAGGAAGTGCTGCTGGGTTTCCTGTTACTGTGCATTATCAGTTATGTCAGTTGAACCAGGCAGCAGCATGGCTGAGATGCAGGGAGAGGAAGCTCCAAAATGGCCGCTACCTTTCTTTTCCAACTGTGCCAGGCTGTTGGTCCAATTTAATCGGAAGACCAACGTAAACGATTCAGGTTTGATGTGCAAGCCCCCTGGGAAATTCAGACTGGTCACCAGCAGCCATGTGATTACCATCCACTTGTGAATAAGGAAGTGGTTAATATATGGGTATAGGACACTTTAAATCAGGATGTCCCTGTAAAGCAGACCACTCATCCTGACCCCAAAGGATTCCTAATGTGTCCCAAAAAAAGAAGCACAGAATGGGACAAAAATAAATGCCAGGTCCCATCATGGTCAACTGGTGCCCCACATAACCAGCAGCAACCAATTAAACATTTCGAGGTTCTGAGTCCAGTGCAGGAGTACAAACCTGGTGACTAGTTCTGCCAAATGTTGCAATTGGTGTTACTGTTAGGACAGCAGAACTTTCTAATTTGGTAGGCTGGGAGTTAGCAGACCTCCAGACCGTAGTTCCGACTTACATTCTTTTTAACTCACACTATCCTGGACCCCCCAATTTGGCATGCCAATCATCAGTTTCTGGTCATCTTAAATCACTAAATAGTTACCCTTAAATGTTCCTCTGGCTCTGCTAGACAAATATGGATAACCAGGACACACTAAGCCCCCCATTTATCCACCCCTCCAGCCAATGGGCATGCCAATTTGGGGGTACAGTAGCAGGGCATTCAGTGGGGTATCCAAAAAAGAATATATGTAAGAATATAGATTTCTTCATTTTGTATATTTTTTTTAGATTTGAGCTGTAATGGTGGTGACTATGTTTGATTTCATTTTTACTTTTTATTTTCTTAAAGAAAACCCTTTTTTAAAAGAACTTTGTAAGGATCAACCTTATGTGGCAACCAGGTCAAAAAGATATTTCCCGAACTATCACCACTTCTTCACCCTTAGTGGACAAGCCCCCCTTTGTCGGGGCACTGAAATCTGTTTCCTAATTGCGGTTGCCCCACAATTTAGGGGTAAGCAATATCCCCTGAGCTCTGGGACCACAAGGGAATGAGCACTTCCGATTAGGGTTAACAGATATTAGAAAATAGCCAAGGTCATACACAGGAAGTCAGTCCGAACCATGCCCTTAAGTACAGAGATAAAGCAATCAAAAGTCAAAGAAAAAAGCCAGGTGTCATGCAAAAAAAGTAACCAGACGAGGTACCAGGGGAGTAGCAAAGACAAGGTCAATGGAAGGACAGGGTTATACACAAATATGTTCAAGACAGATAAGAACAAGGAGAAATGCACCCAAGGAGAACACTATAATGGGCATTTGTGATATGGGCAGGCTCAGTTTTATAATAACACTGACTGTAAGAAATATTATTAAAAATATGATATTCCATCTCTGATATGCCCATGTCTTCTGTCACCAAAAGGCCTTAGTAAAATGCACTCTGATTTCCTGGGTGTGGAGAATTCGTCGCCTATTCCCCCGATGGCTGAGGCCAGTGAACACTCTGAAACACAGAGGCTCTCTGCTTCAAAACTATCACTGCTACAATTCTCACCTAAGGCTGGGGACTGAGCCGGAAGGTCTGACCCAAACATCATCTCCTGCTGGAAGCCTGTGCTGACTGCAGGTTTCAAAAGCATAGACCCAGACACCACGGTGTCAGTACTTTTTAAATAATTACTCATAAACCAATCACATTCAGAATCTAGAGATCTGAATGCCTCCACATTTAGGCTTCATGTAATTCTAGGTTCCAGGGAACTCCGGTTAGGAACCATATCACACAGCAGTGGATGTGCAGCACCTGAGTCTGTGGACACCAAAACCAGCATCCTGCGGCTTTCAAGCCAAACGTTATGCCCCATAATAGTAGTGTAGTTTTAGCTGGAAGATGTTGGGGGAGGAGCCCAAAGCTCCTCTCAGGGGGGAGGAGGAAGTGACCAGCGGTTTAAATGTACAAGGTAGGGACAATCAAAGCTGTCTCTGTCTGGGGGGGAGGAAACTCGTAAGCTGCCTGATGCCTCCCTGTGGTTGCCCTGCATCACTGCATATCATATAACTGCAATAAGGTAACAGACCATTCATCTGCTTACTCTGATTGTAACTACTCACTTGTTTTTGCCCTCTGACCTATTGCATCTACTCGTCGCAATTGCTGCTGGTGTTTTAACGCTGTCCTTGATGCTTTTAAGATGTTATTAAAAGTCAGATTTTAAACAGTCCATCTGAGCTGGTTTCCCTTCACATTCAAAACTTTCTTGGGCTGCCAGAACCCAGTGTCCATGCTCTGAATGGGATTTACACATGGTGGTTGAGCTGAGGTGTGCACTTTTGCTTTGTGCTGTCTTATCGTTACCATTGTGTTGGACTGTCCCTATAAGGCTCGGTTCATACCAGGGTCATGCCCATCATAGACTATGGGCCCTTTCACATGGCTGAATGCAAAAAAAGAAGAAAACGTTTATGGATTCCAGTCTATTAAATTCGAATGGAAATTGCAAATCATCACCTGATTACGGTGAAAACACACTGATCAAATGCAATATTCATAACAATGTTGTAACATATCACCCTAGTTCGAAGCCATTCTAGGTTTTAAAATCTGATTTATAATTAAGTTTAGAGATTTTGTTAGTTGTTAGGGTCCAGCGAGGTAAGAGCTATATTTAGAGGTTCATGACTGTTGATGGAAATGCTGGAGTAAGCCTTGCTGCTGTAAATAATTCAATGAGATGCTTATTGGAACTTATTGGAAAGTGGATTCCTTATTGGGGGTCCCTGCCCTGTAATACCAATTGTTCAAACCACTTGGGAGTCCTCTTTCTGTAATTCCAGTTGTTCAAATTACTTGGGGGTCATTAAACTTTAATTGTTCAAACCACTTGTGGGTCACTACACTTTAATGCCAATTGTTCAAACCACCAGTGTGTCAGTGCTCTGTAATACCAATTGTTCAAATCGCTTGGGGGTCCCTTCTCTGTAATACCAATTGTTCAAACCACTGGTGTGTCAGTGCTCTGTAATACCAATTGTTCAGGGCACTCGGGGGTCCCTGCTCTGTAATACTAATTGTTCGAACCACTGGTGTGTCAGTGCTCTGTAATACCAATTGTTCAAACCACTTGGGGGTCTCTGCTCTGTAATACCAATTGTCTAAACCACTTTTGTGTCAGTGCTCTGTAATACCGAATGCTAAAACCACTGGTGTGCCAGTACTCTGAATTACCAATTGTTAAAACCACTTGGGGTCACTACACTTTGTTTTTTAAGTACCCATTGGGTCAGGCCACTTGTGTGTCAGTACTGAGTGCATTGTTATCTGTAGATGGCAATATAAACATACTGTTCACCCATAATGCCTTTATCCTGGATGCTGGAAAGTAAAATATACAGGCACCTAAGGTAGGGACATTATATATACCAATGTATTGAAGGTAAAGAAGGAGTGCTTAAGAATAACTTCCATAATGAGCAGTCACACAACTCTTCAATTCGTAAGCTCTTTTACAACTCCCGTTTTGTTTCCTCATTTACCTAAGCCCCTCGTTTGTCAGTAGTTTATTCCTATGTAAGGAAGACTAAATTGATATAATCCGAAAATTCCTTCTCATACTCTCTTTACTCCATTAAAAAGTTTGCAGGAATACAAGATTATAATGTGAAAGTTGGACTTTCTATAAATGTTACACTTGGTAGCTCCCTCCACAACATTGGCAAAGTTCAAGAACGTCACTTAGGAGGTCTTCAACAAATCATAGACATAAATATAAATAATCGTCATCAAACTTGATGAAGTACACTTAAGGTATGGCTTTTACTTGATGAATTACCATTCCAGTCCTTTTTTAGCCATGTTCTTTGGCATATTCCACTTGCTTTCCAACTAGGCTGTCCACAACCTCTCCTGGCTTTCTTTCCTCAGACTCATTCTACTTACAAAAACTCCTCTTTTGACGTCAGTTTTAAAAGTTTCCAATCTAGTGTGCCAATATGATGCACTCAAGGTGCTGAGCTTATCTGTTAATTTTTTACTTTTCTATGTTTTTGCAACTCCATGTTATCAAATAAAATGTGTTTACCTTAGAAATGTACATCAAAGTGGTGTTCAGATGTACATTTCAGAATCTTCCCCTCTCTCTGGCTTGCTAATCATGTGATTGGCCAAGGCAGACATGACAAATTTAACCCCATCTGCATTATTTCAATCTCTTCAGATAGGTCGAATCCGTCTTGTTTTCAAGAAGGCAGAACACCAAAAACTATACAAAAACGTTTTCCTTTAATAAGGTAGAGGGAAGGGTTGACTGGTACTTGATCTAAAACAGATCCTTTTCTTTGTGTTATTGGGCCACTACCTTCTTTCCAACCGTGTTGTATCCTACAGCCAACAATGTTTCTCTTGCCTGAGAAATTGGCTAGCTTGGTCCCATGTCTCTTATGAGAGGTCTTTTTCATATTTGCTGAAACACCTGTATGTGCAGCCTCAGCTCTCGATTGCTGTGTTGCCTCCTTTCCAAAAGGAGTATTCATTCATCGTACATTAAAGGGCAGCAAGGCTGCTACACTAGAGAGAAAACAGATCACCCTTAACCTGATGATGTTTTATTATGCATGAATAATATTCTATCCCCTCCACCAGTCCGTGTGTTTTCTACCAGGTAGGTGGAAGAGATGGAGGTAGCAAACACTTCGATCACTCACTCACTTCGCTCATTTAGGTGCTGGACAGCAAGGCAGCCAAGTCCTGTGGGATCCACACCCAATTTATCTTCATGAATGTAAGGATGTCCATGTTGGCTGTGGATAGGTGGATTCTCTTGTCGGTGATGACACCTCCTGGGTTGCTGAACACTTGCTGCAGGGCAGGCCAGCATCTCCAAGGTATAGAGGGCAAGCTCTTGCCACATGTCCAATTTACCGACTTGCCTGCTGGAACTCCACTATTGCCTTCTGCTGCTGCTCACACACCCTTTCCAACAAACAGTATGTAAAGGGGAATTCCTCCTGGTTGCCAAATCACCTATGAGGAGGTGGGTGTAAAGGCCAGAGTTCCTCTGCAGTGCAGATAGGCAAACAGCAACAGGGTGTGAATGCCCAATGTGCGCACGCATGCCATGCACTTTATGCAGCAGCTCTGGCATCTCTGGATAATAGTTTGAGAAGCTTTGTACCACCAAGTTGAACACATGCACCAGCAAACAAATGTGTCTCAACCCAGCTGGGCCCAAAGCTGCTACTTGTTGCACACCACCTTGCCGAGCTTTAGGTGCAGCGGCAGCAACCATTAATCTGCCTGCTCCTGGGTGCCAGTCCGCATCTCCTGGGTGGTGTGTGGTCTTTCACCTAGGCATATGAATTTCAGCACCACCTGCTGCCATTTCCCAAGGCTGGAATGGTGGTGCAGGCACTGACTGAAGGAGGAGGCAGGAGAAGATGAAGTGGAGTAAGCAGGCAACAAGTAATGTTCGTTAATCCTGGGTGGTGGAAGTATGTTTGCTAAAGCGATTCGCGGCTCTAGCCTGGCTACCACTACATTAACCAAGTGGGCAGTTAAATAGCTGTAACATCGCTTCCCTTGCTTAGTTTTCCACATGTCACTTGTGATGTGGACCTTGCAACGTGTGGCATTGCGCAGTACACACCTTATTTTCTCCACAACCTGTTGTTGCAGGGCAGGGATGGCAAGAAAAGTTGTGGAGGCTGAGAATGATGTATTGTGGGGTAACCACAATACATTATTAGCACCAAGCTCTAACTAACTGAGTTAACTGGCTCCTTCGCGATAAGATTCTTTATGCTGTCCAGCTCCACCAGCTGGAATGGGAGCATTTTAAAGGCAAACCTGTGGCCTTTTGAGTCAAACTTTCTGTCCATTGTTTGGGTGGTGGTGGCGGTGGTCACACATCCTCCCTTTGGGGGGGAGACAGGTGAGCTTGTGGTTGCGGCATTAGAGGCTGAGATAACGACAGCGTTAGTGGGAGCCTCAGGTGTTTGCAATATTTTCCTGTTTGCGTGAAAGGTCCCTGGTGAAGAACATCATGCTCCCTATCTTTAGTGACTGGTGGGAAAGCATGCAAATGACCTATGTATTCCTCCTCCTCTGCCTCATTCTGCCACTGAGCTCCCAAAGTCAGCTGGGAACTCCACCAATAGTGTGTCCACAGTGTGCGTTTGTACTCCCTCATCTTTCTATCCAACTCCAGTGCTGGAATCTTTATAGCAGGGATCAAGCAGGGTGGTCACCAAGTAACTGGCACTGTTGACTATGCAGGCAACTCTGCGGTCAGTCCACAGGCACTAGAGCATGTAGTGGCTCATGTGAACCAGGCTGCCTTGAGTCAAAGAGAAGCTGTCTTCAGTAGGGGGTGTCTTCTCCTCCGCATCCCACCAGCCATGAGCTGCACTGTCATCCTCCGAAGCCTCTAAAACTGTTCCTTGGCTGGCCACAGTTAGCCTGGCAACCCACCTGGTAAGCCACTTGTGGACTTGCCTGTTAATGTGCTTTTCTCTTCCTCCTCTCCCTCCTCCTGTCACAATATTACATTCTTTTTCATGTCCTGAAGTGTTTTTTTCTAGCAGGCGAAGGATGGGGATAGAATCATCAGCACTGACCATTTTGGTGGCCTATTAGAAGCACAGCAGCACGGCACATATGTCCCTCTTTGAGGCCCACTCATTAGTGGTGAAATGCTGTTGGTCTGCACTTTGACTCACCTGAGCATTTTGGAGCTGGAGCTCCACTATTGTGCACATGCGAAAGCCAACATATGTGCCTCAACTTAGCTCGCCCCAAGGCTGCTACTAGGTTCTGCCCATTGTCAGACACACCTTTGCAGGGATTCAGGTTCAACATCAGCAACCACTCATCTGTCTACTTCTGGTTACCATGACGGGATGAGGAGGCAGAAAAGAAGGAAGCGGAACAGGAGGCAACGAGTGGAGGCATAATAATAATACTAACAATATTTTTCTGTTTGCTTTGCAGGTTCCTTGGTCATGGAGGTGGTAAAGATTTTTAGTTGGTACAGTGTCACAAAATATGATAGTGCTCTATAAATAAACAATAATAATAACAATGTTTGTTTGCTTTGCAGGTCCCTGGTGACGGCCATTGGGCAGAGATTATTCACAATTATCCCTCTTCAGTGACTGGTGACACAGCGTGTAAATGATCTGAGACTTGTCGCCTGTGCACTGTTTGAAAAAATGCCACGCTGGTGAGATTCTTTAAGCCAGCTTTTTCAGGGCTCATTTCCTGGGAGTAGGGGGCAGTAGTAGCAAGGGGCTGGTAATGGTTTGCACCCTTCTCCCTCTTCTGGGGCTGCATTGCTACCATCTCTTCCACCAAAATCTGATTGCCTTTAGTCCACATTGGATCTAGGACTTCGTCATCATCCCTCAGATTGTCTTCCATCCACTCCTCCCTGCTACCCTCCATCTCCACATTGCAGAAAGCCGCAGCAGTCAGCACTTGGGTTTCATCCTCATTGTAGATGTCCTGCAATGTTCCAGAGTTGGACACTTGGGAAGCCCTATGTCTGCAACTGGGGCAGGGACGGGTGGATGGTCCACGGAATCCTAGCTAGAAGTGTCCTTATAGAGTATTAAAAAGTACAACTATACTTAATCTCGAAATGCATGCAAAAGGAACTGTAGTAAAAGTGTCCACAAGCAAAAACAGTAATAAAATGCATGGAGCTAAAACTGAAAAAGGTCTCTGTCATAGTTCATAAGACAGGATAAACCACCACCTTAGAGCACCATATGTGCTTACCAGATAGTCGATGTAAAATGTGGTTATCACAAATTATCATCCAAAGTGAAGCAGTGTGAATCTCCACTTCCTCTACTCCAATGATTTGATCCCCTCCCCTTAGCAATGATCTCTTTAAAACCGCACATTCATAGATTCAAACAACAGCTGTGTCCAGTTAAGGTATCTTCCCAAACCCATAGCCATCAGGTAAAAAATAAGTCTCCAACACTTAAGGGAACACTTTGTATTCTGATGTTAGACCAAGCGCTTCCTTAAAGTTATAATAAAGGCAAGACCCTGTAGTTCATAAGTTATTAGTAAAAGTATTAGAGCATTGTGGCTGCAGAGAAAAATGAGGAGAAACAGTGGGTGTGGCAACAGCAATGTGATGTAAGCACACTGTGTGCTTTACATATATCATACTAAAAAATAAGTGCATTGTTGTGCTTCTAGTTATTACTGCCAGCACATAGTGTGACCAGAAAAAGGGGATGAGAGAGGCTGCAGGCTAAGAGCATCTCCAGCCTGCCAGCACATAGTGTGACCAGAGAGGAGGGAGGATGGCGGGGTTTCAGAGCTGCAGAAAGAGGAAGCCATCTGTGGAGGGAGTGGGGGGTGTTTTCCGCATTAGTTACTGCTCCATGACTTTTGGCTGAGATGGCCTTGCTGATTTTAAGGGGTGAGGTGGAGGGCTCTGCAGAAGTGAAGTGGGTCGAAGACAAAAAAAGGGAGGGGGGAGGAGGGATGGAAATAAAAGAAAAAACATATAATTATATTAATAATACTAACAATGTTTTTCTGTTTGATTTGCAGGTTCCTGGTCATGGACATGGTGAAGATTAACGAGTGTCCCATCTTTATAGTGTGCGGCACATTCTATTTTGGGCGGTGTTGGTTGTGGCATCTGGTAAACCACAAACATATTTTTTGGTAGAGTGTCCCATCTTCCTGCAATTTTCAGTTTGTACAGCACCACCCGGAATACAATAACACTCTATAAATGAACAATAATAAAAATGTTTTTTTTTTTTTTGTTTTTGCAGGTCCCTGGTGAACTGGAACTTGAAGCACTGTCTGTTTTCATTAAGTATCACTTTCCATTTTTTGATTAAATCAAAGGGAAGCTTTGTCAGTCACCTAAACCCTCAATCAAAACATACAAAAACAAATGTATGGTGCAAATCATGCTTGAGCTGCTGCAGTAGATCAGGTTGGCATACAGATGCAGGACAAATCTGCAGCTTTGTCGAGTACCAACTGTCAGCACCTCAAGTACCACCAGTGGTACTAGTACCATCTAGATCTAGAACCCTGATCTAATCTGTCAATACCTCAACTTGGTTTGGCCTCACCATTCTGGCAGTGAAATTGGGGCCTACAAGAATAGGCTGCAAAGCCTGGTGCCTGCTGGAATTGGAGGAAGGTGTAGTAAGCAAAGGTTTAACATGTCCTCTCCCTCCAGCACCAGCTCCATCATCACTAACAGCAGCCTGTTCCTGGAGGTGGACTGAAAAGGACAATTAGCAGAGGTTCCTTTGTCCCTAGCTGTCCCTCAGTATGTGAGCCACCCGTCCATGCAAGGGGCAATGAAATGGACAGTTAGCTTTAGAAAATGGACTCCCTCTCACCCCTTCCTCAATAAAATATCTAGTCTATGATTTTTTAGTTTTCTGTTATTATTTTGAATACTTTCTCTAGGCCATTTTGTGCAGGACAATCGCTCAGGTGTTCCCACCCCAATTTGGCCTCCAAATTTCATATGTATTGCTTTAATTTTCTTTTTGCTTTCTGTTATTATTGTTTCTCCAGCCTATTTTGTGCAAGGCAATTCTCCTCGATTTACAGCCCACTAGTCCTTGCTACTGCCATTCTAAAGCCATTTCTGGTCCCATAAACTCAGGTTTCCACTGACTTTAATGGATCTGGGGTTCGGGTTCTGAGGACCCAAACCGAACTTTGGCAGCAAGTTTGGCTGAACTTGTTGAACCCAAACTTATTGAGGGTGGGCCCCCTATGGACCTCCAGCTCAGGGAGTACCTAGGGGACAAGAGAAAAGTAGTCCAGTCGTATGAGTCCCTACTCTATTTATTACAATTGAAGGAGGGGGGGGGGAAAGAGGGGGTACCTCGTTGAGGGCCCTCTTACGATTGAGTAGTTTGTCGGACTAATAATCAATGAGTAACATATGTACTAGCACTGATAAATTTATTGCTTCATAAATTCATGCAAGGTGTCATTTTAACTTAATTGTCATGCCTTGTACAATTTTTTTTTCCACATATTTCAGACAATATTTACATATGTGTACATATTTCTATTTATAAAAAGTACAGAGATGAGATAGCCAGGTAATGAATCTTATCTGGTCTTCTCCAATCATTCAATGGTCTGTTGTGAAGTGTGAACCCAAACTTCAGCGAGTTTGCCCATACCTACTAATAATCTCTAGTAGGAGGATCAAACTCCTAAAAGAGCATTTTTCTTTCTTTGAGTTACAGTGATCATTCAATGTGCGATGGTGTCCAGCCTATTTTCTAGTCTCGTCCACTCTTCCACTTTCCCACCTACAGTGATTTATCAGTGAAGGGTCTTGTTCTTATTACATGTCACACACCGGTGTAACACACTAACCACCTCCCATCATCTATCGCTGAACTAGATTCATTTGTCAGACAGGTCATGAGAAGCGATAATGATGATTCTTAAGATCCATTCATCAAAAGACAATCATTCATCTGCCCTCAGCAAAGCTTAACTGTTGCCAAATAACAATGCTGCGGTCAATAATATATTACGGGGCAAATTAGAGCAGATGGAACAACAGCCAACAAATAAAGTCCCTAAAGACCGGTGAGTTCATTCAGTTAAAGGGAATCTATCATGCATTGTCAATAGTGCCTCATTCTGTCAACATTTAAAGAACTGGCAGACATGTGCTATACTTTAATGCTATTTCAAGTAACACCCTAGTGCAAAGCCTATGGAGCCCTACAAAACCAATGAACTTGAGGTACCATCTAAGGTCATACAATAACATACCTATACTGATCTGATTGCTTAATATAGATTAAAAAGCAGAAAGATCATCTGTTGTGATGCAAGAGATTACTTGTTACACCTTCCCTTGTTTTTTTTTTAATATAAAAGGATATTATCATCCTGAACTGCTTGCTTTATGGTGAATCACTGAAGCCTCCCATGTTTTGTACTGTTATCAATCATGCCATGCCATGAACTTTATGATGGCGGAATGCCCTGACAGAGGGTTGTCCCTTTTATCAGGACCGGATTAAGTGTGGTGGAGGTCCCTGGGCACAAAATCATGTGGAAGCCCCACCGCAATCCCCCACCAAAGGGTAGGCGGTTCAGGCTTATGGTGAGCCTCTATGGGATGCCCCTCCCACACTAGTGCCCTCTTGCCCCTGCCCATCGGTGGGCCCTGTTTAAGTGACCGCTGTCCTCCCTCATCCTCCTTGTAGTCTTCGGGGGAAAAGAGGGGGGGGGTGTAAATATGTATGCTATGCATTCGGTGTTTTACACCTTTTTTTCCATTCTTTTAGTCTTGTGTCAGCCGCCGCGCTGGCTTGTCTTTACTGTTTTTTAAAATTGCCGCCGCCGTGCGCTGAACTGGTTCCGCGCTTGGCGGCGGCATTACCTCAGGCGCTGGTGCGCCATCATTGGCTGCTTGCATGTTCTTGGCTTCACGCTCTTCGGGGGGGGCGGGGCCTGTCTATGGCGTGCTCTGCATCATCGCTGATACCGGCCCGCCCCTCTAGGTATACCGACGCCATCTTTATCCTGCTTGTTGGCCCATGCGCGACGGACCCCTACCTACCGCGGTCCGTAAGTGCCCTCGCGGGCGGCTTTATATCTTTCACTTTTGTTACTGTGTGCTTACAGGTCTTGTATGCTTATGTCTTTCAGGCGGGGCAAACCTTTTTGGCTTCTCCCGGCCCTGAATTAGTATATAACTTGTAGGCTTTCTAAAAATAATACTCCCACTTCCCTAGCGGGTTATTGGGGCATCCGGGGTTGCTATATAGCGTTATTCCCTATCGGCGTATAGCGCCGCTATAATCACCATATGGAGGCATCCCAGGATAATGTGACCGGGGTCCCTTCGGGACAAGACCGGTTGTGTGTAGCGTGTGGGCAGCCTCATGCTGACGCTGACAAGGTGCGGGTCTGTGTACCCTGTGCTGAGCAGGTGCTTGCATTGCCTGCTAGTGGCTGCACCTCGTTTCACTTCACCTACTCCCCCAAGCTTAAACCTCACTCCTGCCGAGTTGCATACTAGTGGGAATTCTCAGCCTGATGTGTCTTCTAGACTGGCTACTTTTGAGCAGTTGATTGCTAAGTCCTTAGCGCGTAAGACCCCTACTAAGAAGCGGCACTTGACACCTAATGTCACTGTCTTCCCTATGGGAACTGAGGAGTTTTGGAATCTTTGTGGCTTTTCCCCCGTCTGATGAAGGGGAACTCTTTTCTGATTCAGGCTCATCTGATGAGAGACCAAGGGGTCATGACGATTCTGGCTCTGACCCCTGGGCCCCGGATGACACTGATAGATTATTGACCCAGATTTTTGAGGTTCTGTCCATCTCTCTCCCTGTTGCGGCTCCCAGGCAAAGAGAGGAGCTTTTCCATACAGCAAAATCACGTTTAGAATTTCCTGAGCAGGCACATTTCCATAACCTTGTGCTCAAGGAATGGGAGCGCCCCAGTAAACATCCTGGGGTTCCAAAAAGTTGGGATAGGAAGTATCCCTTTCCTGCTGAGATGGTTAAATGTTGGTCATCCCCCCCCCCGAGGTGGATGCCCCGATCCTAGGGCTATCTAACACCTCTGTCATGCATTCCCCTGATTCTACTACCCTGCGGGATGCTGAAGACCGGCGCATTGACCAGCTGGCATCCCACGCCTTTGCATGTGCAGGGACGGCGCTGCGCCCAGTCTGTGCCTCTGCCATTACTGCTGTGGCCACTAGAACCCTTATCAGAAATATGCTTGATAGTGCCCCTGATGATTTGCCTTGTGAGGTGTTTAATGCACTCTCCAGTTGTGATGTTTTTGTAAATTTTGTCCTCTCAGCATTGGATGACACCATCAGAATGTGTGCCAGAACTTCTGCCCTTGTGGTGGCTATACACCGCTCTGTTTGGCTGCGCCAGTGGGCTGCTGACAATGCTGCCAAGAAGGCCCTCACTGGGTTTCCCTTTAAAGGACTGTGCCTGTTTGGGGACCGCCTGGACCTTTTTGCTAATGGAGGCAGGTTACCCCAGCGCAGGTGGCAATCTCAGCCCTTTCGGGGTCAGGGTTCCTTCTCCTCCCCTTACCGTGGTGCAAGACAGGGAAGGGGGGTTTCCTCTCCTGGGGAGATTTCTGGGGTAGAGGCAGAGGACGTGGATGTCCTGGCTCCTCCTGAGGTCCCAAAGCAAAATCCTCTCCCAAGCCTCAGGCATGATGGGGCGCCCTCACCCATCCGGGTGGGGGGACAGCTGCAGCGCTTCGTTCACGTCTGGAGGCTTCATGTCTCAGACCGGTGGATTCAGGAGGTAGTGTCCTCCGGTTACAAGTTGGAGTTTGCTGCCGATCCCCCTCCAAGTTTCATCAGATCCCGGATTCCTCACGACCCTGTGTCAGCTCAGGAGCTAGTGCAAGCAGTGCAGGGCCTCCTGGAGCTGGGAGTCATCTGCCAGGTCCCCTTAAGAGAAAAAGGCAAGGGCTTTTATTCCAACCTATTCACAGTACCCAAAAAAGATGGTTCAGTCAGGCCCATCCTGGACTTGAAGATCCTCAACAGGTTTGTCAGGGGCAGGCGCTTTTGCATGGAAACTCTGCGCTCTGCCATCAGTTCCCTGCGCCAAGGGGATTTCATGACTTCTGTGGACATCAAAGATGCTTATATTCATATTCCTGTGTTCCCAGGTCATCAAATGTTCCTCAGGTTCGCTCTGATGGATCAACACTACCAGTTTGTGGCCTTGCCCTTCTGCCTCACTTCAGCTCCCAGGGTGTTCACCAAGGTGCTGGCTGGCGTGATGTCTCTGCTCAGATGTCAGGGCGTCCGCGTGCTTCCCTATCTGGACAACATTCTCATCACTTCCCAGTCTCTACATCTGACAGAATTGGATACTCAGCTGGTGGTGTCCACTCTGGAGTCATTTGGATGGGTGATCAACCATCCCAAGTCCTCACTGTCCTCTTCCTTGGTAACTCCATTCCTTGGAATGAATCTGGATACAATTCAGGCAAGGATCTTCCTTCCTCAACAGAAGGTGGACAGTCTGATTGCACAGGCTCAGTCCCTCCTAGCTTGTCCCCATCCCTCCATCAGGCAGGGGATGCAGCTGGTGGGCCTGATGGTGGCATGCTTCGAAGCTGTCCCTTATGCTCAGTTCCACTTGAGGCCCCTGCAACTTCACCTATTGTCAGTATGGGACAAGGACCCAGCGCCCCTGGACAGGGTCTGTGTGTTCCCCATCCCCCCCCCCCCGGGTCAGGAAGTCCCTCTCGTGATGGATGGACTCAAGGAACCTGTTGGGGGGCAGATCCTTTCTTGCTCCTTCCTGGGAGACGGTCACCACGGATGCCAGTCTGTCTGGTTGGGGGTGTTTCTGGAAGTCCCTGCGGTTCCAGGGGAGGTGGGGCCCCCAGGAGGCCCACACACCTATCAATGTCTTGGAACTGTGGGCGATCAGGTTAGTTCTGGCTCGCTTGACTACTCACCTTCGGGGCCTGCCTGTTCAGGTGCGCTCGGACAACCAGACGGCAGTTGCCTACATCAATCATCAGGGAGGGACCCGGAGCAAGGGGGCCCTCCAGGAAGCGTCTCTGAACCTGACTTGGGCGGAGGCCAATTTCCCCTGCGTATCAGCTGTGTACATCCCGGGGGGGGGGGGGGGAAATCACCTGGCGGACTCTCTGAGCAGGGGGACCTCTCGCCAGGGAGAATGGTCCCTATGCAGCAGGGTGTTTCAATCTCTGTGGATCTGTTTGCGTCCCGCCACAATCACAAGCTCCCAGCCTTTGTCTCTCTGTCCCAGGATCCTCTGGCCTTGACCTCGGATGCGCTAGCAATGTCATGGCAGGACTTTCAGTTCCTGTATGTCTTCCCTCCAATCCCCCTGCTGGGCAGGGTTCTGCGCAAGATTGCTCATGAAAGGGTGCCAGCAATTCTGGTGGCCCCCAGGTGGCCAAGAAGAGTGTGGTTCGCAGACGTGGTGCAGCTGGCAGTAGATCAGTACGCTCTGCCCTTGGTGCCAGATCTGCTCACTCAGGGCTCACTACGCCATCCCAATTTACAAACTCTGGCTTTGACGGCTTGACTGCTGAAACCTCCATCTTGATGGAGAAGGAGCTGTCTTCCTCGGTTGTGGATACTTTGATTAAAGCTAGGAAGAAGTCTTCCTCTTCCATTTATTACAGGGTTTGGCATGCCTACATTGACTGGTGTGAGTCTAAGTCTCTTCCCTGTCATGTGTTTTCTATTCTCAGGATTCTGGAGTTCCTGCAGCATGGGTTGGAGATGGGGCTAAAACTCAGTACTCTGAAGGGTCAGGTTTCTGCCCTGGCTATTTTCTTCCAGAAGTCCTTTGCTCAGCACCCTCTGGACTTTTTTCCAGGGGGTCACCCATGTGCGTCCCCCCACGTAAGCCTATGGTGCCTGTTTGGGATCTGAAGTTGGTTCTGGCAGCCTTGCAGGGTGCTCCCTTTGAACCTGTGCAGGATGCTGCCTTGGCCATTCTTACGCTTCAGGTTGTATTTCTGGTGGCTATCACTTCTGTCAGGCGTGTGTCTGAGTTGGCAGCGCTTTCCATTCAGCCCCCTTACTATGAGAGACACCAGGACAAGGTGGTGTTTCGTTTTAAACCTGACTTTCTGCCTAAGGTAGTGTCTGCCTTTCATTTGAATCAGGATATTGTTCTTCCTTCTTTGTGTCCTAATCCTAGCAATGCTAAGGAGAGGGTTTTGCACTCTTTGGATGTGGTTAGGTGTCTGAAGTACTATCTGGTGGCTACTGCACCTTTCAGGAAAACTGATGCTCTTTTTGTGGTCCCTTCTGGTCCTAGGAAGGGTTTGGCTCCTGCCAAGTCTACTATCAGCAAGTGGATTTGTCAGGTTGTGATTCAGGCCTACTCTGCTAAGGGGAAGAATCCTCCCTTCCGCCTTACTGCTCATTTCACTTGTGCTATTGGTGCCTCTTGGGCTTTTCAGCACCAGGCTTCTGTTGAACAAGTTTGCAAGGCCGCTACTTGGTCTTCTGTTCATACCTTTTCAAAGTTTTACAAGGTTTATGTTAGGGCCTCAGCTGATGCTGCTTTTGGTCGAAAGGTTCTGCAGGCTGCAGTGGTTTCAACTGTCTGCTGCTGATTTTTATTGGGGATCCCACCCTACTTTATGGACACTGCTATTGGATGTCACAACTGTAAGTATTATATTTGGAGCAGGACGTACTGTATACTAAGAATAATACAATTCTGTGATTACTCACCTGTAGAATTGGTATTATGAGTATACAGTACGTCCTGCTCCAACCTACCCTTGGTTGAATTATCTTGGATCCCCTGTATGGTGATTGTTATCCTTGTTATAGTTGATAGTTTGGATTGTTTAATTCTCTCGGCTTCTCATTAACTGCTTTTCAATGCTGGGGATTTGTGGGAGGTCCCGGGTATTTGAGGGGCTGGGAGGAGCCAATTTTCGATTTCTCTGCAGTCCAGCGCCTTATGGCGGAGTATATCCCAACTGTAAGTATTAGATTTGGTGCAGGACGTACTGTATACTCATAATACCAATTCTACAGGTGAGTAATCACAGAATTGTATTTTTTCCTTCAAAGTTGGTGGTTGTCTTGCATCCGCCTACTTACTGGAATGTCATTCCCTTGTGCCACCCTTGTGCGGGTGTGTTCTGTTCGGGAACTCCTGCTTTGCCTTTCCGCAAGAGGGTTAGTGTAGTCGTTCAGCTGGTCCAGCAGAAAACAGTTCCCTGCATTCAGCTGCCAGTGGCTGTATTTTGTGGCTTATGTGCAGTGAGCGGCCGCCGATTAACTGCTCTGCACCCTCCCATTCCTGTAGCGTTGCTGACGGCGGCTTTGCTGATCTAGACTCTGTGTCCTGCCCTGTTGTGGCTTTGGCTGCAGGTTTGCAAAAATAAAAAAAGACTTGCCCAGGTGTGAGAGGCCCCCACTGCCGCCGATAGCTTTGTTGCTGGCCCTGCGGCCTGTCAGACCACAGACTGAAAACCCTCCTAGACCAGACCATAACCCAAGGTTTGGTGGAGGCCCCCTTGGCAGGGCAAGTGGAGGAGGCCCTGGGATGCACGCCCCTTGCGCCTCCCTCATAATCTGGCCCTACCTGTAAGTTGCGTTTAATTAGAAGCAATTAACCATGACTTGTCTTCAAGAGAGTTACTTTTTTCTAGACCTCAAGCAGAAATTATGCCTGTACTGTCCTATAAAGTCACATAAACATAAAAAGAGAATTTGCATAGACATGATGAAGCTCCCTGACCTCTTATTTCCAGATGTTTTGTTAACGCTCCAGGTTTGCCTGAGAAACAAGAATCAAGAGCTGATCGGAGAGACAGCCAAGTACCCAAAACGACAATAATTAGATGGCCAAAGGGCATGGAGGGCCATTGAATTGGCAAGTCTGCAGCAGCTTTCGGTAGACTTACCAGGCAAATCTGTACAAATGTTGGTACATTTGTTTAAATTTCCACCAGCACCCAGTCTGTTCTGAGGTTCAGCTTCTGTGCAGGTCCAATCCAATGACCCTCCCTGCCCTTTGGCCATCTAATTATTGTCGTTTTAGGTACTTGGCTGTCTCTCCGATCAGCTCTTGATTCTTGTTTCTCAGGCATTTCCTTTGTTGGACTGCTGTGCTTTGGCCTCTGCATTCTGAGGCTTATGCTGTGCGTTGCTCTGCTGTCCTTAGCTTATTATTATGTTAACGTTGGTTATATACAGAACAACATTATATTTTGTGGTGATCTACAATCTAAAGGATATGGGGGGAAACAACAGGCTGGGTCACAAAAGTAAACATGGTGCAAGTGCTCCAAAGGGTGGCAAGGCTGTAAAGCTCATCTATATAGAGGAATGTTAAGGGTACTTTCCACATGTCTGAGGTTGATAAGTCCGGAATGGCAAATTACATGGGGAAGGGAATTCCAGAGGATTGGAGGGGTTTATCTGAAGTCCTGGAAATGAGAGTTGGAGGAGGTGACAGGAAAAGCTATAGGCAGATAGGGCACCATGTCTGGATTGGTATCTTTGTACTAGCAATTAAATGTAGGATGGGGCTTGGCCACAAAGGGAATTGTAGGTTAAGATTAGAAGTTTAACTGAGTTAGTTCAGAAATTGGTAGCTAGTGATGGAACTGACCTGGCAGAGAGGAGCAGCACTGGAAAAGAGAAAAGAGAGAAGCAGAATTGTTGAAAATGAATTGGAGGGACACACATCTGTTTGCTGGTAGACATAGGAGGTTGTTGCAGTGGTCTAGCCGAGAAATAATCAGGGCCTATACTAGAATTGTAGTAGTTTCAGGTGTGGGAAAGGGACTGATTCAGCAGATGTTTTTGAGTTATATGAGACAGGGGGTGGCTAGTGACTGAATGTAAGGTGTGGATGAGAGCAATGAGTCCAGTAAAACCCCAGGACATTCGGGGGTTGCAGTGATAGTCAGGTCTTTGACAGATATGGTTATATTGGAAGCTGGGGTAGAATTGGATAATGGGGAGATCCATGTTCAGTTTGAGGGAGCGGGTGACATGAATAAAGAGATAGGCTGGGATACCAGATAGAATGGAAGAGAGATCTGCACCTGGGAGGTAGATTTGAGTGTCATCTGCATAAATTGATGTGGCTTTTCATGGTACCCTCTTATAATGTTTCAATGTCCACCCATTTGTCACTGGTAGTAATGAGCCGAATCTGCCTCTATTCTGATCTTGTGCTGTTCTGTCAAATAATTAGCAATATTCCAGTTCTGTATCACCCTAATTTGAATTCCATGACATTCTATGAGGGATGTATTTTTGAGTCTTTGGAAAGCAACTAAAGCGGCCAAATGCCCCCAGATTACATGGGAAGACTGTCAAACATCTGGAAAATGTTCCAATCAAAATCAATCAAAAATATCAAGTTAAGCTTAGCCAAATAATATATTTTTGGAGTAGAATAGTCCCCCCGCATCCCCTCCCCTTTTAATGTTTTTCAAAGATCTGAATGTAATGTAATGTTTCCTTTAAAAGAATTATGCAGCTGTTAGAGTGGCAAAAAAAATCGAATTAACTTATTAAAAACATATCTCTATAATGGTCCCCTTTAACAGAATAATGTACTTCACATTCAAAAGAATCCCTTTAAACTAGGAAACTCCTTTAAAACTTCAGTTTGTAAAGCTAATGGTCTGTTTTAACAAAATAATGTAGTTAATACTACATTTTTAGAGTGTAAAATGCATCCCTCTTTAAAGTTGACCAACCGTCCATCACATCTACGAACCGCTAGGTATTTCTGGCTATACACAGCCAGAGGGAGTAGCCCATGGAGGTGCCAGGCAATCCATGCATTGCCAGGCTTTAATATGCATGTCAGCGATTAAGCTGTGGGGTTGAACAACTGGGCGATTCTCTTCAATTCAGACTTGTGTGAGGTTCATTTAAAAGAATAATAATAAGTGCATTAAAAGACTAATCTCGCTTAAATGTATTTAAATAAAAGTGAGGGTTTCTTTACAGAATAATTTTAAAACATCTGTATGTAAAGCTAGAGGTAACTATAATATAACATCTTCTGTTCACTGATTTTTAAAACTTAAAGCGGTGACACACTCTGCCCAAGTAACAGATCCTCAAAACTTACCTCTTTTGGGACTGGATCCACTGGTGGCCAATCATGTGACTGCTGGTGGCCAATTTCTATGACCAAGCAAGGAACAGCAATTGGCTGTCAGTGGTCATGTAGGTTGAAAGGTGGAAGAGGTGTGTTACAGGGTCCCTGGTATTATGTATGCGGGGGACTATAAAAGACTTGCCAGAGTGTGATACTGCCTTATTGATAAAATGGAACCCTTACTAATACATTTATATCCCTGGCTTTATTTACAGATGGTATATCATAATTAAAAGGAACGGTTTACTACCTACATTAATCTTACAATATAAGGGTTGACTCAGCACCGTATTCTTTTTACTCAGGTTTTTTTTGTGATGATTTTTTTTCCCCGGTAACCAATGAACAAGAGATATTCTGCAGGAAAAAAAAAGCTTGTGGGCAGAGGGCGAGCTCTCCCAGGCCAACCTGGGCTCTGAGGCACTGCGGTAGCATTACATTTAGGGGGTATGACAGGCATAGTCCCACAGGTTATAGTCCCACAGATGGCAATTTTATCCCATTGGCTCCTCAGCCAAGCACATGCACCAAATGTCAAAACCTGTGGTTTCTCTTGTATTGAGCAGGATTAGGGTAAGCCTTGCTTGTCTCACAATGGTCTAAACTCTTACTGTCCCTACATGCAGATGCTTTAATGGAGTGAAACCAGAAAATCGCACATTTCTCACAAAACCGTTATTGCTCCTAGTTCAAAGGGCATCCCAAATGTATTAATCCAGTCAAACCTGAAAAGTCTTACCTTTCTTCTTGTGGGCAAAACCCAACACTATAATTGGCCGTCACGGTCACATAGTTGCCTCACATAGTTGCCGGTGCCGGATATCCGGAAGAAGCCATGGATAAATGCAACCATATTGCCCTCTATACAAAAGAAACTGTGGATCTCCATACCATGCTTAAAACCACCTCTAGCATTTAGTGCCCAGTACCTTCCAGCTCCTCTTTCCATAAGCACCTTTGTATTTTAATAAGGTATCCTTTTAGCAAAAAGAGAAAAGGTGGGCACGAAAGAAACCTAACTGGTGGCAGAATGGTGGCTGGCACTAAAGTAATTTAGGCCTCATTTGCAGCAAGATATTAGGTGAGACCCAATACTAGCGTTACATGTATATGCTTCTATTTCCCATTGCACCAAGAGTAGTCTTATAAATGTTTATAAAAATATATTTTCTTTCTAAATATATATAATTTATATACATATTTCTTACCCTGGGGTGTTATTTAATCTAATTTATTGCATTGTCTAAGCAGTTGCCTGATGACAAATACCCTTGAAGTAAATCAATTGTTTTGTGGTCTTTGCAACCTTTAAAAGTTTATTACCTATAGTTTAAAACTTTGTAAAGCACTTTAAGTAGTTTAATGGTTCTAAAAGTAAAATTAAACTAGAATGAAACCCATTTGTTGTTATTAAATCCCATACTGATTCCAGACGTCCTGCTGCTGAAAACGCTTTCTGGAAGGATTTAGTGCTCTTGTTTAACCTGTTCACTGCTTGAACAGAGCATTGCCATTGTAATAATCACTGGATTTTATGTTCCCCAGAAGCTCCCCTAGGGATGTGAATTCCCTCTATTATTTTCTACGCGGGTGCCCAGTGGGGATTTTTCACTCTGCCGCTTGAAAGATTTTTGCTTTTTATGGAGAGGGCTCTAGCAGCACAAGAACGGGCCACCTCAGACCATATGTTGTAGGGGCTGTACAAATACCATCCCACTCAGCCTGCCTCTGAATATCCCTGCCTATGAATGATTACAACAGGGAAAACCATCAGTAGTTAGAGGTACCTACAGTGAATATAAAGAAAAAGTCTACTGGAATCTTTTAGGGTGGAAAAATAAAAATAAAAAAGTAAATAAAGATATATATAGATATATATAAAGATAATGTGGATACATGAATATGTACACCCTTAAAGTAATTGTCCAGGCAAGTAATCAGATTGCCCTACAGCTCCTAATGTTCTCTGTTTTTAATTTTGTTTTTGAGCCACCAAAGCTACAAACTTTTACTATGGGCAGTAACTTTTACTTTGGGCTCCTGAGAGGTATATGTGGTTACATATTGAGGACTAGAGTGCTTAAATTAGCACAGGAGAGGCTATAAGCCATTGTGTGAACACTAACTTGGATTCTGTGGCTTACTCCTGGGGATCCGCGTTGCTGGGAGAGGGGCGTGGCCTGGCGAGCGCGCGTTCTGTGCTGGCCCGCCCTCCCCATTCTCTTCCTGTCTTTCTACATGAGGCATTTCTCGGGGGCCATTTTGGATGCTGAGCTGCGCTCCTGGTGGTAAGGGCCGGATGGCCGCTTCCTTAGCTTATGTGGGGGCCCCTCTCTAGCGGGGGGCCCCCACTGATTGCAGGTATGTGTGTATATTTGTTTTGGTTACGCATGTCTGGAGCTGGGATATAGATATATATATATATATATATATATATATATATATATATATATATATATATATATACAATTATGTATGTGTTATTGCCTTATATATGTAGGATTGCACTTATGTTGCCTGTTTGTGTGTTACAGATTGCATTGTATTTGTGTATATTAAGGGGTTACTCCTGGTCCTGGGGTCCCTAGTGTAAATTTGATCACTTCAAATCCTCCCACCGGGACTTTTAAGGGGCATCCCGGGTTGCTTAGGTGTAAATTCCCTGCGGTCTTGCGACTGACCACAAAAATCACCATATGGAGGCTCCGCAGGATACTGGGCTCGGGCTCCCTCTGGGACAATCCGGGCCATGTGTGGGGTATGGGGTATCCCTTACGGGGTAGAATGTGCTGATCTGTATACCATGTGCACAAAAGGCCATAACGCGGCAGTCTGGTACCCAGTCTTCTGGGCCGGCTCCTCCCGCTTCATCGCCTTCCCCTCCCCGCCTTATCCATACCCCAAGTGACATTGGTACCAGTGGGGAGTTGCTTTCTGATGTTTGGGCTAGGTTGGCCAGCATCGAGAAAATTATTGCTAGCACGGTGGGCAAGAAGGCCCAGGCTAAAAAGAGACATTTGTCGTCGGCCCAGCCCTTGTGGGATGTTGACGACGATTCCGTTGATTTGTCAGATTATTCCCCGTTAGAGGAGGGGGAATTGTATCAGGAAACAGAGGCTGACTATGTTCAGTCTGGGGATGCCGATGGGCAGGTGCTGGGGGATGCCGTAGATACGGCCACTGTTCTGTCACATCTATTGGAGGTGTTGGATATTGAACCACCTGAGGTGCCCCCTCTCAAGAAGGGGGAATTTTTTGGGGTCCGCAAGCCCCGTCTGGAATTCCCTGCCCAGGGTCACTTTGCTGCGCTGATCCTTAGAGAATGGGAGAGGCCCAGTCGGCTTCCTGGTGTTCCTCAGGGATGGGATAGGAAGTATCCTTTCCTGGTGGAGGTGGTTAAGCGCTGGTCTTCTCCTCCCGAGGTCGACGCGCCAGTTTTAGGTTTGACCAACTCTTCTGTGCTGAACAACCCTGACGCCACTTCCCTTAAGGATGGCGAGGATAAGCGCCTTGGTCAGATGGCGTGCCACGCATTTGCCAGCGTGGGCTTGGCTCTGCGGCCTGTTTGTGCATCTGCGCTGGTGTCGCTTGCTACCAGGTCTCTCAGGAACTGGCTGAATAACACTCAGTTTGATCCAGCTTGCGCTGAGTTCGCTATACTTAAGAGATGCGAATTGTTCATGGATTTTGTCATGGCTGCTATGGAAGATTCTATTGTCGTGTGTAGTAGGACTTCAGCCTTACTGGTGGCTATGCGCAGATCGGTCTGGCTCCGACCGGTGGACAGCGGACGTTGGGGCCAAGAAGCCGCTCACAGCTCTTCCCTTCTTGGGTACGCGGCTGTTTGGAGATAAATTGGATGCTGTTGCTAAAGGAGGTAAGTTACCTCAGCGGAAGAAACAGCGCAGCCCCTTTCGGGGGGCTGGCTCGTTCACTCCTTCCTTTCGAGTGGCCAGAGCGGCTAGGGGTTTGGCCTTCTCGGGTGTCAGGGGGTCGTTCTGGAACAGGGGCAGAGGTCGGGCACGTCCCGCGGCTGCCTGGGGTTCCAAGCCTAAGCCTGCCGTTAAACCGGCTCAGCAATGAAGAGGCGCCCTCACCCACCAGGGTGGGGGGACGGCTACGGCTCTTCTTCCAGGTCTGGGCCCGGGAGGTCACAGATAATTGGATCTTGGAAGTGGTCTCCTCCGGGTACAAACTGGAGTTCGAGTACTGGCCGCCCCCAAGATTCTTAAGGTCTCGGGTGCCCTCGGACCCTCAGGCTGAACAGGGGCTCCTGTTAGCAGTGAAAAACCTTCTGGACATGGGCGTTATATGCCCGGTGCCTCCGTCGGAGAGAGGCAGGGGTTACTACTCCAACCTTTTCACGGTTCCCAAAAAGGAGGGTTCGGTGAGACCCATTCTAAAGCCAAAAAGTTCCGCATGGAGACTCTGCGCTCGGCTATCAATTCCCTTCGGCAAGGGAATTTTATGACATCCATAGACATCAAGGATGCGTATCTGCATGTTCCGATTTTTCAGGCACATTAGAGATTCCTCCAGTTTGCGGTGGAGGATCAACATTTTCAGTTTGTAGCTCTTCCCTTCGGACTGACCTCGACGCCGAGGGTCTTCACCAAGGTCTTGGCGGGAATAATGGCTCTGCTCAGAGCTCAGGGCATTCGCATTGTGCCTTATATGGACTACCTGTTGAGAGCAGCTTCTTCCCTCCGTCAGGCGGAGCTGGACACCCACCAGATGGTGTCGACCCTGGAGAGGTTCGGGTGGGTGATCAACCGCCCCAAGTCTTGTCTCTCTCCGTCTCGTGTGATTTCATTTCTGGGCATGAATCTGGATACCATTCTGGCCAGAGTGTTTCTGCCCCAGACCAAGGTGCAGGAGATTCAGGGTCTTATCCACCTTCTTCTGGCCAATCCTTGTCCCTCTATCCGACAGGGGATGAAACTGGTGGGCTTGATGGTATCCTCCTTTGAGGCGGTACCGTTTGCACAGTTTCACATGAGATCTCTTCAACTTCACCTATTGACGCATTGGGACAGGTGTCCGCAGTCATTGGATCAACCTTTCAGGATGTCTCCTAGGGTTCGGCAGTCCCTTTGGTGGTGGCTGGAATCGAGCAACCTGTTGAAGGGCAGATCCTTTCTGGTCCTTTGTTGGGAGATGGTTACCACAGATGCCAGCTTGTTGGGCTGGGGAGGTTATTGGAAAAGTCATCAGTTCAGCTGGGTGTGGTGTCTTCAGGAGGCTCACACCCCCATCAATGTCTTGGAGCTCAGAGCCATCCGACTGGTTCTGGCTCTTCTGACCTCACATTTACAGGGTCTACTGGTTCAGGTTCGTTCAGGCAACCGAACGGCGGTAGCTTACATCAATCACCAAGGAGGGACTTGCAGCAGGAGTGCCCTCAGGGAAGTCTCTCTGATCCTGCACTGGGCGGAGAGCAATGTTCCTTGCATTTTGGCAGTATACATTCCGGGAGTGGAGATTCCCTGAGAAGGGGATCCTCTCGCCAAGGAGAGTGGTCTCTCAACCCCGAGGTTTTTCTGGATCTTTGCCGCAAGTGGGGGACTCCGGAGGTGGATCTCTTTGCCTCGAGGCACAATCACAAACTTCCGGCCTTTGTGTCTCTTTCTCAGGATCCTCTGTCTCTGGCAGTGGATGCCTTGTCCCTTGCTTGGAAGGATCTGGGGTTTCTGTACCTGTTTCCGCCCGTCTCCATGCTGGGCAAGGTAGTTCACAAACGTTCTAGGAGGGGCACCAGCGATTCTGGTGGCTCCAAGGTGGCCAAGAAGGGTTTGGTACGCAGACGTTGTAAGGCTGGCCGTAGATCAGTACCGGCTTCTCTTGTTGCCTGCTATCTCAGGGTCAACTACTTTACCCCATTTTACAAACGCTGGCTTTGACGGCTTGGCTGCTGAAACCTTCATTTTGAAAGAGAAAGGTTTGTCTGAGGCTGTTGTTCAGACCTTGATTAGGGCTAGGAAGCGGTCCTCTTCTGGCATTTACTATAGGACTTGGAGGTCCTATATTGATTGGTGTGAGGCTAGGGCCTTGCCTTGCAGGGTGTTTTCGATACCTTTTGGAGTTTCTTCAGCATAATCTGGATCTTGGGTTCCAGCTTAGTACTTTGAAAGGACAGGTTTCTGCTCTGTCGGTTTTCTTCCAGAGGTCTTTTGCCTTACACCCGCTGGTTAAGACCTTTTTCCAAGGGGTCGTGCATGTGCGAAGGCTGTGGTTCCTGTTTGGGATTTGAATTTGGTTCTTTTGGCTCTGCAGGGTCCTCCTTTTGAGCCGCTACAGGATATTGCTCTTTCGGTTCTCACTCGGAAGGTTGCTTTCTTGGTGGCTATTACCTCTGTTGGTGGGAGGTCCCAGGTATGTATGGACCGGGAGGGGCTTTCTTTTTTGCATATTCATCTCTGCAGAAGTTCGTCCTCTACTGGAGATTACCCACATGTCATGAAGATCGAAGATCTTTTTAAAGGTGAGTACTCACAAAAATGGTATTTTGTGCAGCCAGAAAACAGGCACAGAATCAAGCCTGAAACAATATCTTATCCAGCCTCTCAATAAAACGTAACTTTTAATGTCCAAGGTTAAAATAGCCGAAAGTGAAATAAAGTGCCGAGGTGCATAATAGCATGAAAATCCAGATGCCAAAATGTGTCCTGTTCAGTACATATCCATAATGCTTTTTGGCCGCTAGGGCCCTTAATCATATAACAGAATCAAGTCTGAAATGGCTTCTCTACAACAACCACCGGGTAAAAAATGGTCTGTGACAAAAAGCAGATTGGGTGGTCACTCCATTTAAATTTATGACAGTAAGCAGCCTTTTTGGGTGGGAGGCAAGGCCTTTCTAAACTTTTCAATGCTATTTCCTTCTTGCAAAAATGCTACAAATCTGTCAGATTGCAAGGGCCTCTCATGCATACAGCTCTCTTCAGGTCAATTGGATTCAGGTCTAGGCTCTGTCTGGGCCAGTTCAAAATGTTGAACTTTTTCTGGAGAAGCCACTTCTGATGTCGAATTTGACTAGTCCAGAACTAAAGTTTATTTTGACTTTTGGTCTGGATTATGTAAAATGAAGAATTCCCATGTTCCAGATATATTGCCACTGACTATGGAGGTATAGGGAATACCTCTCTTGGCATTCCTATCCCAGGGACTTCCCTCTAACTATCTCAACCACTAACTAAGAAACTACTGGCCTAATAAACTGTCACTAGTCCACAACCTCAATGAAAGCAAGTAAGAAAGAGTTATCTTAGCTTATGGTCAATATATGATCTCAGAGTGTGTGGGGAATGGTTTTAGCCACTGTCCCCTTTCCCCATTGCAAACCAGAAAAATCCCCATAAATGATGTGTCATATGTTCCCAGTCTTGAAAGTAATTTTTGTCAGTGAAAAAGCTAACTAAACAAGGAAATGTAGTTACTTTACAAGATGACAACCATTTCAAATGAATCAATTCAATTGTAAACAAGAAAGCAAGCCTCACCAAAGAGACTGGCATGCAATTAAGAGACTGCTACAATATCTTAAAGAAACTTAAAGGCTGGAGATTCAATTGATTGGAAATTGGAAAGTGGTTATTTGTTCAAGTTAGGAGAAACTTCAGAAAACATGCCAGTTGTGTTGTCTTCAACAGAAGCAGAGTACATGTCTGCTGCTCATGCAAGTCAAGTAGTAATTTGGTTTAAACAGCTTATGGAAAATTTCAGTAAACCACTAACTCAGCCAACCGTTATCTATGAGCAGGGTTGGACTGACCATAGGGAGACCTGGCAAATGCCCTTTGGGCCGCACTGCTTTGGGGCAGGCTGCTACCTTTACTAACAATTCCATCCAGTCCCTGCCTCCCCTCAGCCCCCACTTCCTTCCCCACTCTGACCCCTTGCCCAAGCAACCCCAGTCCATGGCCCCCCTAATGATTTAGCCTCAGCCTTGGAGCACACTGGTTAACTGGCCAGGAGGCAGCAGAGAAGCTACTGGCTGGTCATGGGCAGGCCAGGTGCTAGTAAATTCCCAATGGCATGGCAAAGCCACTATCAAGAGGCAAGTATGAGGAATTCAGAAACAAAATAGGACAAACAGGACAAGTAGTTGTTAATTGGAATAGCTTTATTGCAACAACTACATCCTGTATATGACTGTCTGTTTGTTATGCTAGAGATAAAGTTAGTTTAAAAGAAAAACCAGTAAGTCTTAGGTAGACCATGTGACTGTATGCATAGTGTGCTTAAGCTGCTAACAGAAAGGAGCTGTGTGTACTTTGCTCCATGTTGAGATATGTTGATGATGTATCCTAATCACGTTTATGTTCCTGATTGTTACTGAATAAACAGCCATTGTTCCAGCATGCAAGAAGAGTGTTGTGTACAATCTGCTGCCAACACAAATATATGGGGCCAGGATGTCCAGCAGGGAATACAAAACATAGTCAAAAATAGAAATTAAAAAAAACTTCACAAAAACAGAGAGGTTTGTTTGCTTCCAACCATCTTTAGGGCTTTATCAGGACACTGCCATACCTGAAGCCTTTGAATTACCTGCAGAATATTACCAGTCATGTATTTCCAGAGGGGGAAAACAAACAAAAAAATGAAAAACGCTAAGACACAATTTTATTTATTGCTGTTGCCGCGACGACACATGGTTCATGCCGAGGCTATCCCAATTAATCACAGAGTTTATCTTTTCCACATCTGCTCTGTTATTCCCAAACAGATTGTCTTCAAGTCGCAGGAAATGCGCACAACAGTAGGAGATACATACACAGAGCAAAAAACACAGAGCAGCCTAAATGGCGCTCACATTAGATTTGGAATAAAAGTCAATGATGCGTTGAAAATCACAACATGTACCCACAAAAAAAAAATACACAATGATAAAGGGAGGAGAGCGGGAAAACAGTGTCACAAATATAAAACAAGAATAAATACAAATACACAGAAGAGCTGAAGCCTGAATCCATACTGGCAAGGTAGTCATAACGCATATACTGTCATTCATTCGCAGCAAGCTGAGACTGAATCTGAAAAGAACTCCGATCTAATAGAAGACAAAAGATTTTGTCTCAATTGTGCTTTATTATGTTCCTTTTTTAGATTCAAATTGTTCCAAATATTTTCAGTTCAGGAAGACCCAAATCCAAACACAATTAAAGTTGATAAGGCTGGGGTGGCATCTTGGTGTGTGTTCTGGACACTGGAAATTGAAATGAAAATCGAATGCCCCTAAACATATAAGAAGCATTGTGCTAATAAATAGAGGTCTCCTTTAACCAAGTACCGTATTTTCCACCCTATATGATGTACTTAGGATTTGTTGTAGGAACAGAAGAGAAAAAAATATTCTGAACCAAATTTTGTGCTAAAACCCCGCTCCCCCCAAAAACCCAAACAATAGGCAAGACGCAGTATTCCCCTTCCATTTCCCATTGGCATGTTGGTACCTCCCATTCCCCATAAGCAGCATGTAATTTCCCATAAGGAAGTGTGGCATTTCCCCTACCATTCCTCATTAGCAGTGTGGCATTCCCCGTCCCATTCCCCATAGGTAGTGTGACATTCCCCCTCCCATTTCCTATAGGCAGTGTGGCATCACCCGTCCCATTGACCCATAGGCAATGTGCCATTCCCTCTCATCCCATTCCCCATAGGGCATGTGGCATTTTCTCTTTCCATTCCCCATAAGAAGTGTGGCATTCCCTGTCCCATTACCTATAGGCAATGTGGCATTCCCCTCATTCCATTCCCCATAGGGAGTGTGGCATTCCCCTCATCCCATTCCCCATAGGCAGTGTGGCATTCCCCCCTCCTAATCCCCATAAGCAGTGTGGCATTCCCCCTCCCATTCCCCATTAGTAGGGATGAGCGAATCGATCCGGACGAACCCGGATTCGATCCGAATTTCAGGAAAAATTCGATTCGGATCGAATCCGAATTTCCCCGCGATTCGATCGCTCGAAGTTTTCCTTTAACATCCATTCATTTACATTACAGGCATTCTAAGATGGCGGACGGGACATGTCCAGACATCAACCCCGCGCCAGTGCAAGCTGGGACAGTCACATGCAGCCTATCAGCAGCCAGCAAGCCCGGTGACGTCACAGCGGTATTTAAGGCCGGCCATCTTGCTTTCCAGCATCATTTCTCTATTGCATTCGTGAGAGACAGAACGCTGTGTAGCTGAGGGAGAGACAGACAGTTAGACAGGCAGGGACAGACAGGGACAGGCTGGAGACAGGCAGGAGACAGACAGGAGACAGACAGAAAGTAAGCGAAAAACAGGGAAAGGAAGGGAAAATTGGAGGCTGTCAGTTTTTTTTTTTTTTTCATCCAGCCTGCTTTGTTAGCGTTTTCAGGCTGCTTACACTAACTAACAGTGCATATATACTGAACTGATCTTAAGTCTGCTGTGAGGCATCCCATTCTGTGACTACACCAGCCTCTATTTAATAGCATAATAACCATTTGCACTTATTCTCATAGAAATCAGGCCTGATAAAGACACTTTTGCTGTGCATGCTCTCTGGTTTTTGTGGCATCCCATTCTGTGACAACACCAGCCTCTATTTAATAGCATAATAACCATTTGCACTTATTCTCATAGAAATCAGGCCTGATAAAGACACTTTTGCTGTGCATGCTCTCTGGTTTTTGTGGCATCCCATTCTGTGACTACACCAGCCTCTATTTAATAGCATAATAACCATTTGCACTTATTCTCATAGAAATTAGGCCTGATAAAGACACTTTTGCTGTGCATGCTCTCTGGTTTTTGTGGCATCCCATTCTGTGACAACACCAGCCTCTATTTAATAGCATAATAACCATTTGCACTTATTCTCATAGAAATCAGGCCTGATAAAGACACTTTTGCTGTGCATGCTCTCTGGTTTTTGTGGCATCCCATTCTGTGACAACACCAGCCTCTATTTAATAGCATAATAACCATTTGCACTTATTCTCATAGAAATCAGGCCTGATAAAGACACTTTTGCTGTGCATGCTCTCTGGTTTTTGTGGCATCCCATTCTGTGACAACACCAGCCTCTATTTAATAGCATAATAACCATTTGCACTTATTCTCATAGAAATCAGGCCTGATAAAGACACTTTTGCTGTGCATGCTCTCTGGTTTTTGTGGCATCCCATTCTGTGACAACACCAGCCTCTATTTAATAGCATAATAACCATTTGCACTTATTCTCATAGAAATCAGGCCTGATAAGACACTTTTGCTGTGCATGCTCTCTGGTTTTTGTGGCATCCCATTCTGTGACAACACCAGCCTCTATTTAATAGCATAATAACCATTTGCACTTATTCTCATAGAAATCAGGCCTGATAAAGACACTTTTGCTGTGCATGCTCTCTGGTTTTTGTGGCATCCCATTCTGTGACAACACCAGCCTCTATTTAATAGCATAATAACCATTTGCACTTATTCTCATAGAAATCAGGCCTGATAAAGACACTTTTGCTGTGCATGCTCTCTGGTTTTTGTGGCATCCCATTCTGTGACAACACCAGCCTCTATTTAATAGCATAATAACCATTTGCACTTATTCTCATAGAAATCAGGCCTGATAAAGACACTTTTGCTGTGCATGCTCTCTGGTTTTTGTGGCATCCCATTCTGTGACAACACCAGCCTCTATTTAATAGCATAATAACCATTTGCACTTATTCTCATAGAAATTAGGCCTGATAAAGACACTTTTGCTGTGCATGCTCTCTGGTTTTTGTGGCATCCCATTCTGTGACAACACCAGCCTCTATTTAATAGCATAATAACCATTTGCACTTATTCTCATAGAAATCAGGCCTGATAAAGACACTTTTGCTGTGCATGCTCTCTGGTTTTTGTGGCATCCCATTCTGTGACTACACCAGCCTCTATTTAATAGCATAATAACCATTTGCACTTATTCTCATAGAAATCAGGCCTGATAAAGACACTTTTGCTGTGCATGCTCTCTGGTTTTTGTGGCATCCCATTCTGTGACAACACCAGCCTCTATTTAATAGCATAATAACCATTTGCACTTATTCTCATAGAAATTAGGCCTGATAAAGACACTTTTGCTGTGCATGCTCTCTGGTTTTTGTGGCATCCCATTCTGTGACAACACCAGCCTCTATTTAATAGCATAATAACCATTTGCACTTATTCTCATAGAAATTAGGCCTGATAAAGACACTTTTGCTGTGCATGCTCTCTGGTTTTTGTGGCATCCCATTCTGTGACAACACCAGCCTCTATTTAATAGCATAATAACCATTTGCACTTATTCTCATAGAAATCAGGCCTGATAAAGACACTTTTGCTGTGCATGCTCTCTGGTTTTTGTGGCATCCCATTCTGTGACAACACCAGCCTCTATTTAATAGCATAATAACCATTTGCACTTATTCTCATAGAAATTAGGCCTGATAAAGACACTTTTGCTGTGCATGCTCTCTGGTTTTTGTGGCATCCCATTCTGTGACAACACCAGCCTCTATTTAATAGCATAATAACCATTTGCACTTATTCTCATAGAAATTAGGCCTGATAAAGACACTTTTGCTGTGCATGCTCTCTGGTTTTTGTGGCATCCCATTCTGTGACAACACCAGCCTCTATTTAATAGCATAATAACCATTTGCACTTATTCTCATAGAAATCAGGCCTGATAAAGACACTTTTGCTGTGCATGCTCTCTGGTTTTTGTGGCATCCCATTCTGTGACAACACCAGCCTCTATTTAATAGCATAATAACCATTTGCACTTATTCTCATAGAAATTAGGCCTGATAAAGACACTTTTGCTGTGCATGCTCTCTGGTTTTTGTGGCATCCCATTCTGTGACAACACCAGCCTCTATTTAATAGCATAATAACCATTTGCACTTATTCTCATAGAAATCAGGCCTGATAAAGACACTTTTGCTGTGCATGCTCTCTGGTTTTTGTGGCATCCCATTCTGTGACAACACCAGCCTCTATTTAATAGCATAATAACCATTTGCACTTATTCTCATAGAAATCAGGCCTGATAAAGACACTTTTGCTGTGCATGCTCTCTGGTTTTTGTGGCATCCCATTCTGTGACAACACCAGCCTCTATTTAATAGCATAATAACCATTTGCACTTATTCTCATAGAAATCAGGCCTGATAAAGACACTTTTGCTGTGCATGCTCTCTGGTTTTTGTGGCATCCCATTCTATGACAACACCAGCCTCTATTTAATAGCATAATAACCATTTGCACTTATTCTCATAGAAATCAGGCCTGATAAAGACACTTTTGCTGTGCATGCTCTCTGGTTTTTGTGGCATCCCATTCTGTGACAACACCAGCCTCTATTTAATAGCATAATAACCATTTGCACTTATTCTCATAGAAATCAGGCCTGATAAAGACACTTTTGCTGTGCATGCTCTCTGGTTTTTGTGGCATCCCATTCTGTGACAACACCAGCCTCTATTTAATAGCATAATAACCATTTGCACTTATTCTCATAGAAATCAGGCCTGATAAAGACACTTTTGCTGTGCATGCTCTCTGGTTTTTGTGGCATCCCATTCTGTGACTACACCAGCCTCTATTTAATAGCATAATAACCATTTGCACTTATTCTCATAGAAATCAGGCCTGATAAAGACACTTTTGCTGTGCATGCTCTCTGGTTTTTGTGGCATCCCATTCTGTGACAACACCAGCCTCTATTTAATAGCATAATAACCATTTGCACTTATTCTCATAGAAATTAGGCCTGATAAAGACACTTTTGCTGTGCATGCTCTCTGGTTTTTGTGGCATCCCATTCTGTGACAACACCAGCCTCTATTTAATAGCATAATAACCATTTGCACTTATTCTCATAGAAATCAGGCCTGATAAAGACACTTTTGCTGTGCATGCTCTCTGGTTTTTGTGGCATCCCATTCTGTGACAACACCAGCCTCTATTTAATAGCATAATAACCATTTGCACTTATTCTCATAGAAATTAGGCCTGATAAAGACACTTTTGCTGTGCATGCTCTCTGGTTTTTGTGGCATCCCATTCTGTGACAACACCAGCCTCTATTTAATAGCATAATAACCATTTGCACTTATTCTCATAGAAATTAGGCCTGATAAAGACACTTTTGCTGTGCATGCTCTCTGGTTTTTGTGGCATCCCATTCTGTGACAACACCAGCCTCTATTTAATAGCATAATAACCATTTGCAATTATTCTCATAGAAATTAGGCCTGATAAAGACACTTTTGCTGTGCATGCTCTCTGGTTTTTGTGGCATCCCATTCTGTGACAACACCAGCCTCTATTTAATAGCATAATAACCATTTGCACTTATTCTCATAGAAATCAGGCCTGATAAAGACACTTTTGCTGTGCATGCTCTCTGGTTTTTGTGGCATCCCATTCTGTGACAACACCAGCCTCTATTTAATAGCATAATAACCATTTGCACTTATTCTCATAGAAATTAGGCCTGATAAAGACACTTTTGCTGTGCATGCTCTCTGGTTTTTGTGGCATCCCATTCTGTGACAACACCAGCCTCTATTTAATAGCATAATAACCATTTGCACTTATTCTCATAGAAATCAGGCCTGATAAAGACACTTTTGCTGTGCATGCTCTCTGATTTTTGTGGCATCCCATTCTGTGACAACACCAGCCTCTATTTAATAGCATAATAACCATTTGCACTTATTCTCCTAGAAATTAGGCCTGATAAAGACACTTTTGCTGTGCATGCTCTCTGGTTTTTGTGGCATCCCATTCTGTGACTACACCAGCCTCTATTTAATAGCATAATAACCATTTGCACTTATTCTCATAGAAATCAGGCCTGATAAAGACACTTTTGCTGGGCATAGCACTACTGGTCCCAGCCAGGTCCACTTCTTTTTTTGGGGCATCCCATTCTGTGACTAAAGCAGCCTCTGTTTAAGACCATATAAGCATTTGCTCTTATTATATTTGAAATTAGGCCTGATAAAGACACTTTTGCTGGGCATAGCACTACTTGTCCCTGCCAGGGCATCCCATTCTGTGACTAAAGCAGCCTCTGTTTAAGACCATATAAGCATTTGCTCTTATCATATTTGAAATTAGCCTGATAAAGACACTTTTGCTGGGCATAGCACTACTTGTCCCTGCCAGGGCATCCCATTCTGTGACTAAAGCAGCCTCTGTTTAAGACCATATAACCATTTGCTCTTATTATATTTGAAATTAGGCCTGATAAAGACACTTTTGCTGGGCATAGCACTACTTGTCCCTGCCAGGGCATCCCATTCTGTGACTAAAGCAGCCTCTGTTTAAGACCATATAAGCGTTTGCTCTTATCATATTTGAAATTAGCCTGATAAAGACACTTTTGCTGGGCATAGCACTACTTGTCCCTGCCAGGGCATCCCATTCTGTGACTAAAGCAGCCTCTGTTTAAGACCATATAACCATTTGCTCTTATTATATTTGAAATTAGCCTGATAAAGACACTTTTGCTGGGCATAGTACTACTGGATCTTTTTTGGGGGCATCCCATTCTGTGACTAAAGCAGCCTCTGTTTAAGACCATATAACCATTTGCTCTTATTATATTTGAAATTAGCCTGATAAAGACACTTTTGCTCGGCATAGTACTTCTGGACCCTGCAAGGGCATCCCATTCTGTGACTATAGCAGCCTCTGTTTAAGACCATATAACCATTTGCTCTTATTATATTTGAAATTAGGCCTGATAAAGACACTTTTGACGGGCATAGCACTACTGGATCCTGCCAGGGCATCCCATTCTGTGACTATAGCAGCCTCTGTTTAAGATCATATAACCATTTGCTCTTATTATATTTGAAACTAGGCCTGATAAAGACACTTTTGCTGGGCATAGCACTACTTGTCCCTGCCAGGTGTACTTACTGCTGGTTTTTAGGGCATCCCATTCTGTGACTACACCAGCCTCTATTTAAGAACCTAACCATTTGCACCTATTCTAATTGAAATTAGGCATGATAAAGACACTTTTGCTGTGCATAGTCTTACTGCTGCCTGCCAGGTGTTCTCTGGTTTTTGGGACATCCCATTCTGTAACATACCATTAGCCTCTGCATTAACTGTAAGCTGCACAGTTATTTAAAGAAATTTGCCCTGTATGAGCCTGCTAACACACTGCTGCTGTGTGCATATATACTGATCTCAAGTCTGCTTGGGGCATCCCATTCTGTAACATACCATTAGCCTCTGCGTTAACTGTAAGCTGCACAGTTATTTAAAGAAATTTGGCCTGTATGAGCCTGCTAACACACTGCTGCTGTGTGCATATATACTGACCTCAAGTCAGCTTTGGGGCATCCCATTCTGTAACATACCATTAGCCTCTGCATTTACTGTAAGCTGCACAGTTATTTAAAGAAATTTGGCCTGTATGAGCCTGCTAACACACTGGTGTTGTGTGCATATATACTGATCTCAAGTCAGCTTTGGGGCATCCCATTCTGTAACATACCATTAGCCTCTGCGTTTACTGTAAGCTGCACAGTTATTTAAAGAAATTTGGCCTGTATGAGCCTGCTAACACACTGCTGCTGTGTGCATATATACTGACCTCAAGTCAGCTTTGAGGCATCCCATTCTGTAACATACCATTAGCCTCTGCATTTACTGTAAGCTGCACAGTTATTTAAAGAAATTTGGCCTGTATGAGCCTGCTAACACACTGCTGCTGTGTGCATATATACTGATCTCAAGTCAGCTTTGGGGCATCCCATTCTGTAACATAACATAACCTACCTACCATACTAAGCAGCTCGCTTATTTAAACTAAGCAGGCCTCTTGGAGGCTGATTGTCCACTTTTGGGTGTGCATTTATATTCGGTTTCATATACAGTGGGGTATCCCAATTTGTAAGATAACCTACCCCAACCATGTAAACTAAATAGGTCTGTTGCAGCCTGAGTTTCTCTGCTTGCGTATGGCCTGCATTACAATCTGTCTCTTTCAATGACACTGCTGCCTGGGGTATCCCAATTTGTAAGATAACCTACCCCAACCATGTAAACTAAAGGTTATGTCCTTCCAGAAGGAAAACTTATGCCGAACACTATTTTTGTTAGGGGCATTGACCTTTGGATTGATCGGCATGAAATTAAGGTTTTTTTTTCAAAGTATGGCGCTGTAAAGAAGGTCAAAATTATGTCTCATACTTGGATTATTGTTACTTTTTGTTCAGCTTGAAATATACCAGGCCACACGGGCATCCCAAGGCACATGCTATTTTAACCCTATCTGGTATACAACATAAGCGTTGATCAGGATCAGCTTCATTAAGCTACTTCAGTTTGCACTTCCTTTTGGACTGCTTTCATTTAACCAGGCCGCAGGGCACCCCAAAGCTGCACCTTGCACCCTACCTGTTTATACTAAATAAGCATCTACAGCCTCAGCTTTATTAAGTTATTGCATTTTGAATTGGTTTTGGACTGCTTTAAATACACCAGGCCGCAGGGCATCCCAAACCTGCATGTTGCACCCCATCTGTTATACTAAATAAGCGTTGATCAGCATCAGTTTTATTAAGCTATTGCATTTTGCATTGGTTTTTGTACTGCTGCCAAAACACTAGCCCATATGGGCATCCCAAACCAGCACATGTCACCCTATCTGTTATACAAAATAAGCTTCTACAGGCCCTTTTTTTATTTATTTATTTTTATTTATATAGAGCTGTAATAGCTTATATTAATTTGTGAGGTAAATTTGCCATTTTGCAGCATAATATAGAGCAGCCCCTGTGTAAATCTGAGGGGCAATAGCTTATATAGTGAGGTAAATTTGCCATTTTGCTTCGTTATATAGAGCAGGCCCTGTGTAAATCTGAGGGGCAATAGCTTATATTGTGAGGTAAATTTGCAATTTTGCAGCATAATATAGAGCAGCCCCTGTGTAAATCTGAGGGGCAATAGTTTATATTATGAGGTAAATTCATGGTTTTGCACCATTATATGGAGCAGGCCCTGTGTAAATCTGAGGGGCAATAGCTTATATTGTGAGGTAAATTTGCCATTTTGCTTCATTATATAGAGCAGCCCAGTTGCCATCGAAATCAACTACTGTCCGGCCAGTACAGCTTTTCCAGGGCAAACTCTGCTAGTTGCGGACATAAGTCAAGTTTGGCTTCCCAGCAAATCCAGTGGATCCTGAAGGTGTGTTGGCATGGTCATGTCAAGGTATGACATGACCTGCTGTTTGAGGTCCAGCTCCAGGTCTTCCTGCTGCTCATGAGTAGACTAACTATGCAGGTGTAGAAAGCTACTCACTAGCGACTGAAGACTGAGGCTGCTGCTGATGGAGCTGCTGCTGCTCCTTCCACCCCCCCCAGCAGCCATGGCAGTGGAAGGTGATCGCAGAGGTCCCCCCGAGTCAGACCTGCGGGAGTATGGGCCATGGCACAGATAGACATCGCCCAACTGACTACGTGGGATGTCTCTGTAGTAGGTCAGTTTTTCCTCCCTCTCAGTGGGCGTAAAAAATGCCCCCATTTTGTGCCGGAAGCGAGGGTCCAATAAGTTGGAGAGCCAGAAGTCTTCCCGCTGACAAATGGAGACAATTCTGCGCTCACTAGTACGCAAGCATGTGAGCATGCATCGTGCCATTTGTGCAAGTGACTCGGAGGGACTACCTGTCTCCATCTCCACTGTAAACTGCCACGGTGTGTCTGGGTCCTCTGTCTCGCCTTCCTCACAACCCTCTAGCTCCTGTGGCTGCACCTCCTCTCCTGTCAGATGACTAGATAAAATGGTCATTTTGTGAAACCTAAACTGTGGTTTGCTGTGCCCCACCCCCTCCTCCTCCTCCACTTCAGCCCCCACAGGCTTCATGTGGCTGTGAAATGTATGTGCCATGTCTCCAGTGCCCTGACCAGCCATGCTTTCCAACATGTGTTGTAGTACATGAAGCAGTGGAATCTCATCGTTCATCTCATAGTCCTGGCAACTGACTAATAATGTAGCTTCCTCAAAGGGCCTGAGCAAACGGTCGGTGTCACGTATGAGCTGCCAATGGTTTACATTGAATTTACACAGGGGTGTCCCCCTATCCGTTTGGATCATCCAGAAATCCGTGATGGCTTTTCTCTGTTCCTATAGTGCAGTGGTCCTCAACCCTGTCCTCAAGGCCCACCAACATGTCATGTTTTTTGGATCTCCAAATAGCCAGCTCTATTGCTCTGCAGCTGCACTAATTACTCCACCTGAGCATCTTTGTGGAGATCTGCAAAGCCTGGCCTGTTGGTGGGCCTTGAGGACATAGTGGATCCTGCATATGGAGGGTGGAATTCCAACGGGTGGAAACATCGCAAATCAGACTATGGTGGGGTACACCGTTGTGACGCTGAGGCTCAATAAGGTTGTGCTTGGTGGTGTAGGAGTGCCAGAAGTGCATGCTAACTTTCTTTCCTGTTGTTCGGATGTCTTTCAGATGGGGGCAAGACTTCAAAACTAGACTGAACACGTGTGCCATGTCAGGACGCATGACTCTGGCTTCCTTGTCGCAGCGCAAACAAGATGTTCTTCCAAGTGTCAGTCACCATGGGTCCAAATTTGCAGTTTTCGTGGATTAAGCAATGCTTTCATGGATTGAGTTCTCATTTTTAGTAGTTCCTCCCATGTGTGACTCTGATGGTCAAGGAAAACCATGTGAAGAACAGCGTGAAACCACAATCACTAAGGGGGCCTAAAAGGATATATATTGTCCACCATGAGTCTATAGTTACAGCTCCAGGCGTAGACAACACTGTGCACTTTGGTACACACTGACAGGCTAAAGGACTGGCCCACCTTCTGTTCAACAACCATGCCATGTGACTCTCCACCTCGGCTCGGCACAAGCCATCAGTTCTCTGAAAGGTCCACCACTGGGTAATGCAGCAGGCTGGACTTATGGTGACGCTGTCTGAGAGGAGAAATCCCTCAGACATCAAGATTAAAAATTCCAAGAATTTTTGAGGGCTAATTATTCAGAGGCAAATGATAGCTAGTTGTTTCTGATTTAATTGCAAGGTGGAAACACACCCTCAAACAAAACTTCACTTTCGCAATACTATTGCATTTGTCTATTCATAATTTTATGTATATACACTAACTAACCTACTTTTTCTCCACAGGATGCTGCATGGAACACTGCCACATCGCTGAGTAGCTGATTTTTCCTACCAACAGTCCGCAATAATTCGCTGCTGCTACCGCCGCCACCGCCGCAGACTCCAGGGACCCTCTTCCACTACCTCGGCTTGCAACACCTCCTCCCACGACACTCTCCTCATCACTAATTGCCGGATAGTGGAAGAAGAGGCGAGTGTCTCCTCCACTTCTTGGCTGGGCAGTAGCTGCTGAATTTTATGATTATCAGATCTTGGATATCAGATCAATGGATAGTGGAGCTGAACCCAAAGCATAACAGACAGACAGTTGACTGGGGGTGTCAGATGCCACTTGTGATGCAGTGGACTGCTTTTGCAGCACTTCGAGACAAAGTTGCTTCATTGGCTGACACAATGACTGGTAAAGCTGTGGAACATATGGTTGAAAAGCAAGAATAACCATTTGTTTTTATATGAAAAAGACCCTGGTTTATACAGACTTTTTTTTTCCAGAGACTGCCCTGCGTGGAAATGAATGGCGCATGGATCAGCCAAGCTTTCCTCCCAACAATGCCTGATGTATTCCAGTAGATTGATGACGGGGCCAGACCAAGAAAGATGGATCGTGCAAAACAGATTTAAGGCGCTGCTCTCCAGTTACAGACATTCCTCCGCATCGGACCACAAGTAAGTATTGATAAAAAATCCTTTACGTTACTCTTACTTTTTATTAATATTCTTCGGATAAGACGGATCAGACATGATTCCAGATTAAAAATTCCAAGAATTTTTGAGGGCTAATTAGTCAGAGGCAATGATACCTTCTTGTTTCTGATTTAATTAAAAGGTGGAAACACACCCTCAAACAAAACTTCACTTTGGCAAACTTTTGCATTTGTTTATTCATAATTTTATGTAGATATTACTAACTAAGCTACTTTTTCTCCACATGACTCTCCACAGGGTGTGATTCATCCAATTTTTGGGCTCCTGAAGCCAACTCCAGTGTCTCTTTAAAGTAATATTTGGGCTCCTGCTGCTGCTGCTGCCAACTCCAGGGTGTGATTCATCCAATTTTTGGGCTCCTGAAGCCAACCCCAGTGTCTCTTTAAAGTAATATTTGGGCTCCTGCTGCTGCTGCTGCCAACTCCAGGGTGTGATTCATCCAATTTTTGGGCTCCTGAAGCCAACCCCAGGGTCTCTTTAAAGTAATATTTGGGCTCCTGCTGCTGCTGCCAACTCCAGGGTGTGAATCATCCAATTTTTGGGCTCCTGAAGCCAACCCCAGGGTCTCTTTAAAGTAATATTTGGGCTCCTGCTGCTGCTGCCAACTCCAGGGTGTGATTCATCCAATTTTTGGGCTCCTGAAGCCAACTCCAGTGTCTCTTTAAAGTAATATTTGGGCTCCTGCTGCTGCTGCTGCCAACTTCTGCCAACTCCAGGGTGTGATTCATCCAATTTTTGGGCTCCTGAAGCCAACCCCAGGGTCTCTTTAAAGTAATGTTTGGGCTCCTGCTGCTGCTGCCAACTCCAGGGTGTGATTCATCCAATTTTTGGGCTCCTGAAGCCAACCCTAGTGTCTCTTTAAAGTAATATTTGGGCTCCTGCTGCTGCTGCTGCCAACTCCAGGGTGTGATTCATCCAATTTTTGGGCTCCTGAAGCCAACCCCAGGGTCTCTTTAAAGTAATATTTGGGCTTCTGCTGCTGCTGCCAACTCCAGGGTGTGATTCATCCAATTTTTGGGCTCCTGAAGCCAACTCCAGTGTCTCTTTAAAGTAATATTTGGGCTCCTGCTGCTGCTGCTGCCAACTTCTGCCAACTCCAGGGTGTGATTCATCCAATTTTTGGGCTCCTGAAGCCAACCCCAGGGTCTCTTTAAAGTAATGTTTGGGCTCCTGCTGCTGCTGCCAACTCCAGGGTGTGATTCATCCAATTTTTGGGCTCCTGAAGCCAACCCCAGGGTCTCTTTAAAGTAATATTTGGGCTCCTGCTTCTGCTGCCAACTCCAGGGTGTGATTCATCCAATTTTTGGGCTCCTGAAGCCAACTCCAGTGTATATTTGGGCTCCTGCTGCTGCTGCTGCTGTCAACTCCTGCCAACTCCAGGGTGTGATTCATCCAATTTTTGGGCTCCTGAAGCCAACTCCAGTGTATATTTGGGCTCCTGCTGCTGCTGCTGCCAACTTCTGCCAACTCCAGGGTGTGATTCATCCAATTTTTGGGCTCCTGAAGCCAACTCCAGTGTATATTTGGGCTCCTGCTGCTGCTGCTGCCAACTCCTGCCAACTCCAGGGTGTGATTCATCCAATTTTTGGGCTCCTGAAGCCAACTCCAGTGTATATTTGGGCTCCTGCTGCTGCTGCTGACAACTCCTGCCAACTCCAGGGTGTGATTCATCCAATTTTTGGGCTCCTGAAGCCAACTCCAGTGTATATTTGGGCTCCTGCTGCTGCTGCTGCTGCCAACTTCTGCCAACTCCAGGGTGTGATTCATCCAATTTTTGGGCTCCTGAAGCCAACTCCAGTGTATATTTGGGCTCCTGCTGCTGCTGCTGCCAACTCCAGGGTGTGATTCATCCAATTTTTGGGCTCCTGAAGCCAACTCCAGTGTATATTTGGGCTCCTGCTGCTGCTACTGTCAACTCCTGCCAACTCCAGGGTGTGATTCATCCAATTTTTGGGCTCCTGAAGCCAACTCCAGTGTATATTTGGGCTCCTGCTGCTGCTGCTGCCAACTTCTGCCAACTCCAGGGTGTGATTCATCCAATTTTTGGGCTCCTGAAGCCAACTCCAGTGTATATTTGGGCTCCTGCTGCTGCTGCTGCCAACTTCTGCCAACTCCAGGGTGTGATTCATCCAATTTTTGGGCTCCTGAAGCCAACTCCAGTGTATATTTGGGCTCCTGCTGCTGCTGCTGCTGCCAACTTCTGCCAACTCCAGGGTGTGATTCATCCAATTTTTGGGCTCCTGAAGCCAACTCCAGTGTATATTTGGGCTCCTGCTGCTGCTGCTGCCAACTCCAGGGTGTGATTCATCCAATTTTTGGGCTCCTGAGGCCAACCCCAGGGTCTCTTTAATGTAATATTTGGGCTCCTGCTGCTGCTGCTGTCAACTCCTGCCAACTCCAGGGTGTGATTCATCCAATTTTTGGGCTCCTGCTGCTGCCAACTCCAGTGTCTCTTTAAAGCAATGTTTGGGCTCCTTCTGCCCCTCATAGTGATGCCACTTCAACTCTCTGCAATTGTGCCGCTCTGCGATTCTATTAGCGATGCCTCTGATCTGCATGTGATATTTATTCAAAGTATTATTTAACTAACCCAGCACGCATCCTGTGCGTGTTACAGCAAGGCAGAATGGTTTACAACCCTATTGAGGCTCTAGGAGGCTCAGAAATAGCTGTTTTTAATAGCGATTCGTCGCGAATTTATTCGGGTCGAAACGATTTTTGTCGGAAAATTCGGCGAATCAGTCGAATCGAATTTTTCAAAAGTTCGCTCATCTCTACCCATTAGCAGTGTGGTTTTCCCCCTCCCATTCCCCATAGGTAGTGTGGCATTCCCCCTAGGCAGTGTGGTATTCCATCATCCCATTCCCCAAAGGCAGTGTGGCATCCCATCATCCCATGCCCCATAGGCAGTGTGGCATTCCCCCCATCCCATTCCCCATAAGCACTGTAGCATTCCCCCATCCCTGTAGGCAATGTGGCATTCCCCGGATCCCATTCCCTAAAGGCAGTGTGGCATCCCCCCATTGCCTAGAGGCAATGTTGCATTCTTCCCCCTCCCATCCCCTATAGGCAGTGTGGCACTCCTTCCTCCGATTCCTTGTAGGTAGTGTGGCATTCCCTCCTCTCATTACCTATAAATAGTGTGGCATTCGTCCCTCCCATTCCCCAAATATACATTATATTATTTTTTTTTTCATTTTTTTCCCCTTCATTTCAATATCTAGGTTGAATATTGTTATATGTTAATTCAAATCTTGTACTAAACTATGTATGCACATATGTAAAAACTAATTAGTAATTACTGATTCCTCTCTTGGGTGTAAAAGTTTTTATCTTACTCTTAATGAACCCCAATCTACTAAGCAGAGTAATAAAGACACCCTAAAAAGTGTGATGAAAACAATAAGCAGTGACAGACTGCAGCTAAAAACAATGTGGGACTTTACCAGCCTCTAGCCAGTGCACAGTATCCCTACTGAGACCCTCCCTTTATGTGCATTTTGGATAGTCAAAGAATGGACTCCACAGTTTAGGCTTTAGCATTTCAGGGACAGATTCTGGCCAGGGGTAGATATGGGCACAAGACACTTTTTGAAGCTTTAGCATTGTTGTGGCAGATAATGTGGCTGGGGCATGCATGACACCCCACAGCCATGATGCTGAGGTTATAGCATTGAAGAGTCAGCATATAGGTTGGGGTATCTTGGCAGGGGGGGGGGGGGGGTACAGGGATGCAATGTATAAGTGGGAGGGAATGGAGGGAAATGAATTTTGGCACAGGCTTGAGGTGAGCTGGGCTGCATTCTAGAACCTACACCCAGCCCAGCTGGCCCCATTGCAGAGCAATCTCCTTGCTTTCCTTATGGCTAATCCATCCCTACACTAAAGGGTAGGTATAGAGATTTCCATTTTACATGTATGTGGTCAGCATTTACTTTTTGGATGTAGTTTTGCACCTAATGACTTCATTGACTTTAGAAAGAAGATGTCCTTGTCCTCAAGTGAAAATCGATGGTCCCTGGGCACCATACGAAGCTGTTGGATGATGTTTGCTCTCCGGCATTTACCAGTTATTAAATATCAGCTGTGGGTGACTTGACACTTACAGAAAATTTAATTGTATTTAGCGCTCTAAAGCATACCTATACCTTTATATAGATTACAGCTAATCTAAATTAAACATAGGCCTAAAATATCCAGCACCGTGTGACTTAATTAGGTCATGTGTCAGTGTTGTCATCGGCTCCACCGGAGACATTGTCTTACCTTTGTAGTTTAGTTTATTAGCGGGGATGGAGCTCGGCAGCTTCCAATCTGCCACATTGTATCAGTCTGGGATGTAAAATAATTTAGCTTACTACCGGAAAACGCGCTGATTGTCTTTCCCACAGGACTTAATTAGCTGCATGTCATCCTATGAAGACGCGGAGTTCTGGGATGGCGCAGCGTACCTGTCCGAGTCCAGCCTCACAATATAATGAGATGTCATTGGCACTGACACTGATGGGGACTAGGCGAACCTGCTGAGAGAGCAGGAAATGAAAATCTTTTTAGGTTTTTAAGGGAAGTTTTACCCCGGATCAGCCTGCTCAATTAAACTTACTTAAAAAGTTTCAGTGGCATTTCTAGGATGCCTGAGCCAAATCTGACTGTGCATTGTGTACTAGTTTCTGGCTTACAGAGTAATGGGGAGCAGCATTAAAGTGCAATGACCCTTACCTTAACTACCAGTGAATCAAGTTATCTTGGGCTCAACTTCTGTTTGGTTAGTTTGGGTGTAGTACGATTGTATATGAACAGGGGTGGACTCCCCACAATACTTCCCCCCTGTAACCATGTTAAACTACGGTAGAAACGATTGGGGTTTCCCTTTATGAAGAGTAGTTCTGAATAAAGCAGGCAGTAGTCAGGAGAAATAAAGTACTCTTTTGTGGGGTGCCGCTTTAACTCTATTTCATTTTTTTTTTCATTTTATTTAGTGCAGGTCAAACTTTTTTGATGGAACAGCGTTCTTTCTCCAAAAGATTCCTGATACTGGGATCACTGTAACCTCCCCCCCAGAACTGGTCACACAGGCAAGAGTAGATGGGGGAGTGGCTGTCCGGCTTGTAGGTGTGTAGAGAAATGGCAGGACGTGAGCCTTGGTATCTTGGACCTGGATACCCTTTCTTCTTTTCACTCAACCCCCCGATGACAGTTATGATGCTCGCTCCCCTTCTCTTTGTAGTGTGACCACTCTCCTCCACAGTTCCTACCCTCACCTCTATCTCCTCCTCCCCTACCTTTTATACCCCCTGCTGAGATCCCATTCTCACCTTCTGTCCTTCTGTGCTGGGGCCTAGTATTCTGGGGGAGCCTGCCAATCCCAAGATGGATGCCTTCCAACCTCTCTAGAGGCACCAGCCTGAGATGCTGACCGGCCAGGGCCAATTTCATGCAGCACTTAAAGGGTAATTCCACTTTCGATGGCATTTTTAAAAGTTTCCATTATTGTGTGGCAAAATTATATCTTCAATGTGCTAAGCTTACCTGTTATGTTTGTAATTTACGTTTATTATGTTTTTTTTTTTTTAATTTATGGAAAACAGTTTTCCATAGCAACAATGTGTTTGCCTTAGCTATGTACACCAAAGTGGTAATTTACATATCAGAGACTTCCTCATTCTAGCTTGCTAATCATCTGATTGGCTGAGGTATGCATGACTGGTTCAACCCATTCTGTTGAAATTCAACTTCTTCACTTTGGAAGGACAGTCTAGTGTTTTAGTAGCCGGGTTAATGTCCAGGTTCTCAGCTGGAAAGGTCATTAAAGTGGACCAAAACCCACGCCGATTGTCCCGGGAATCTATAGGAGCGCTGAGCGCTGATTGGACGAGCAGCTGCAAATGCACCGTAGGACCGGGAAGAGGTTAGTTGACATCGGTAATCTGGGGGCTTTCACAAAGGGGGAAAGGACCAAAACCCAGGATAGTCGAAATCCTGGGTTTTGGCCCACTTTAAGCTGCTTAGACATTGGAAGAATTGTGGGACTTGTAGTCCATTATTTTTACTCAAGGCCATGAAAACCACTTGCACTGTAGCAAAACATTGTGCTGATAATACATCACAGGTCTGGGGGCACATTTCTAACACATATGTTTATTTTACATTGCAAAAGAAGAAAACAATAAAACAGAACACCAAACACAATCCAAAAAAGAGGGGTTTTGGTGTTCTGTCGTATTGTTTTTCTGTTCTGGAATGTAAAGTAATCATTTGTGTTAGGATTGTGACTTACTTATCAGCATGTTGTTTCCAAAATTCTTTTATTTCTGGGTGCCTGTGCTCCTAAAGTACAAACTAAGGACTACAAGTCCCAGCATCCCTTCAGCAGCTTTGGCTAAATAACACAGCAGTTATTACCTCCACGGCTGTGAACACTGCATGTAACCCTTTAGATCACATGGGCTAAACCTGTGTTATATGCCTTAGAGGATTAGCAAACCAGAGTCAGTGTCTCTCATATGTAATCCAAGAGACCACTTCGGTGTACATTGCTCTGTTGCTACAGAGAACTGTTTTCTTTTATAACAGAGTTGCAAACAGATAAAAAGGGAAAGAAAATAGCAGATATGTTCAGCACATTGAGCACATCATTTTGACACACAAAAATGGAAACTTTTCAAAATGCCATCAAAAGTGGAATTTTACTTCGTCCACCCTGCTATCTCACTGCTGGGTCCTTACAATCCACCCGATAGCGATGTCTGACCGGGAGCGCCCCATACATGCCACTCTCCCCAGCTCCATCCCTGCTACCCTAATCTCACTAGCCTGACCCTAACTTTTTTTACCTACAGGGAGATCACCCATTCCAAGAAGCCACCCAGTCCCCCAGACCCACCAGTGGACTCTGCTAAACCCCTAACCTAACTACTCCTACCTATCTACCCCATGGGGCATGGAAATAAAGCCCTCCCCCTTAGGGATGCCCTGTCCCCTGTTGTACCCTCCAGCCAAGACCCCCCAGCCCCTGTTCTGCCCCTGCAATGCTACAGCTTCAACATAGACATAGAAACATAGAAACACAGAAGGTTGACGGCAGAAGGAGACCATACGGTCCATCTAGTCTGCCCTTATGTGTATACTGTATGTACTCTTTATCTTAGGATAGATGTGTGCTTATCCCAGGCATGTTTAAATTCAGTGACTGTCAATTTCCCAACTACCCCTGCCTGAAGTTTGTTTCAAGCATTTACTACTCTTTCTGTAAAATAATATTTTCTAACATTGCTCCTGATCTTCCCCCCGACTAGCTTCAGGTTGTGCCCCCTTGTTCTATCATTAAGCTTCTTCTTAAAAACACTTCCCCCCTGAGCCTTATTCAATCCTTTCACATATTTAAAGGTCTCAATCATGTCCCCCCTCTCCCTTCTTTCCTCCAGACTGTACAAATTAAGTTCTTTAAGTCTCTCCTGATAAGTTTTAAGTTTAAGTCCTTCCACCATTTTCGTTGCCCGCCTTTGGACATGTTCTATTTGAATAATGTCTTTTTGCAGGTAAGGTCTCCAGAACTGCACACAGTATTCTAGCTGTGGCCTTACCAGGGCTCTATACAGCGGCATCACAACCTCCCTCTTCCTACTGGTGATGCCTCGAGCTATGCAGCCGAGCATAATTGCTGTGCGGGGGGGGGGGGGGGGCATACACACTCCTGCCACAGTATCTGAAACTCTAATACTAAAGCTTCAGAACAATCCTTTTAAGCCCTGGTCTTGAGCTTTCCTTCCAGTGCTGTCATTTGAGCTAACAAATTCACTTGTTGACCAGTTGGGGACCACCTCAGGTACTGGGTATGGGCTTGTCAGGGCCAGTAAAGTTCGCTTTTTTGTCTCTAGTCCACCCCTGATAGTGAACAAGAATTCTCTCACCTCGACAACTCAATCAGTATCAGATTTGTGGTTGGTATTGCTTTCTAGTTATATTTCTGAATATGCATGTTTAAAGCGGACCAACAGTCAAAAATGAATTTAATCAGACCAACACAACAAACAGTGCTCATATGCATCCCTCCCCAGAGCTATTTAGATTGCTGAACATAAAAAATAATTTACCTTTTCCCAATGCCTACTGGGATGAATGTTAAAAACAAGATGGTCGCTCATGGGCTTGCAGGCCACCTGCAAACAGGAAGTCGTGCTGGGCTTCCTGTCACTGTGCATTTCAGTTATGTCAATTGGAAAATGAAGCTCCAAAATGAACGCTACCTTTCTTTTCCAACTGTCCCAGGCTGTTGGTCCGGTTTAAGGGAAAGACATTTCTGGTAGACCTAAATTTGCATTAGACTTAATGCGGAACAAAACCCAGTCCGGCCAATTAATCTAAAAGATGCCAGGGCTGGCCATTGACCTTCCCCAAATTGGGATGCCCTGCCATGTGAAACCCCCCAGATCACCAGTATTCTCTCACCTTTCCCCAGTACAATGGTGCATGGGTAGGCTGTCGTCCAGAGCCTTTTGCTGTGCTTATGCAGCCTGATTTTTTGCAATAAGGTGTGAGAGCGGCTGCATCCTCTACATCCTTGGGCTGTGCGTGTGTTTCCACCCCACCCATTCAGATAGGCAGGGATGAGAGCATGTGCGCCACTGGGGATGCGCTTGCTTGCACTCCCTATTTAAGTCTAGCAGATCCATGTGCTAAATTACATGGTCACGGCTCTGTTTGGATGAGAGCTCGTGCATGCACCGTTGGCTAGGGAAGAGGTGAGTTGTTCTGGTGGGTTTCAAAAAGTGGGGCATCCCTATTCGAGATGCCCCTGGGGCACGGAGCAAAACCTGAGTTTTGCTGGATTTGACAGCTGCAGTTTCTGCTGCAGGAAAGCCTGGAAGAGTAAGCATTACAATATCCCTCTTTGGCATAACTAGAGGTTGTTAAAGCATACCAACAACTATTTTTAACAAAAAAGGGGTTGGACACTGATTGCTCACGTCCCCTGCAATTACAGGTCCTGGCAAGCCTGCGTCTCTCTACCTGAAAAATCGGGCCCCGTAATTGACTGCCAGCAGACTTCTGGCTTTCTGTCCGTCAAATGAAACCCAGCCCACAGGACCACCAGGCCTAATTCCGGCATGAGAAACTGGACAGGCAGATGTGTGTCCTCTGAGTCTGAAACCCTCCCTTTGACCTCAATTGGCGCCTCCGTACATGGGTACATGGGTACGGTGGATGAGCGATGAGTGGGTGGCAAGTAAACAGTCACCCTGGGGTTGAGTCAGATGCAGGTGAAAAATCTTTTTAGGAGAAAACTGCCATTGACTTTCATTGTCTACCAGGCATGAATTTTCACCTCACTCTGAATCAGCCCCAAGGTAGACAATGGCCTTGATTCAAAGCCTCCTTTTCCTTCACTCTCACATGTGTTTGTGTATTTTTTGTGAGTTTTTGCAGCCATTAACGGGATTTTCGTGTCTTTTTTCATGCATATGTGCGTTTACGTTGACGCGAATAAGCATATTCGATGGTCATATTTTTTGCGTAAATAGTTCGCTTTCTCAGGAATATTACATTATTGGTATGGACTTGCGCATGATTCAGAGCCTTGATTGTTGTTTCGAACTTGGCCAATAAAACGAGTGTGTTTCCGCCCAACTTACGGGGTCTATTTCCTGGTGAAAGTTTGCTGTCGTTGTGTGAGTTGCAGTGTTATGGAGGCGGACTACTTGGATGAATTTGTGCATCTGCAGCTACGCGTCTCTCTGACGGATTTCAGCTTGCTTCGGGGACCACCAATGACTAGAAATCTGGGAGCCTGCCATGTTTTTTGTAAACAGTTTTTTATAAATGTTTATTAGAAAAAAATATTTTAGCAACCCAAAAAAATATAAAGAAGTATTAAAAAAATGTATAAGCTATACAACTCAAATAATATTTGATAACATTTTAATAAATATTTTACATCTTTACAATGTTTATGATGCCTATCATTTATTGATAATTAAAACACATTTAATGAGTTCACAAATCCACTTATGCACATAAATCCGAGAGAAGCCACAAGGATTTGAAAAATATCGAACTACTAAAGGAAATTAAGGTAAGCATGAAAATATTGGGATATAGGAAAACATACAGTGCCAAGGGAGTTAAGGTAAGCAAGGGGGCAGAGGTGAGTGAGAGAATCGTGGAAACGGGGGGCATGAATGAATTAATAAGCTGCGTGCATGCGTACATGCGTGCAAACATAGCAGCTTCTACATCAAAATTACGTTACTACGTATATTTTGAGAAACATGCAAGCTGAATATCGTGGGCCACTGAAAATCTACGTTGGAAGGTACATTGAAAAACGCTGAAAAACGGTAGTAGGCGAGGATCACAAAGCAACGTAAACGAAACCCTCGTCCTCTCCTGTACACTGCAAGAGCCGTAAACAGCCATTCACGATGGCGTAGACAGCTACGAAAAGTCAACGGAACGCTCCCGATGGTGCCTCTGCATCATGAGTATGCACGTAGACATACGGGAAATTTGTGAAAATTACACAATACCGAGACAAAAACTAGATGGTTTTGAGAAGGTTATGAATCAGCCCTAATAAAAGTCAATGGCAGTTTTCACTAAAAAAAATGTCTATTGGCACAGCTGGTCTGAGAGTGTGGTATCCCAAATCAGGGTGCCCTGGGCATCTTGGGTATTCAGCTGGCCTGAAGTCTTTTGTGAAGTTCAGTTTAAAGCTACATTCACATATATTTGTTGTGCAAGGATATTTTCTTTAAAGGTGGAATTGGGTAAAATGGGTTTAGGTCCGAGTGCAGGGGGCATCCTGAATTCTCATGCCCCCCTTGATCAAACCCTGGTATTTTTACCAGTTCCTTGTTACCCCCAGCAAAATTAGGCCCCTTGATTTTCTATCAGCGGTTACATGGTCCAGTGTCTTCCTTCCAGTATGCTGGACACCAAAGGAGACCCGATCAACATTTCCGGCAGTTTTGTCTAAAATGGGTATTGATCATTTTTCTCTCAGGAATATAAGAGGGGCAGTGAGGCATTTATTGCCTACCACATACAGTCCTGATTTAACACCTCGTCCCATGCAGCTTGATATCACCTTATAGTCAGGTAAATGCAGCCGCTAACTTCTAAATGAGGTACAGTATATTTTAGACCAGGGGTTCCCAAGCTTTTTTCATCAAGTACCACTTTTCATGTTCTAATTTTATTAAGTACCACCTGGGTCAGTCAATCAATCAAAACACACAAAACAGCCATTTAAAGTGAATGAAACACACAACAAAAATGGGGCATTTTTTTCTATGGGGCAAATACCGTTTGAGTGAAGATGTCAGCAGAATGAGTTGGGTACAGGACATTCCACAGCCCTGTCGAGTAGAACCTAGGAGGATTTCAAATACCACCAATGGTATTAGTACCACCTGTTAGGAACCCCTGCTCTAGACTCTTTATGGAATACAGAGGACATAGGGTGAAGTTACATTTTAGTCTCTCTTTAAGTTACACTGGAGTTTGCCTTTGAATGTGATTTTTGCCTAACTTAAGAAGTGAATAGAACCGCACTGCGGAATCTTCCGTATATTAATCGATCTGAAGTCCCATGATGAATTCTGAGGTATTCATGAGGTATTCTGGGAGCTGCTTCACCTCTATATAATGCAGTTTCATCTGAAAAAGCTGTTAAAAAGGACAGAGCCAGAGACATCGGCGATGGTCCTCCGCAGTAACCACAGGCAAAATACAGAGATAAATTGCTGACCCTGATCTGTGTCAGGTTACGATTGATGCCCCTATCAGACCTTCTGCCTCGCCAATGATTTTCTCTAAATTCTTTGATAGAGTGCGTTATCTTGTTACTGGCATGAGGGCAACTGCCCCTCAGGCAAGAAGAAAAGAGGTCATTCCGTGAGGACAATCTCTGCTGGACTAAATGAGAAAAGGGACCCAACCAAAGAGAAAAAATTTATAAACCTAAAAATATTTATACAAACAATGTTTTACACTGGCAAAGAGTATGGAAAAAGCAGAATTGCATTCTACATGTTTTGTGTAATTTGGACTTGTCTTTGAGCTACCGATGAAAGATAGATCATATATTGGGGTGGTGATTAAAAACTATGATGGCCTCATAGAATATCATAAGTCCCATACACCATATATTACTTTCTAGATTCTATGGAGGTATACATATAAAAATGTATGTAAGTTGGAAATTTTTTCACCTTAAAGTCAGTGAACATTAAATCACATGAGATGTATTTGTTTTTCACTCTGATAAACAGAACTTAATTATTTAATGTGAAAATGTGAAAATGAAATTGAAAGTCCCTGTCTAAACACATGCTAGCTTCCTCCCACCTTATCCCCATTGGGAACAGCGTAACATGAGCCACTCAAAGCATCTCTAAAACTCTAATTACATACAGAAATTAAAGCAAAGAAAGAAGATTCAAAGGTAGTTACATTTGAAGCTTCTTTCTTTGCTTTAATTTCTGTGGCTGAGCTGGGGAGGGCATGTCATGGCACAGCTTTATTAGTCACGTGCAGGGGCGGGCTGGCCATAGGGCATACCGGGCAAAATCCCGGTAGGCCGTCACTAGCAAAGGCCACGAATGACAGATGCGGGAGGGTGGGCGGCATCTGCCATTCGCGGCCCCTCGCTGCTGTTCCCCCGCCGCTGCTGCCGCTCTCACACACACACAAGACACACACACATACACATGCTTACCGGCAGTTCCTGGTTGTTACGCGGTGGGCGTCTATGGGCGGTGTCCATTGTTTTCATTGGATGCCGGCCATCTGGGGCCCGCCCACCGACCAGGAAGTGCCGGTTAGCATGTGTATGTGTGCGTGCTATGTGTGTGTTTGAAAGCGACGGGAGCGGCCAGGGGAACAGCAGTGAGGGGCCGCGAATGGCATCTGCCGCCCACCCTCCCGCATGTGTCATTTGCAGGCTATGCATGGCTTCGGCGGCAGCAGCAGAACAGCAGTGAAGGGCAGACCGGCCCTCCGCTCACCAGGAACCAGGGTGAGTGTGTGTGTGTTTGTGTGTGTGTGTACAGCGGGGGGGGCGGATTGAGGGATGCCCCCACTGGCTGCACTGAGGGATGCCCCCACTGGCTGCACTGAGGGATGCCTCCACTGAGGGATGCCCCCACTGGCTGCACTGCGGGATGCCCCCACTGGCTCCACTGAGGGATGCCCCCACTGGCTCCACTGAGGGATGCCCCTACTGGCTCCACTGAGGGATGCCCCCACTGGCTCCACTGAGGGATGCCCCCACTGGCTGCACTGAGGGATGCCCCCACTGGCTACACTGAGGGATGCCCCCACTGGCTGCACTGAAGGATGCCCCCACTGGCTGCACTGAGGGATGCCCCCACTGGCTGCACTGAGGGATGCCCCCACTGGCTGCACTGAGGGATGCCCCCACTGCCTGTACGGAGGGATGCCCCCACTGGCTGCACGGAGGGATGCCCCCACTGCCTGCACGGAGGGATGCCCCCACTGCCTGCACTGAGGGATGCCCCACTGCCTGCACTGAGGGATGCCCCCGCTGGCTGCACTGAGGGATGCCCCCGCTGGCTGCACTGAGGGATGCCCCCGCTGGCTGCACTGAGGGATGCCCCCGCTGGCTGCACTGAGGGATGCCCCCGCTGGCTGCACTGAGGGATGCCCCCGCTGGCTGCACTGAGGGATGCCCCCACTGGCTGCACTGAGGGATGCCCCCGCTGGCTGCGCTGATGGATGCCCCCACTGGCTATTCTGAGGAATGACCCCACTGGCTGCACTGAGGGATGCCCCCACTGCTTGTACTGAGGGATGCTACTTAATGGTTGTAATGAGGGATGCCGCTCACTGACTGTAATGGGGGGATTTTATCACACCATTTGGTTCATAATATTTTCTTTCTTTATTTTGTCCTCTAAACCCTGTGTGCATGCTGTGGAACGAAAAATAAGGCTTATATATAATGTGACATTACGATACTATACAGGGCCAGAGGCAGTGCAGCAGGGTCACGTGTGCACTCTGCTGTGGTCGAAGACAGCTTTGGGTCCACTGTGGCTTGCCAGGCTTGCTCATGGCTGTTTGACCACTATTTTGCATGGTCCTGGAAGCATGAAATTGAAAGGCAGGCTAACTTTGGAGCCCTGTTACAGCTTCTACCCTGCTCTATTGGAAATATAGGCACATGGGACAAACATTGTGTAAGCTGCATGCTGTCTTATTATTGCCTCTCTTTAAGGTGGTCCAAAATCTGGAATTTTTACTATCGCAGTCTTTGGTCCTGGTCCAGTCTGCATTGACTGCAGTGCATATTGATGGCTAGGAATCAATGAATGGATTGTCTACCACCTCTTACTAACCGCTCGTTCAGACATGTCTTGCTGGGATGCACCCATTGGATGGAGGTGTGCTAGAGGCCAGTGTATACACCATCAGATTGAGGAACAAAGTAAGACTATGGGCAATACACAGGAGGTTTTTATCCGGCCTTGGAGTTCTTTTAGACTCTAGATCCTAGGTTTAAAAGGGAATAACTGGTGGTACACTCGGGCTCCACAGTGGGTGAGGAGCATGTGAATTTGCCACACATACCCTAGCAGGAAGCCTGAGACCAGATCTATTTACCCACTTGACTGCCAGTGGCCACTGAGGTTTGCTGGCTGGCTAGGCGCACAGTGCTTTGCAATCCCATTACGAAGCTTAGTTGGCCGGTGGTGGTCACTCAGGATGGCAAACCGCAGTCCCACGGCTATGGAAAGTGGAAAGCTGTTCAGTCTCAGGCTTCCTCCAAGGGTATGCATACCAGTGCTTGATGGCCCAACATTAGTTTTACATCTTGACTGCAGGGTTTGTTTTTGAGGACTCTGGTTTTCTAATCTAGATGCAGACAGTGCGTTCTATAAAAGATTTTATTATTGTGTCTTGTGCAAAGCAAGAGAGAAAGCGAGACTGATGGGGAACAATGTCAAACTTTTCATTGGCTTCAAGAGAGACCAACCCTCCCAGAAATTAGTCTACTAACACATTCTACCTCCAAAAAATCATTTCTGTACCTTTCCAATTTATTTAATTATTGGATGGTAGTGCGTCTTTAAAAGAGATGAGACCGGATGGACTAATCTCATTTGATTAACCTCTTGTAGATTCTTACTGTAAAGGAAGATCACAGTCTCATTATCTGTATACAAGTGAGAGGCAAGGGGTGGTCACATGACTCTTGTAAAGCTGGGTCAGTGCCTTGGAGCCTACTTGGCTCGCTGTAGGGTGATGCAGAAATATTTATCCCTGCTGCATCTCTCTGCTTTTTAATTATGACAGAGATTCTCACTGACTTTATTAGTTTTCAGGCAAGATAATGTTTTATAAAGATATTCTTAACACTGAACAGCACAAATGCCTGATTGCTCCGCTTCATTTAATTGATGGACTCAATAAGGAGTCTTTCAGACCTGAATTTAAGAAATCATAGGGTTGTCAAGAACTGTGTTTCCAGATTAGTTTTAATTAAAGTGAAAGTTCACTTTGAACTGCGGATTAGAGATTCTGTTGCTGGTTAGGGCTCTCTAATGCCAATTTAATAGATCATCAGAGATAGCAGACAATGGAATGGAAGAAAAAAGATAGTAGACAGTAAGTGTTCTGGTACCTCAAGTTGCAACTATAGGGTTTATGTGTAGAGCTAGAAGCTATGTGATCGGGCATGGCTGAGTTGGCGCAGAGTTATGGTCCGACATGGCTGGGTCTCCAACAGGCTTGGCACAGATATGTGGTCAGAGTCAGCAACAGTCTGTGGCAGGGGTGACAACAGGGCTTTGTACAAGGTGCAGTGAGAAGGTAGGGTCGTCAAAAAGCTTTGGCACAAGACGTGGTCAGACAAGGCAGGGTAAGCAACAATGCTAAAATGTGGTCAAAAGGGGCAAGGTCGCAACAGGCTTTGGCACAAGATGTGGTCATTAAAGGCAGTTTTAGCAATAGGTTTTGGCAATCTCAGGAAGGCAAATCTTAGCAGGGCAGGTTGCAACAGCACGAGCAGTGGCGTGCTAATTCCTGAAGGTGGGTTATAATTTACCAGCCTTGCAATCAGTTGTTGCTCTGGCCACATGGCACTGTCATTGCCTAGCAAAGCCAGACAGCTCGGACCTTTGCAACACCAAATAACCCATCATGGACTACGGTTTCTTGAGAAACCCCCAGAAAAGCTGCACTCTACTGCTGAGATACAGAAAAATATATTTAAAATCTTTTATTTAGCATGTAATACAGACAAAAAACACATCCCAAAACACTGACTGTTAAAACAACCAAGGTCAATAGGCAAAAAATGTATAGGGATTATATTCAAACAAAAACAGGCCATGCCAAAAAAATCCCTCAATCAATAACATAAATGGTGCCTACAATTCATTGATATACCATGATCAGAAATAGATAAGCAATTTTAAAAAGTGTAAAATAATAAAGTGCAAGTGCTTTTACCAATCAATAAATACTTAGTGGCAACAAATCCCTAATTCCTAAAAAATACTAAAGTGGCAGCTGGCCCTACTGGCCAGCAGAAGTGCAATAAATGGGACCATATAACCTTACCGTAAAGTTGGGGTTTGTACCGAACTTTGCAAGTTTGGGTTTCCAAAGCCCAACACAGACTTCACCCAGAAGTCTATGTTTGGCGTTCAGCCTGAACAGGGGAAAGCTGGTTGATGGGCTGCTAGGCAGTGCTGGCTGGAAAATTGTCTATGAGTGGGGTCACAGTAAGATGGCTGCCACTCCCATGAGTAAGGACACGTCTAGTGCCAACACTTCTAGCACCAGCTGCCAGTATCCTCACTCATGGGAGCGGCGCCTACTTTTTGTGGCCCTGTTCATAGACAATTTGCATGCCAGAACGACAGGAGCAGGGACCAAATTATGGGGCTCAGGTAAGTTACAACCCCCTTTCAGCTGCTAACTCTGCGCCCCGCCCCCCACAAACTGAGCTGTCAATGTCCTCATAGATATTTGCAAGCCAATGTGGCAGAAGCGGGCTTCAAGTAAGCTACAGCTCGCTTCCAGTTGTTAACTCTGTGCTCCCCCCCACCCATCATATTTTTTTCTTTAGTTCGGGTCCCCATTGATTTCAAGCCACCCTAACCAGTGGTTCGCTTATATCTACTTACAAGGTAATGTGCAAACAATGTACAATGTACAATGTACACAGTCTAAAAACAGCTAATAAAACATAGCTAGAGGCACCAAAGGACAAATAATATATACTGCCCAGAATACAAATAATAATAGAACAATCTCACCCGATATACCTATGCAAGTGAAAAGGGAATGTCACTCTCCACTGGTCCCTTTCCATTTCCTGGATGAGTTTGGAACAGTCACAGTGGAAAGGCACAGGAGCGCTATTCCAAGTATGTCACACACCCCGCTTCCACTATTCATGACATATGGGTTATGGTCCAGTAGAGGGCGAACTTCTGCAGAGATGAAAGCAAAAAAGAAGCCCCTCCCGGTCCATAAATACCTGGGACCTCCCACACATTCCCAGTTCCTTCTCTGCAGGACGGCGAGCAAGTCAGAAGATGTATGCTGCTCTTCCTTGCAGGTAAGCCGGGCTCACGCCCGGCATTTTTTGCCCAATTTCTGCCCGGACCTTTATACAGTAAGTCCAATACTAGCCTCCCAGCCTTGGCTGCAGGTCCGGGTGAGGGTAGGCAACACCTTAATAGGTGTTTTAGGGAGCCATGCTCCCCCGCGAGACCCCATACAAGGGGGTAGGCGGTATCCGGGTTGGTGATCCCGGTTTGGGATGCCCTGTCCCTATTTACTTCCCTTACACCTCATGGTGAGGGATTCTCCACCTTCCGGGTCCCCTCTGTTAACCCTCCAGCTTTGGATGGCCTTGCCTTTCTGCTTTTTTAGATGTGTGTATGTGTGTGTGTGTGTTTTGTGCGCACCGTGCTTCACGTTTGCTGGCCTCGCGCTCTGCTACAGCCTGGGGAGCTTCTCCTCAGGCTGCATTTGTGAGGGGGCGGGGCGCTCGAGCGTTGACACGGAGCTGCTGGCTGGTGCCTGATGCCATTTTGGACTTGTGTGAGTGCCCTTTTTGGGCTTCCCCCCCCTTTCTTGCTATGCTGGCCATATGCCCCAGTCGCCGCTTGGGGCAGCGCTGGCTCCCTCTGCTTGTTTGTTTTATTATTACATGTATATATCATACAATTTGTGTGGATGCATGTGCTTATTGCCCATATCTTGTGTCTTTCAGGAGGACTCCCTGTGCCTTGCTTAAAAGGGGTTTCTCTCTGTCCTAGGGTCCCTAGAGTAACTTAGGCTACTTAAATCCTCCCACTTGGGACTTAAAGCTGCCCCTTTATCAGCGTAATTCCTTGTCATTGCGACTACCATTAAAATCACCATATGGAGGCTCCACAGGATACCGGGCTCGGGCTCCCTTCGGGTCAATCCCGGCTATGTGTGGGTTGTGGGGTATCCCTTACGGGGGAAAATGTACTAATTTGCATACCATGTGCGCAACAGGCCATAAAGCGGCAGTCAGGGTCCCAGGCTTCTGGGTCAGTGCCACCCGTCTCATCTCCTTCCCCGCCCAGCATTATCCGTACCCAAAGTGACACGGTCATTAGTGGGGAGTTGCACTCTGAGGTATGTGCTAGGCTGGCCAACCTCGAGAAAATTATTTCTAGCTCAGTGGGCAAGAAAGCCTCTGCTAAGAAAAGGCATCTGTCTCCGGCTGTGCCGGTACTTGATTTTGATGATTATGACTCCCTTGACTGGGCTGATTATTCCCCTCTTGAGGAGGGGGAATTGTTTGAGGATTCTGAGACTGAAGAACTGCAGTTCTTTGATTCTGATGCCGGTCAGGCGCTGGGGGATGCTGTGGATACCCCCAAAGTCCTGGCCCATCTCTTAGAGGTTCTGTATATTTCCCCACCAGCGGAGGCCCCATCGAAGAAGGGGGAATTCTTTGGGTCATCTAAGCCCTGCTTGGTGTTCCCAAATCAGGATCATTTTGATAGCATGATTTTTAGAGAATGTGTCCCGCAGGGATGGGATTGGAAGTATCCCTTCCCGGCGGACGCGGTGAAGCGATGGTCTTCCCACTCCCGAGGTCGATGCACCCATCTTAGGGTTGTCCAACACCTCCGTTGTACATACTCCCAACGCCACTACCACTACCCTTAAGGATGGCGAGGATAAGCACATTGATCAGATGGCATGCCATGCCTTTGCCAGTGTGGGTTCAGCCTAGCGGCCTGTTTGTGCATCTGCACTCGTGGCTGTCGCTACCAGGTCTGAGGTTAGGGACATGTTAAAAGAGTCCCAACTCAACCCGGCCAGTGTTGAATTCACAGCCCTTAAGAGGTGTGAATTGTTCATGAACTTTGTGTTGGCGTCTATGGATGACACTATTATCATGTGTAGTAGAACCTTGGCTCTGCTGGTGGCCATGCGTCGTTCGGTATGGCTACGCCAGTGGGCGGCTGACATAGCGGCCAAGAAATCACAGCACTGCCCTTCCTGGGTATGCGGCTGTTTGGTGACGAATTGGATTCTGTGGCGAAAGGTGGGAAGCTACCTCAACGTAAGAAGCAGCGTCGCTTCTTTCGGGGGGCAAGCTCCTTCAATCCTTCCTTTCGTGGTGCCAGAGTGGGCAGAGGTCTTGCCTACTCTAGCTTCAGAGGTGATTCCTGGAACAGAGGCAGGGGACGCGCCCGTCCAGCCTCTACCTGGGGTTCCAAGCCCAAGCCCGCTGCCAAGCCAGCTCAGCAATGAGGAGGGGCCCTCACCCTTATGGGTGGGGGGACGGCTGCGGCTTTTCTTCCAGGTCTGGGCCCAGGAGGTCACAGACAAGTGGATATTGGAAGTGGTCTCGTCTGGGTACAAGCTGGAGTTCGAGTACCGGCCTCCTCCCAGATTCCTAAGGTCTCGGGTGCCATCTGTTGGCTGTAAAGAATCCCCTGGGCATGGCGGTCATATGCCCGGTGCCTCTTTCAGAGAGAGGCCGGGGCTATTATTCCAACCTCTTCACGGTTCCCAAAAAGGATGGCTCCATAAGACCCATTCTAGATTTGAAGCTTCTCAACAGGTTCATCAGAACCAAGAAGTTCCGCATGGAGACTCTGCGCTCAGCCATCGGTTCCCTTTGTCAGGGGGATTTCATGACGTCCATAGACATCAAGGATGCTTACCTTCATGTACCAATTTTCCCAGCACACCAGAGATTTCTCAGGTTCGTGGTTGGAGATCAGCATTTTCAGTTTGTGGCCCTCCCGTTCGGGCTGACCTCGGCACCGAGGGTGTTTACCAAGGTTCTGGCGGGCATAATGGCCTTGCTCAGAGCCCAGGGCATTCGCATTGTGCCGTATCTGGACGACCTACTCATTACAGCTTCTTCCCTCTGCCAGGCGGAGCTGGACACCAGGACGGCGGTGACAGCGCTGGAAAGGTTCGGATGGGTGATCAACCACCCCAAGTCTTCTCTCTCCCCATCAAGGGAGATCTCTTTTCTGGGCATGCATCTGGATACCAGTCAGGCCAGAGTGTTCCTACCTCAGCCAAAGGTGCAGAGGGTTCAGGATCTGATACGTGTTCTCCTGACCAATCCTCGCCCTTCTATCCGGCTAGGGATGACTCTGGTAGGTTTGATGGTGGCCTCCTTCGAGGCAGTCCCCTTTGCTCAGTTCCACATGAGGTCGCTCCAACTCTATCTATTGCTGAAATGGGACAGATGTCCCCAGTCCTTGGATCAGTGTTTTCTGATGTCTCCCAGGGTTCGGCAGTCCCTTCAGCGGTGGCTGGATCCAAGCAATCTGATGAGGGGCAGATCCTTTCTTGCCCCTTGTTGGGAGATGGTTACCACAGATGCCTGCCTGTCGAGCTGGGGAGGTTTCTGGAAGGATCATCAGTTGCAGGGGTTGTGGGGTCCTCAGGAGGCTCAAACCCCCATCAATGTCTTGGAGCTCAGAGCTCGATCAGACAATTGAACTGCGGTGGCTTACATCAATCACCAAGGAGGGACTCGCAGCAGGAGTGCCCTCAGGGAAGTCTCTCTGATTCTGACATGGGCGGAGAGCAATGTTCCTTGCATCTCTGAGTGTACATTCCGGGAGTGGAGAACACGGAGGCGGAGTGGAGAACATGGAGGAGAACACGTAGGTGGACACAGGGGATTCTCTCGCCAAGGGGAATGGTCTCTCAACCACAGGGTGTTTCGGTGCCTGTGTCACAAGTGGGGGACTCCGGAGGTGGATCTCTTTGCCTCTTGGCACAATCACAAGCTCCCAACCTTTTGTATCTCTGTCTCGGGATCCTCTGGCCCTGGCAATGGATGCCTTGTCACTTGCCTGGAGGGATCTGGGATTTCTGTACCTGTTTCCCCCCTTCTCCATGGTAGGCAAGGTAGTGCGCAAGCTGGCTCTAGAGGGGGCACCAGCAATTCTGGTGGCCCCAAGGTGGCCAAGACAGGTTTGGTTCGCAGACGTCGTAAGACTGGTGGTAGATCAGTACAGGCTGCCCCTGTTTCTGGATCTGATCTCTCAGGGTCAGCTACGTTACCCCAATTTACAAACGCTTGCTTTGACGGCGTGGCTGCTGAAACCTTCATCCTGAGGGAGGAAGGTTTGTCGGAGGCGGTTATTCAGACATTGATTAGAGCTAGGAAGAGGTCTTCCTCTAACGTTTACTATAGGACTTGGCGGTCCTATATTGACTGGTGTGAGGCTAGGGCCTTACCTTGCAGGGTGTTTTCGATTCCTAGGATTTTGGAGTTTCTACAACACGGTCTGGATCTGGGGTTCCAGCTCAGTACTTTGAAGGGTCAGGTTTCTGCCCTGGCTGTCTTTTTTCAAAGGTCCTTTGCTTTGCATCATCTGGTCAAGACTTTTTTCCAAGGGGTCACTCATGTTCGGCCCCCTAGAAAGCCTTTGGTTCCCGTTTGGGACCTAAATTTGGTTCTCTCTGCCCTACAGGGGCCTCCTTTTGAACCGGTGCAGGATGTGGCACTTTCTGTGCTCACTCAAAAGGTTGCCTTTTTGGTGGCTATTACCTCTGTTCGGCGTGTCTCTGAGTTGGCGGCCCTGTCTATTCAGGCCCCTTACTTTGAGAGACACCAGGATAAGGTGGTTTTTCGCTTTAAACCAGATTTCCTTCCTAAGGTGGTTTCTGCCTTCCATCTCAATCAGGATGTAGTTCTCCCTTCCTTGTGTCCTAAGCCTAGCAATGACAAGGAGAGGGTTTTGCACTCTTTGGATGTGGTTCGTTGTGTGAAGTACTATTTGGTCGCTACTTCTCCCTTTCGTAAGACGGACGCCTTGTTCGTGGTGCCCTCCTGGTCCAGGAAAGGTTTGGCACCATCCAAGTCTACCATTAGTAAATGGATACGCCAGGCCATTGTTGGGGCCTATTCTGCTAAGGGGAGGGTTCCTCCTTTTAAGATCACTTCTCATTCTACTCGTGCTGTTGGGGCTTCCTGGGCTTTTCAGCACCAGGTTTCTGTTGAACAAGTTTGTAAGGCTGCTACTTGGTCTTCCGTTCATACTTTTTCCAAGTTTTATAAGGTTGATGTGCGGGCCTCAGCGGATGCTGTTTTTGGCCGCAAGGTTCTGTAAGCTGCAGTGGTTTAAATTTGTGCATTTTTTTGCTGTATTTGGATACCCAACCATGACGGACACTGCTATTGGATGTCCCATATGTCATGAATAGTGGAAGCGGGGTGTGTGACATACTTAGAATAATACCATTTTGTGATTACTCACCTGTAAAATGGGTATTATAAGTATGTCACACACCCCGCTTCATCCCGCCCTTTGGTATTTTGGATCCTTTATATGGTGAACCTTTTATTGTTAAGAATGTTTTATTGTCTCTTCCTGGTCCCCTTTCTGCTGTCATATACTGGGGAATGTGTGGGAGGTCCCAGGTATTTATGGACCGGGAGGGGCTTCTTTTTTGCTTTCATTTCTGCAGAAGTTCGCCCTCTACTGGAGCATAACCCATATGTCATGAATAGTGGAAGCGGGGTGTGTGACATACTTATAATATCCATTTTACAGGTGAGTAATCACAAAATGGTATTTTTCCCTTGCATGGGGTGAGATTGTTCTAGTATTCTTTGTATTCTGGGCTGTATATATTACTTATCCTTTGGTGCCTCAAGAACATCTAAATAATCAATCCACTGTACCACCAACAACCTAAAATAAACAGCATTTCATACATAATCCAAGCCATCCCTGCTAATAAATAAAGTTGGTTATTATTTTTAATATTACTCTATTGTTATTATATTAAGCTATTATTTTATCAAAACATTATTTTATCATATTATAAATACATATTTAAAGAATCACAAATGTTTGTACAGGAGAGCTCACTTATTTTTGATGGTGAATTGTACAGTATGCGTTGTAATTCTTACATTTACTTTACCTATATACAGTTCCTTGAAAAAGTATACAAAGTATTGAACTTTTTCTCATTTCTAAATGTCACAGCCACAAACCTAAACAGGACCTTCAGCATGATTTAATGATAAGCCCAAACCCTTAAAAAACTATTCACCAGCATCTAAAAGTAATATATTTTAAGTTTTTATTCACTTGCTTAGGCGCCGCCATCTTGACTCAGAAGAATCACAAATACTGAGGAGAGGAGAGCGGGTTAAAGTACAGGGGGCGGGGTTATAGCTGTGCTTTGCAGAGACAGAGCAGAGCTGGGGTCAGGGAAAGGACAGCAATACCAGAATGCAGAGCAACACAATCAGAAGACACTTCCTGTTTTTAGGCTGCCTGATGCTCCACGAGCCGCCATCTTGGATGTTTAAAGGCTCATATCATGCAGTAGATGCAGGTAGGATGATTTTTAATGTGAGCTGATCTGTATGGAAAGGGTGTGGGAAACATATAAGATAGACTCTTATTCAGGATGAAGGTTCACTTTAAATAAGTATTTTGAGCTTGCATGTAAAGTAGTAAGTATTTATGAAGTTTAAAGCATGATACATGCTTTTCCAAATGTTTTTCCCCAATCTACTCTCCCCCGTACCTACCTGCATATGTAGCCGGCTTTTGAGTTTGCCGATTGGCTAAAAAACAAGGGGCTGAATACAGTGTTCTATTATTTTAATTTTCAAAAAGCCTCTCTAATTTTCTTTACAATTTACAATACATGATACCTTGCTCTGGCACAGTGGTTCTACAATTTGCAATACTTGATACCTTGCTCTGGCACAGTGGTTCTACAATTTACAATACTTGATACCTTGCTCTGGCACAGTGGTTCTACAATTTGCAATACTTGATACCTTGCTCTGGCACAGTGGTTCTACAATTTACAATACTTGATACCTTGCTTTGGCACAGTGGTTCTACAATTTGCAATACTTGATACCTTGCTCTGGCACAGTGGTTCTACAATTTACAATACTTGATACCTTGCTTTGGCACAGTGGTTCTACAATTTACAATACTTGATACCTTGCTCTGGCACAGTGGTTCTACAATTTGCAATACTTGATACCTTGCTCTGGCACAGTGGTTCTACAATTTGCAATACTTGATACCTTGCTCTGGCACAGTGGTTCTACAATTTACAATACTTGATACCTTGCTCTGGCACAGTGGTTCTACAATTTACAATACTTGATACCTTGCTTTGGCACAGTGGTTCTACAATTTGCAATACTTGATACCTTGCTCTGGCACAGTGGTTCTACAATTTACAATACTTGATACATTGCTTTGGCACAGTGGTTCTACAATTTGCAATACTTGATACCTTGCTCTGGCACAGTGGTTCTACAATTTACAATACTTGATACCTTGCTCTGGCACAGTGGTTCTACAATTTACAATACTTGATACCTTGCTCTGGCACAGTGGTTCTACAATTTGCAATACTTGATACCTTGCTCTGGCACAGTGGTTCTACAATTTACAATACTTGATACCTTGCTCTGGCACAGTGGTTCTGCAATTTGCAATACTTGATACCTTGCTCTGGCACAGTGGTTCTACAATTTACAATACTTGATACCTTGCTTTGGCACAGTGGTTCTACAATTTACAATACTTGATACCTTGCTCTGGCACAGTGGTTCTACAATTTACAATACTTGATACCTTGCTCTGGCACAGTGGTTCTGCAATTTGCAATACTTGATACCTTGCTCTGGCACAGTGGTTCTGCAATTTACAATACTTGATACCTTGCTCTGGCACAGTGGTTCTACAATTTACAATACTTGATACCTTGCTCTGGCACAGTGGTTCTACAATTTACAATACTTGATACCTTGCTCTGGCAAAGTGGTTCTACAATTTACAATACTTGATACCTTGCTCTGGCACAGTGGTTCTCAACCTGTAGCTTGGGAGTCACATGTGGCTCACAAAGCCTTTCTATGTGGTTCGTAGAACATTTGTCTAGGACTTTACCTTGCTGAGTCTGGCAGTGCCAAGGGGTCAGCATTATCAGATCCGGGCATGAAATGAATGAGTTGGGTGGTAGGAGATGTATGACAACTTACCTGCTTGGTTTCCATGAACTCCAGCGTAGTGTCGTGTGGCTCTTGTTTCACATTCCTAGGAAATGCCGAGGATGGAAGTTAGGAAACAAAGTGCAATAAGTCAGGCTGCCCAATTCTGCTGCAAAACATTTTTGGTGTGGGGGAAAGGGGGATCTACTCATGTGTGGCAATACTTATTAGGATAGAAGCATCCATGTGCTTTTCATGCCTATAAAATTTTTGGGGGACTGGGGGGGTTTGATTCCCGAACTACCCTGATGCTTTCAAGTACTTTGTTCTCTATAAGTGTTATATTTCTTGTACAATCTTTTCATGTTGCGTGTGGCAGTGCCAGTCCCAGTGCTGAATGTGGCTCTCATAATAAGAAAGGTTGGGGACCCCTGCTCAATTACATGTGGAGGCTCATTCATTACTAGCACCACGTATTGCCAGATGAGCATCTGTATAGCGGCGCTTAGAGAAACCGCTAGTAGACACTGTAAGCTGGTATTGGGCACTGTAACAGAGAATCTTGGTCGCCAGCATTGATGAATGTGATGTGTTTTGCGCTTTAATAACAGTACAGCACTGCAGCAAGCAAGAGATAGCGCCAGCTCAGTGCACCCTCCACTCGACGCTCCACACCACATTTAACAAAAAACGCTGTGTGATCAAAGTCTGTTTTTGAACACATATACACCAGTAACAAAGCGTAAACACATGGAATGACATTGTTTTATCACTGAGACAATAATAATTTAGTGCCAGACCAGTAAATAAAATTCTGCATAAAAATATAAAAAAAAAGAAAATGATTAAAAGGGTTTGTTTACAGGGCAGGGAAGGTCACACACTAATTTGACCAAAAAAATAAAATGCCTAACACGCTATTTATACACAAACAAATGAAAGCCCATTGAAATGTATAGAAGAGTGCTACAGAGCGGCGGGTACTACATGGCGCTCCTGAGCCTAGAGCGCAGGCGCTATACGCTGAGCTGGCCATGTTAATACATGTGACACTACATGGCGCTGTTAGAGACGCTCACCAGATTCGTGTACAGCGCCCTGCGTTCACCAGATGCTGCCTGCCTCTACGAGGCTATCCCTTCTTAAATAACCCCCAAAGTCTCAATAAAATACATTTAATATGTGGCTGTAACATTTAAATATGTGGAAAAGTTAAAGGAGTGGGAATACTTTTTGCACTGTGTGTTTACTCTTAAACATTGTATCATTAACTAAGCAGATTTGTATTTATTTGTGACTAATTTCCTCCTAATGTATCCAGCAATCCTTTGTGGACAAACGCTGCCTGTAACCTCAGACGTCATACAAAAATGCAAAGATCATTTCCTCCCAATATTCCTCATTAATCTGTGAAATGTGTCCTCCTCCTGCCACCCTCTGGCCCTCTCACTGGGTGGCACATGGACTTCCATTTCCTACACTATCAATTTGTAGATGTCAGGGCTTGTTATTAATTAACAGCTTCAATTACCTTTTAGGTTTCTTCTTTCTTGTTTTTTTTTTCTTGTCATCCTTGTCTGTCTTTTTGACTGGAGTTTGTCTAAACTTACCATAAGCAATATTTACTGGATTTCTGAATAAGTTGCTCGGAATTCCAATATTGCAAAGGGTAAGTTTAGGCAGAAGCCATTTACAAAATGTTGATGATTAAAAAAGGATAAAGTATGGGCCTAATTTTTACCACAAGACTGTTGGCAAAATTACTAAACCCAAATAACTTTTTTGCTTTTTGATTGAATTTTCTTCAGTTGCGGTCAGTTAAAGTTTTTTTATATATATATATTTTTTAGATATATTACGCTTTAATATTATGGGTTAGGGAGATTTGGCCATCAATGCATCAGCACAGCACATGCTTAGTGGATGAGATAAACAGGTTAATGGTGCCAAGAAACTTAAAGAGAACCTGCCATGAATCGGCAGTGCAGACAGCTTTAGCACACCCAGGTTGTGCTCTTAAATTTTTGACTTACTTGCCAGAGCTACATCTGTATATACCTAGGTCTTGTTTCTTGGTAGAATCTAGCTGAATCCTGATCAAAGATCTTTTACCTTGTCAGAATCCTACTTCAGGACCCAGTTCTTTGTCAGAATCCTGCTCCAATGCCCTGTTCATGTTCAGAATATGGATCTGAGGCCTTGTTTTTTGTCAGAATCATGCTCTAAGGCCCTGCTCCAAGGTCCTGTATCAGAATCCTGCTCTTATGTCCCGTTCCTTGTCAGAATACTGATCTGAGGTCCTGTTTCTTTTCAGAATTCTGCCAAGGTCCTGTTCTTCTGTCTGAATTCTGATTCAAGGTAATTTTTCTTGTCAGAATCCTGCTCTATGGTCTAGTTCCATGTTAGAAAACTGGTCAAAGGTCCTGTTCCTTTTCAGAACCCTGCTCTAAGAAGCACTTCAAAGCTTCAACAGATAATTGGTAGGCATGAAAATATGGATTTGATGATAGACCATCAAGATGTTAACCATTAAAAGTTGGAGTACTGCTCTAAGGAACAGTTCCTAGCCAGAATACTGCTCAAAGATCCTGTTCTTTGTCAGAATTCCACTCAAAGATTTTCAGAGCCAGCAAGATCGTTTTAGTTTTAAAAAAATTAAAAATATCCTTAAAGTGGAAAATTTTGACTATCCTGGCTTTGTTCCATTTCTCGCCGGTTAAAACCCCCCAGATTGTCCAGTAAAACTGACATCTTTTCTGTCCTATGACGCATACATGGGCTCTCATCCAATCAGAGGCATTTGCCTTGCATATTTAATGTTCAACAACTGGGCACTCTCCATACCCCACTCTCAATGGCTGGGGGCAGGAGTGCACTCACATCCCAAATATTTGGGGATGCGTCTGTCCGATGTTTAGGGAGCCAGGAAGCAGATGAGTTTTGCGGCACCCTGGGGGGGAGGGGGAGTTTAAATTCTTGTGTCCGACCGCACAGTTTTTTTCCACTTTAAAGAGACTCTGTGGTCTCATATATGCCTCCCCCGGCCCCCTCCCATGGAATCCAGTGTTTTCCTCCAGCGCTCCCCACAGCTGTTTTACCCCTGCTTTGTGCGCACATACACACTTCTTTTGCTATTGTGTTATACTGTAGCTCAGCAAAATACAAATGTTAAGTCCGCTGAGGCTACTTCACTAGGGGGTTTGTAGGGTATCTTTTCCTGGGAGTTTTGCCGTCAGGAAGTAGGGCATGCAAACTCTTCTGTGTCCACCATGTATCAGAATGTGCTTTTCAGGTGTGTTTTCTTAAACCGGACCTTCACCATGATTTATTGAAAAGCCCAAACCCTTAAGAAACGATTCCCCAGCATCTAAAGTTAATATACTTTAAGTTTTTAGTCACTTACTTATTATTATTTCCCACACTGGGCTGCAGCTCTGGGACTTTAGGATACGGGCGCTGCCATCTTGACTCAGAAGCATCACACTTACTGAGGTGAGGAGAGTGGGATAAAGTACAGGAGGGCGGGGTCAGGAAAAGGTTAGCAATCCCAGAATGCAGAGCAGCACAGTCAGAAAGCACTTCCTGTTTGCAGGATGCCTGATGTTCCATGAGCCGCCATCTTGGATGTTTTAAGGCTCATAACATGCAGTAGATGCAGGTAGGACGATTTTTAATGTGCGCAATCTGTATGTACAGGGTGTGGGAAACATATAACATAGACTCTTATTCAGAGTGAAGGACCACTTTAATATCTGTTAGATATTTGCCAGACACGTATTGATTACTTTTCACAAATTACTGTATCCATAGTCCTTTTTACATTAGCATCAAGTTTTTGTGCTTCAGGATAAAGGGTGTTGAGGACGTCACGAAAGGCGAAAAATGTTCAAACACACTGAATGATCAGTGTATGGATGGACAATATATGCAAAATATATGCAAAAACAGTCCAAATTGGTCTATGAACCTTCTTTTTAAATTGTCACAAGAAGTATTGTACTAATGCTTTAAATGCACACACAGTTGTATATTGTAAAAGGGACTGTATTCTGGGATACTAGTCTCCCAACTTGCTCAGAGCATCTTTTCGATAACCTAGCAGATGCATTTTCTCTTTTAAACCAGCAAATAAAACTGCAGACATAGCAAAATAATTCCATGATGGCAGCATGCTTCTGAGCAAATTATGAATAAGGAGGCGGGGACCTGCTCAGCTAGCCCAGCTATTATTACTCTCATTACTATTACATATAAAGCAAAAAGCTTTTCGATCCTGTAGAGCACTATTTCTCAACTTGCGGTATGCATTACACTGCACTGCAGTATTCAGGGGTCCCTGACTGGTCTGGTATATTATTTTAAAAGTGAAATATCATCCCTTCTTTCTTTGAAAGTACTATGGGGCCTGTGGCCTACTTATTTTGGTCTTATTCATAAGTGATCAACCCCCTGAGGGTATTTGGTTGGAACCTCTTGTCACTACTTGGCGTAAAAAAAGGTTGAGAAACTGCTGAAGAGAATGCAAAGGCTTTTGTTTGCATATATATATATATATATATATATATATATAGTGAGGATCAGCTCTGGTAGACAGCAGGATGTTAGCAGTATGGAGGCTCAGAGGCGAAAAGTTCAACTTAAAGTCCGTGTTTATTCACTCAAAATGTCCATAACACAAAATATCCTTTTTGGGTTACATCACCTTTTCAGGAAAACTGCCACAGAATTGCATCAGACAGGCAACGGCCCTTTTTATTTTTTGTCCAAGCTTGCACACTTGTAGCCGAATCCACCTAGGGTCCCCATGAAATAGCCTGTGTAAGAGCTTCCAGACACACACACAGAGCCTAACTCCACAAGTGAGCTCTAGACACAGCCAGTGCACAGCTGACTCCCCAGGCTATTTATGCGGCCCGCAAAACCCGGACCTGGGTAGGGGGATGGAGTCCCACCCTGCTCTACTCCATCCCAGTAAAGCCGTCCCCGTTAGCCTTTCGGCTATACTAACATTCTAGCAGCAGACTGCCATTAGCAGCTGATGCTGGAGAAACTATACAGCTTTACTGCACCAAGGCCAGGTACCTTGGTGCCACATACCTACCGTCAATGACGGCACCTTGCACCTTATCACTATATATATAATGGCAATAGCACATGTAAACACCATGGCAGGTTAAGGCACCCCTGTTGGTTCCCTGCTCCTATTTTTTTGTCCCCTAAGTTGGCACATGCAATAGAATAATGCTGAGCTATTTACCTCCCTTTGGTGCACTTTGCAGGAGAAATCCAGATCATCTTAACTTTCCCTGTGTGTGCAGTTAGAAATTAAACCATGGATGGGTCACTGAAAAGAAGGTTTCCTTATCATTGCATCCTTGAACATAATGAGTGTTGGTCACAGTGCAGGGGGAGCATCCCAATTGTTGGGGTGCCCCGCTGTCATCAGAAATAGGGATGCCCCACGCCCAGTTGCGGACAACAGCCTTTTTATAAAAAATAGCTGCATGCTCAAAAAATATTTCTTTTAAAGACTTGAAGTGATCCCATACCCATTTATCAATGAGAGCCCTGTCAGGGTTTGCTCCTGACCCCTGAAGATGCAGAGCATGGTTTTATTGTTATCTGGGCAGTCTGAAAAATGACTCCTCCTGAGTCTATGTCTATGGCACCACCTCACTGTCTCACAGGCTAAAATACTCACATTGCCATGCTTGAGCAGAACCTAAACCACTACTGGAGTATGCGTGATGCTGAAAACACAGAAAATAACCAAATCTTAGAATGCCTTGCCAGCCTTGTTGTACTTTAGATGAGATGGTCTTTACTATTATCTTGTGTCATAAAATAATCATATTAGAGAGACAGAAGAAGCAACTGGCCTCAACACAAAAATCAACCATTTTACAATCAGCTTTGTGCTTTTAACAATGACAATAATACTAAACTGCTTTTCTAAGCTCAAATAGGATTAGCCGGTGATTTGGAAATCCAGTGCAGGTCATGGTCTGCTATCTGATGGAGGTTCAGACAATATTTCCGGGACAACAGACACTTCTGTTTATTACACATTAAACCTGAGCTAAAAGATACGAGATGTTCTGTTTGAAATTTATATTAATCATCTGCAAGGGATAGTGGGGTTTACAAGTCCAGATGTCAGGCACTTGAGACATACAAAGCAATTTATTACAAGCTTGGCAATTAGGAACCATAAACTCTCAGTGATGGAGCTTTGTGACAGAGCTATACTACAGTATTATGTATGAGGAGCAAATCAGCAGATTCTTAGCTGTGCTCTAGGACTGCCACCAGGGCAGTACAATCTACACAAACCACTGGACAGGGTCAACAACCCAACAACAACAACAACATGATCCCAACTCATTGGGGGCCATGCTAATTATTTGGTGAAGCCAGTGTGACTTACAGTGTGCATTGCGAGTGGATTGCAACCTTCATCCCTTTCTTTTTAATGTTTAGATACAAAAAAGTCACCTAAAGATGGGAGCATCACAACAATGAAATATATTTAATCAATTTTATTAAGAAAATGCACTGATTAAAAGCTACATAAAAAGAGACAGAGACAATTAAAAACAAAGCAACGCCTGTCCCCATGCATAATATAGAAAATTAATAGGGGTTACATGTGGACAACTGCTACTGCCATATATATAAACATTCCTCATACATTGAATTTTTTGTGCCAGCACAAAAAGTGTATATATATATATATATATATATATATATATATATATATATATATATAAAGTTTGTAGCCCAAAAATGTTATGTAGCTTTTTTGGTAATAAAATTGATCAATTTTGTTAATATAATTGATCAATTATATTTATCATTGTTGTGGTACAGGTGATTTTTTCTCACCCTCACCTATGTTTACAAATGTGAGCACATGTGATCCATGTATTGAGGAGGTGCACTCATTTGGAGTATAGACAGGAAAAAGTAGTCATAGAGATCACCTCAATGTACAGGAAACAAAACATGCATTTGAGACCGTACAACAGAGACTACGCATAGATATATTTAACAGCGCCATCTACTGCCATAAATATAAACTGCATTAACTTAGCAATATAGATGCAGATCACATACAGAGACAATCTGTAAGCTGTTGCACAGTATCTCCAACAGTTACTGCTAAGGTTATTGTGCAACTTTTGTACTTTATTTATTCTAATTTAATGCACTGTTGTTACTGCTAAGGGTGTTGTGTAATTCTTTGTATTTAATCTGATCTAAATAAGCATTGCACATAGCACTTTATCACTACAAACATGTGGGGGGTGTGTGTGGGGGGGGGGGCTGGAATGGGATACCCTTTGGTTTGCTCATGTGTTGTCATTGTGTATAGGTTATTGTGCTATTTCTTCTTGTGTTGCAGGGATTTCTATGTTTGTTCTATTGTTCTCAACACATTCCACTATGTAATGCATAAAAGATTGCCACTGGAATTTCATTCATTGAGATTTAGGATGTGGTGTTTTAGTGTTCCCTTTATTTAGTTTTTTTATTTTGTTACAGTAAAAGTACATTGAATCAAGTCAACCTCATGTAAAGTGATTACAATTTATTACAACGAAAAATGAAAAAATAAATTATTGCACGAGTCTTACTTTTCCAGCACTGGTAGTCCCACTGGTGCTGCACTCATTTCCTGACTGGGCACTCTCCCAGTGGCTGCTAATAATCAGCAGGGGAACAGTTAGTCAGCACACCGAAAGTTATTTTTGATGCCCAAGTCTATTTTAGCAGTGGGTGGAGAGCAGGCAGCAGCTGAATGCAGTGACTGGACTTCCACGTTAACTGCACTGTAATTGTTTCCATATCCTCTTCTGTGAAATAAGTTTTTATTGAGCATATAGTAAGACTAATATGACAAATGCTCTAGTGAAGACATTTTGCTACAGAACAATAGCACAAAAACCCAGAAATGGGATCAAAGGCACTTAGTTTGCAAATCCAAAGAGAAATACAAAACATCTAGCATAACCTAAAACACATCCTTGCATATATTATCCAGCAGCATCCAAAAAGAAGAAGAATATCGTGTAAATGAGCAATACAGCAGAGGCAGAAAGGAGAGAGAGGTAGTAAAGGGATAGAGGAAGAGAATAGGAAAAGTGGTGCTTTCCTAAAATGGAGTAAGTATGAAATAAGTATTTGCACAGTACCCAATACAAGGACAGACAGCATTACCCATCTATCCTTGCAGCAGGCAGAGCTATGCAGATCATCTCTTTACATCTCAAGTCCCTAATTAAGGGTACAATGCCAAGGATTAGCTTTCAATTTACAAACACATCCAACTAGTGGACACATGTTTCGAGCTTTAGGCTCTCATCAGCACTAGGGCGGTTGTTTCTGGCTGTATGGGGAGTGAGACTTGGTGAGTACCAAAACAGAGTCGCAAGCCACCATGTGGAGACACACATGTTAGGCTAATATGGGGGGTTAAAGAAACCAAAAAACCCTCTACTTTGGTAAAGGAAAAGAGAATAGAAGCAGATAAATAGACTACAGAGAAGGAGGGATGGAGGAAAAAAGGATTGCCCAAACAAAACCCTTACAACCCTAAATTGTAAGGGTTTGATGGTATCTATTACTATTATCAAAGGAGTTAATCCACGGGTCCCAGATAGCTGTAAACTTTTCCAGGCTATCATTAAAAAAGGCCAATATTGGTGGTGTTCACACAAGTGTAAATCTCGAAGAATGGGAAGCGCTTCGCTTTCCAGATCCGTGCCAATACTTGCTTTGTTGTATTTCGAATATGTTGCTTCCGTATCCTCTTCATAAAATTTCAGGCTAACTGCTGCCAGGCTGATGGCCAACGCCAGAAAGACCTCCGGCTAAAGATTGTCCAATATGCTAGACACCTGTGTCCCAGGTACAATATGTATAATGAAATACAGCTTTTAATTAATCAATTACTAAAAATTTGTCATAGAACAGCCTCAATGCATTTAGGCAGCAGCAAGGGCACTGTGTGACATGTTTCAGGAAGCTCTCCCTTAGTCCAGTGATAAACTCACCCATCCGTGGCTTACCTATGTATGCCGGCCCTGACAATGCTTCCACTGGCAGGTCATTATTAGATGCCAGCTGGCTGCAGGGGTAGGGTCAATTTACAGGAAAAAGATCTAAACACCACAGCTATTTGGTAGCATGACTTACTGACACTTTAACTGATGTATTGCAAGTAGGTGACTTATCTGCTATAGAGTAACTTAGCTGACCCTTGACTGACTTTTTGGATATTACTTTTGGTTTGTACATCTAGCAGACTGCCCATCTATCAATGACTTGATCTTTGCTGGACTATGCTTTGTTCTCTGCATTGTTTTGGTTGTTCACTGGCCTCATTGAAGTTGGAAGTCATCTACTTGGGAGCTTCCATAACCAGATTGGCCAAGGTTTCCATTTCATATAATCAACTGATTTAATCAAAGAGCAGGAGCAGGCTGAGGACATTAAGCCTTTTCCTGCTCTGCCAATGCATTTAGAAGTAAAGCTTGCCTAATCAGGTCAGGTGCTTTATTAAAAAAAGGACAGTATAATACTAATAACTTGTATGCAAAAGGTTTGGAATCCAGCTATATGTTGAGCTTTTTTCACCTTTTATAACGTAATGTGGTGGGGGTCTCTTGATTTTAATGGTGGAGGATTTGAACACGTGCACCTCCTGGCTCCCTCAGCTCTACATGTGGAGTTTGACCTTCCAGTTAATTTGTCTGTTAAATAATCTCATTGGTGGGGGTACTTATGTTTCTGTCTTGTGTGTCTCGTGGGCCTGGCCCTCTCTGTCACTATTATTAATGATATTATTCCTGATTGGGTCTAAAGTTACTAACAAGTTATGCTTCGGGGCTCAAGCTTGGTGGCTGAACATTAATGTCTTGGTCATTTGTAAGGATTTTAATGTTTGCTTGATGTACATGATCACATTTAGTTTAAACAATGGCCCTGAAGAAACCTGTATGGTAAAATGTCTCGTAAACTAGAGATATTTTTGCCTTTGATGCAAGAATTACCCCAAAATAAGAGAATATAAAATAGTGATAAGTTTTAGAGGCTGCTATTGTCAAACTGAAGGGTAATGGTGGGCAATTCTCTGAGTGTAATTTGACTGTACTGAGAAAATAGAGCAGAAAGTCAAGCAGACCTGGGGGGGAGGAGCTCACTTGACATAAGTAATGTGGTAATAGCGATGTGAACACAGACCTTTTTTCCCACCCTGTCAGCGATATTAAAAGCTAATGGTGGAGAAAGCGGGAGGAGGAAATTAAAAGGACAAGGTCCAGAGAATTGAGGTCCCAGGAAAAATCTAAACAGTGAGAAGCTGCAAAAGGCAAAGTAGCTCAAAACTGAATCTCAGGTCAGTTGTAAACCATTTGGGAGCCGGGCAGGGGTGGACCCCAGGTCTGCCCCTCCCCCCCAAAAAAGGATGAAAAATGTTTTGTTTAAATTAAAACAAAAATTATGGCAAGGGTGGGTGGGCTGTCGGGCTTCGGTTTAGTAAGGGCGGGCAGGTGAGCAGTTACCCTGATCAACGGCCAGCGGGCGAGCGGCAAATAATTGGCTGCTTTCCGAAGCCAGAGCAAGGCTACAGCAAAATGTCCTCCATCACTGAGCACACATTTACTATAGTGAGGCTTAGTGAATGAAGCAGCCATTTTGCTGTAGCCCCACTCTGGCTTTCTGTCATCTATTGGCATGAAGTGTGTGTTCTGTGAGGATGTGCAGGGCAGAGTTTTGCAGTGGGCTGCAGGTGACAGATGGGGGTATGGGGGCAGGGATGGGGGCAGTAAGTAAGAGATGGTGGTGCAGGGTGTGCAGCGCAGGGATGGGTGCAGCAAGTTAGTGTGCTGCCCCCCATCCCTGCAGAGGGCAGAGGGGCAAAGATGGGGGGGATATTACAATGTATTATACATATATGTTGTATACATATATAGTACGTACGTATGTATAAATCTGATGCAACCCCCCCTGTAAAAAAATGACTTCTGTGAAAGCAGTCCCTGGTGCCAAAAAGCTTGTAGTCCACTGACATAGAGTTTTTTTGAGTTGGCTGGGTGTAGCCAGTGGCATTGTGCTGCGCTCCACTCAACTTGTGATGCCACCCACACTGATTGGTCAGCCGCCCTCCCACACCTCAACCACTCAACCCAGACCTGCGCACCCACTGTTACAACCATTCCAGTTGCAGCAAAGTTTCCCCCTGGGGACTTTTCTGAGCCCCACTAACAGCACCTTTGGTAGGCCCCATGATTATCACCCAGGAGATGGAGAAGCAATGCGTAGCAGGGCAGTGATAGGGGAACAGGGTGGAAATGGGATCTTAGCGGAGATGGAGGTGCAGGTGGGAGATGGGTGACCATAGATATGATGGGGGTGCACAGCATGGCAGAATGGAGGTCTCCAGCAGGTGACATTACCTGGCCAGCTCCCAGCTGCAGGATCAAAAGAAAGAAACTGTTTTGTAAATGTAAATGATTGTAGAGGATAGGTCGAAAGGGGCTGCAGAGGGGAATGAGGGTGTCTTTGTCACTGCAGGGTGGGGGTGGAAGGTGTGATGGAGAGGTGTAGATGTGGTTGCTGGTGGAGTGGTGATAGCAAAGAAGACTAGAGGAACCAATGGTTGCAGTGAAGACCAGGCTGCCAAGACTAGAGGACCCAGCAGCATGAGCTGAGGTGGTGGTAAGTGCCACACTGCACTGCGGGAGTGTGCATGCTGCTAAGGGTTAGGACCTCTTGCTCCCCTTAGTAGAAGGGCAGAGCTGTTTGCCGAATCACAGCAAACACCTCTGATTGGACGAGAGCCCACACATGCACCATTGGATTAAGGAGAGGTAAACTGATACAGGTGACCTGGGGGTTTCACACAGCAGGGCATCCTAATTAAGAATGCCCCAGGGTAAGGCCAGCGGCTACACCTTCCAGGGCCGGACATGCTGGGTTTTTCTACTTTAAGTTAAAATGACTGCCGTTTTACTTGCCCCAGCAGTAAAGGAGCCTTCCAATTTGGGAGCCCACTGTGCATAAATGTACAGCAAGATTTATACCGGGCAGTGGTACTCACCTGCTTCCACATACCCGGGGCATCGGCTCACTGCTTTATGTAACCATGGGTGCCCAATCAGGTTTGCCAGGGAGACAGTGGGCTTTGCATATCAGCACCCTTCGGACCCACTAAACCCGATTGGCACCCTAGCAGCAAGAGAATGCAGATGTAGGTGGATAACCCTGATATATATCAGGCATGCAGTCAGGGTATGCACAGGGCATTTCCTTAGGATTTTAATCTTCCCCAGGGTTTGGCCCAATACCAAGGGGCATCATGATTTGCCCCTCTTTGATAAATCCCGTGGTTTGCCCAATATCCTTATCCAACGGTATCACGGTGCATGGGTGGCATCCCTGGTCTGTACAGCACTAGGCAGACTTCAACGACGGCCTGCAGATGCATACAAGGCAAAAGGAACGTGCATGCCACTGGGTGCTCTTATAATTGCTGCAGTGGCATATACGCTGCCTCCCAGCATGTGCACGTTGACAGCCATTCAAGCCTCTCTGGATCAAAGTGAGTATCAGGCCAAATGAAGGACAAGCTATAACCAGGCCCCAGAGTCTATTAGACAATAGAGCCAATTTACCTGGCTTTTGGTCCTCTTTATTAAGACCAAAAGCTAAGATAAGAAGGTACAATAAAGTGGCTTTCCTCTGGGGCATCCCATATTGTATCTGGATTGGGTCATGTTGGTGCTTCTGGACATTGCTAGCATGCTGGATCTTGTAAGTCCCTGTAAGGCAGACCAAAACCCAGGAGGGTTTTGGTCCACTTTAAAGGGACAGTCCAGGCATTGGCATTAATAAGGCAGCAAGAACTCACATGAAGCATGCCCCATGTGCCATGTAGATACATTGAGAGCAGGACATGGGGGAAAGTTTCATCTAACCTTAATGTGGTAGCATTACTGTACAACCACCGGCCTGGTGAGCCAAATAGGTAAACTTCGGCATGCCGTGGAAGGATCCTAGAAGAAGTAAGTATCTGCAGCCCCATCCCCAGCTTGCAAGCACCCAATTACAGTGGAGCATCTCGATACATTTTTGACTGGACTTCCTCTTCAAGGAACTCAGGTCGCCAATGAGATGCATTATTATTTTTAATGTGAACGGAGCCAACCTTTTGCCCTCTCACATACCTTCCAACTTTTCAGTGTGGGAAAGTGTGACAATTGTTAAATTAAGCCACGCCCCTCATTGATTGATGGATAGGTGATAGATCTGTAACATTTACAGCAATAGAAACACTTGGAATAGGCAAATAGATCATTTATTGATGCAGATTTGCATATTAAACCTCAAAGAAGGACAGAGAAGAACAACAAGGGACACAGAGACATGGACTCAAAAGAGCGACAGGACTCAAAAGAGGACAGTTGGGAGTCATATTAGATTGAAAATTATGCAGCCACTGAGTACTGTTATATAAATAGACCAGACGGTGCACAAACTGACCTGCTGCAGGTAGAATGTTTGTAGAGTCCATATTACATGATATTTAGTAACGAAACCCTCTTTCGACAACTTCAGAGCTCAGGACCTTTATCCTTTGAGCTGGAACATTTTGGCCTACTCCTGAACAAGTCGGGGATTCCCTCTTGCACATTATCTTTTTTTCTTATCATCCCATTGCCTATTTTGAGCTTATATCCACTCTGGATGCAATGAAGCGTGCAGAATATAATGGCTCCTGGCAGGTGACGATGTCTCATGATGCGGTACAGAATGATTGAGAAGCAGATTCGGCTGCCCGAAGGCTGAGCCCATACATTGATTCAGCCTCAGCTGTGCACATCTAATCCAACGTGGGGATTCTGCTGGGTCAAAAGTTACTTTGATGTCAGGAGCAGCGTGCCCCAACGCAGCTCACAGACCTCAACCCAGATCTCCTCACCGGGCAGACGAGGCACCAGTGGTAACATTCATAAGATAATTAGCCTGAGATCAATATTCTAAAGGTCAGAGCTATATCAGTTTACTGTTTTGCCCAATGTATAAAAAGGAAAATGATATCAAGGTCAACCAGCCAGCTTAGGACTCAATAGCAGCCATTACTCTTTTAGTTTGCATCTCTTTGCCGCTTTTTCAATCAGGTCTTTTAATATATGAAGTGGTAAACATCTGTGGATTCAGGCAGAATCTTGCAAATCTGGTTTGTTGATTGTGGGAGGATCTAAGTAAAAAAATCTTGGATTTTTAAAAAAATGTAATTATAAAAAAAAATCCCCTCCCTCATGGGCTACTAGGCATAGGGGCTGGCAAACTCAGGGCTTAGAGGCCGAACAGTTGGCCCCTGGCCATGCTGACTTGCTAGCCCCTATGCTCTTTGGCACAAGTCTGTTGCTCTTACAGGGGTGCCACAGGCACCAGTGGGTATTGAGCTCTTCCACACTTCCCATGCCCAGGAGTATTGGTAATGGGGCAGGATCTAAGCCGTCAGGTCCAAGACACCTAAAATGTTTAAAGGGCAGGGGAGCGGCAGACCACATGCTTGACATGCCAGCAGGTCGCTTACCCATACCCCACCCCATTACAGGCACTCCCATTGGCCAAAAGGTGTGGACAAGTTCGGTGCCCCTTGGTATGGGCCTATTGTCTTTCAAGGTGTACAGGGGGCATCCTTCAAAGACCACCAGACATATTCTGTAGGGTCTAGGGGCTGGTTATTACTAAGGCCAGTGAGCGGTAGTTCAACCTGTGTGCCCTGGCTTACCAGAACCTATGCTTGGAGCGACATATGGGGGAGGAGGGATTCCACAGAGGCTCTGAAGTATATAGGCTTCCCTCCCTGATGGTAGGCAGTCCCCCTTGGCTGGATGCCTGGATAGATTCACAGGGGACAATGTGAACTGGTAAGGGGTTCAGTGTACCTGCACTCCCTCCTGGATTACCATTTAGTATAGGCTCTTTGCCCTTCCAGGGTTGCCACAGATACCCCTGGAAAAGCATCAGACCTGTAATGAAGGCAATAGGGGCTGTAAGCCAGTAGGACCAAGGTTGACTATTTTAGCTCTGAGCCATGGTTTGCTAGTCCTTATGCCTGGTGCTTCGTGCTAGTCACTCACAGGAAGTGTGGGTTTGTGCCTTTTTAACGTATGGACAGTCACTTTACATATATAAAATTCCTTTACTAAGATTTTCACTTATGCCTCCATTCTGTAAAAATTAATTTGTGATTATGCCTAAATAACGGTGATTGCATCATTTCCATTCTATAGGTGACAACACATACAGCAACAGCTTCTTATATCACACAAATCTCACTCAGTCATTTCCCAGTTAGAAGTTCAGTTAGAACAATCTGCAATTCTTGACATCACTGCCCTCCTGCAGGAATAGGCTCCATCTAGTGATAAGTGTGCATTATGACAGCAAATGTAATACTACCTCTAAACACTAAATAAAATAATTGTCAGGGCCAGGCGAAATTTATTGTGGGGCACTCAGGGCAGTTTGGGAATTTCCTGTTTAGCAATGGACTGCGGCTCTCAGCCAGAAAGCCAAATCCTCCCTAGAAGCCATGGCTGTGGTTAAAACTAGAGGACACCGGAGAACTGCTGGCATGGACCAACACAAAGGGGATGATCAGGACAGTGGGGTAGTGGAAGCCACAAGCTGGGAAGAGACTAGTGAAGACACAGGCTAGGGACAAGCAAGCAGAGTCACAGGCTATGCTTGAGTCACAAACTGGGGACAGGAAGGCAGAGTCACAAACTGAGAACAAATGGGCAAGGTCATGGACTGGGAACAGGTCAGCAAAGGCATGAGCCGGAAACAGAAGGGCACACAAGACCACCAGTCTGTGCCACTGTTAATGCAAGCCGCTGACCACCCGTAACCAGCCCACTACTTCAGCAAAGCATCTGATGGTGGAGGATACACTAGGTATTGGCAGTCCTGTGATGGCAGATTTGGGAAAGGAGAAACATAGTGCAGACAGTTGACAGACGTACAACAGGTACTGTACAGGAACAGAAGGCCAAGGGCTGAATGAAGCAGCAGCTGGACAGCCAATGGATATACTGTAACTAGACTGGAACGCAGGAGTTACACAGGAGGTTATCAAGAGTAGACAGGGGGACAATTAGGAACACCTGGAAGTGAGTTGAGACATTACACAGACTACAGGGAAGAGCCACCCGAAAAAACAACAAAGACAGATATGCCACTGCAAGTGGTGTAACAAAGAAGACATGAGACTTTGGTCAATACAGATGGCAAAATTAACAATAATGACCTTACTAAAATAAGAAGCTAGTTTTCTGGCACCCAGTTCCCAACTTTGCTAGATATGAGATAGATAGATAGATAGATAGATAGATAGATAGATAGATAGATAGATAGAAGACATGGATAGATAGACAGATGTAAAAAAAATATATATATACGAAAGGAATATACCATGAGGATCGTGCAAGGAAAAATACATCTCGGCCATACATTGTATTCTATTGTATTGTATTCTAGTTCATGTCACTACCTGCCCATTAAATCGTTACTATATAGAAAAACCAGTAACAGGAAAATCTTTTTTTTTTTAAATGATAAGTGATGCATCTACCAACCTAATTGCTTCTTTATGAGGAAAGTTGCTTGTTTCCCTGAGCAAAATGTAATTAACTTTTGTTTATCCTCGTATCTTTCTTATTTGCCCTCCAGGACGTAATTATTTTCATTGTTGTAAGAAGATGGTGGCCAAACATTAGAAATCATTAGAGCAGATGGCAGGAAAAAAAAATCCTTGCAGTGTGTGGTTACAAAAAAACAATGTGCCCCCCTCCCACCTCTTTAAGCATGCATCTTGCCTGCCGTCACATGAAGGGAGAGAAAGAGGTTGTTAAAGGGTTATAGGTCTAACGTGGAGAGGACTTTAAATTCCTTTACACAGAAAACTCGCCTCTTATTTGATGGCAAACTGTCAATGATAGTGAGCAGGTGTCAGGGGTGGACTGGTCATAGGGAACACAGGGAGAATTCTCTGTGGGATGCACTACTTTACAGCTATTTGGGCTGGGCATAACCTACAGTGTGCAGCCCACCTTACCAAAAGCTTATACATTGCTTCCTCTAACCCCGATACCACTTCATGCTTCTCAAGACCCAACACTTCTCATACCCAACCCTCCCAGCCATGACAGTCTATGTTTTGCCTCCACACTTCTATGGTGGGCTGGTTGTAGGCTGGTCTATAGCCAAAAAATTCCAGGGCTGATTTTTAGCCCCAGTCCGCCCCAGCCCCACCCTCCCAGCCATGACAGTCTATGTTTTGCCTCCACACTTCTATGGTGGGCTGGTTGTAGGCTGGTCTATAGCCAAAAAATTCCAGGGCTGATTTTTAGCCCCAGTCCGCCCCTACCTCCCGGATATATATATATATATATATATATATATATGTATATATATATATATATATATATATATATATATATATATATATATATATCGATGTAACAATTGTTACCTTGACACTTGATGGGCCAAGTTAATGCATCGTGTTTAACTGTTAATTACCATGTTAATTATACAGGACTGATGGTCTTTTCCAGAAGAGTTCTAATAAAGTGTTGTACAGACAATCGTGAATGGGAACATCTCAGAGCTCAGGCAGACAGACAGGGGGCGGATAAAATAGAATGTGAAGAGACCCATGTTAGGGTTAGTATAGGGGGCTAAAGAACTCTACTCAAAAGTAAAGGAAAAGAGGTGCTTTCCGAGAATGGAAAATATTATTAATTATTAATATACTACACAGCAGTCAACACAAGTCATAATAGGATTACCCATCACTCAGTGGGTGGAGTCATGCAAACATCTCTTTACGTCTCGGGGCCATCAAAGGCACTTCGAAAATGGCAAGGATTCGTTTAAAATGTAAACAGCTAAACACCTTTCACTTGTGGACACAATATGTAAATCTATTATTCCTTGTGTTGGCCACAATTACTTTTCAATTAAATACTTTTCATTCTAGGAAAGCTATTTTATTCCTTTACCTTTCAGTAGAGATTTTTTTAGTCTCTTTAGCCTCCCTATATTATGCTTAACATGGATCTTACCATATGGTCGCTTGCTACTTGGTTTTGGAACTCATCAGGTCTAACCCCTCCCATGCAGCCAAATACTTCCGGCATCGTGCTGATCAGAGCTAAAAGCTCAAAACACTTGTCCACAAGTGAAAGGTGTTTGGCTGTGTACATGTTTTAAGTAGTATGTGTACACTGCCTACATAATTACTTTTGTTTGTGATGTACACACTTGCTGAAATTGGGGCCCCTATGTGTCATACAGGACATTTTATGGCATACATTTTTTGCTGGACCAGAACTGTATCGCAAAATATTTTCTTAAAGGGACTATAAAAGTTTTTAGCCAGGCCAGCACAAAATAACTAGTCTCTCATAGCTTTTATGTGAGACAGGTTTATGTGAGACAGGCTCGGAGAATAGTGGCTGGCCCCTGGCCCTGGCATGTTACCCTTTACCCTTTGGCACAGGTCCAATGGGCACCGGGCTCTCTTTCACATATCTCTGCTGGTGCTGGTAATTGGCTGGGAGTATCTCCCCACGCTTTGAGCTGTTTACCAGGTTACAAGTGGTTAAAGAAAAAAAAAAGAAATCACTACACTGTAGAAAAAATATTTCAATAAACATTACACTACTCACCTCCACACTTTTTCCCCACACCCATTGGTCTTCGTCCAGTGGTTGCTTTTCTACCAGACAGTCCCTCATCCTTACACATTTGCATCTTTCCCAGGAGACTCAAAGACCACCGTGAATGGAACCATTTATATATCAGAGGTGGTGTTTCTCCTCCATGCAATTCTTTTGTCCTCCTGTGTGAAGAAATGTAGCTGGGGGGGGGGGGGGGTCACCTCAACCACTACTGCTGATGGATGACCAGCCTCTGGAGAAGCCCCTTGAATCAACCAGACATGAAGACGGTGGCGCTCAGCTGGTGAAAGTGAAATATAAAGTTAGTTTATTTTTTAGGATATAGATGGCCATTGACTGCTTGTGCACACATCTGAGTTTCAAACTATATACTATACTATTTCATAAAAGGTTAAATGTTTAAAAAAAAACACACAGACATAGAGAAAAATTAAGTAATTTTTTTAATGCTTCCCTCCAATCTACCCCCAATCACTGGGTCCCATTCCGATCACTCTGCTCTCACTCCTGCTGCTGGAAGCCTTTTTTTACCCGACGTAGTGACTCAGGCGTCAGAGGTTCCTCCTGGGGCAGAGGCAGAGGACGGACTGTCCAGCATCTGACTGGGGCTCCAAACCTAAGCCCCCTGCCAAACCAACTCAGCAATACGGGGGCGCCCTCACCCTTACGGGTGGGGGGACGGCTGCGGCTCTTCTTCCAGGTCTGGGCCCAGGAGGTCACAGATGGATTCTGGAAGTGGTCTCGTCCTGGTACAAACTGGAGTTCGAGTTCTGGCCCCCTCCAAGATTCTTAAGGTCTCGGGTGCCCGCGGACTCTCAGGCTGCACAGGGGCTCCTGTTGGCAGTCCAAAATCTTCGGGACATGGGAGTCATATGTCCTGTGCCTCCCTCGGAGAGAGGCAGGGGCTACTAATCCAATCTTTTCACGGTCCCCAAAAAGGATGGATCCATAAGACCCATTCTGGATCTAAAAATTCTCATCAGGTTCATCAGAACCAAGAAGTTTTGCACTTTCTGCGCTCTGCCATCCATTCCCTTCGTCAAGGGAATTTTATGACGTCCATAGACTTCAAGGATGCTTACCTGCATGTTCCAATCTTCCCAGCGCACCAGAGATTTCTCAGGTTTGCGGTGGAGGATCTTCATTGTCAGTTTGTTGCCCTCCCATTCGGGCTGACCTCAGCACCAAGGATTTTCACCAAGGTTCTGGCGGGCATAATGGCCCTGTTCAGGGCCCAGGGCATTCACATTGTGCCGTATCTGGACGACTTGCTGATTTCAGCTTCTTCCTTCCATCAGGCGGAACTGGACACCAAGACTGTGGTGTCGACTCTGGAGAGGTTCGGATGGGTGATCAACCACCCCAAATCCTCTCTTTCTCCTTCCAGAGAGATTTCATTCCTGGGCATGAATCTGGATACCACTCAGGCCAGAGTGTTTCTACCTCGACCCAAGGTGCAGGGGGTTCAGGATCTGATTCGCCTTCTTCTGGCCATTCGTTGCCCCTCTATCCGGATGGGGATGAAACTGGTAGGTTTGATGGTGGCGTCCTTCGAGGCAGTCCCCTTTGCCCAGTTCCACATGAGGTCGCTCCAGCTTCACCTGTTGTTGCATTGGGACAGATGTCCGCAGTCCTTGGATAAGTCCTTCCGGATGTCTCCCAGGGTTCGGCAGTCACTTCAGTGGTGACTGGAGCCAAGCAATCTGTTGAGGGGCAAGTCCTTTCTGGCCCCTTGTTGGGAAACGGTGACCACGGATGCCAGACTTTCGGGCTGGGGAGGTTTCTGGAAGAGTCATCAGTTCAGGGGGTTGTGGGGTCCTCAGGAGGCTCACACCCCCATCAATGTCCTAGAGCTCAGAGCCATCCGGCTTGTTCTGTCAAGGCTGACACCTCACTTACAGGGCTTGCCGGTTCAGGTTCGATCAGACAATCGAACGACTTGGGCGGAGAGCAATGTCCCTTGCATTTCGGCAGTTTACATTCCGGGAGTGGAGAACACGGAGGTGGATGCCCTGAGCACGGGCTTCTCTCGCCGAGGGGAGTGGTCTCTCAATCTTGGGATTTTTCGGTCCCTGTGTAACAAGTGGGGGACTCCAGAGGTGGATCTCTTTGCCTCACGGCACAATCACAAGCTTCCATCCTTTGTGTCTCTATCTCAGGATCCTCTGGCTTTGGCGGTGGATGCCTTGTATCTTGCCTGGAGGGATCTGGGGTTCCTGTATCTGTTTCCCCCCTTCTCCATGGTGGGCAAGGTAGTTCGCAAGCTGGTTCTGGAGGGGGCACCAGCAATTCTGGTGGCCCCAATGTGGCCAAGACAGGTTTGGTACACAGACGTCGTAAGACTGGCGGTAGAGCAGCTCAGGCTGCCCCTTGTTCCGGACCTGATATCTCAGGGTCAACTACTTTACCCCAATTTACAAACACTGGCTTTGACGGCTTAGCTGCTGAAACCTTCATTCTGAAGGAGGAAGGTTTGTTTGAGGCTGTCGTTCAGACTTTGATTAGAGCTAGGAAGAGGTCTTCCTCTGGTATTTACTATAGGACTTGGCGTTCCTATATTGACTGGTGTGAGGCTAGGGCCGTACCTTGCAGGGTGATTTTCGATTCCTATGATTTTGGAGTTTCTACAACACAGTCTGGATCGGGGTTTCCAGCTCAGTACTTTGAAGGGTCAGGTTTCTGCCCTGGCTGTCTTTTTTCAAAGGCCTTTTGCCTTGCATCATCTGGTCAAGACCTTTTTCCAAGGGGTCACTCATGTTCGGCCCCCTAGAAAGTCTTTGGTTCCCGTTTGGGACCTAAATTTGGTTCTGTCGGCCCTCCAGGGGCCTCCTTTTGAACCGATGCAGGATGTGGCTCTTTCTGTGCTCACTCAAAAGGTTGCCTTTTTGGTGGCTATTACCTCTGTTCGGCGTGTCTCTGAGTTGGCGGCTCTGTCTATTCAGGCCCCTTACTTTGAGAGACACCAGGATAAGGTGTTTTTTTCACTTTAAACCAGATTTCCTTCCTAAGGTGGTTTCTGCTTTCCATCTCAATCAGGATGTAGTTCTCCCTTCCTTGTGTCCTAAGCCTAGCAGTGACAAGGAGAGGGTTTTGCACTCTTTGGATATGGTTCGTTGTGTGAAGTACTATTTGGTTGCTACTTCTCCTTTTCGTAAGACGGACGCCTTGTTCGTGGTGCCTTCCGGGCCCAGAAAAGGTTTGGCGCCCGCCAAGTCTACCATTAGTAAATGGATACACCAGGCCATTGTTGGGGCCTATTCTGCTAAGGGGAGGACTCCCCCTTTTAAGCACCAGGCTTCTGTTGAACAAGTTTGTAAGGCTGCTACTTGGTCTTCCGTTCATACTTTTTCCAAGTTTTACAAGGTTGATGTGCGGGCCTCAGCGGATGCTGTTTTTGGCTGCAAGGTTCTGCAAGCTGCAGTGGTTTAAGTTGGTGCATTTTTTTTTTCCTGTTTTTTTGTCGGTTCCCACCCATGACGGACACTGCTATTGGATGTCCCAGATGTCATGAATGGTGGAAGCGGGGTGTATGACACACTTAGAATAATACCATTTTGTGAGTACTCACATTTAAAATGGGTATTATGAGTGTGTCATACACCCCGCTTCACCCCACCCTTGTTGTATTCCGGATCCTTTATATGGTGAACCTTTTTTATTTTTGTTGTAATATTGGTTCTTCCTGGTCCTCTTACTGCTATCATACACTGGGGGATTAGTGGGAGGTCCCAGGTATTCATGGACCGGGAGGAGCTTCTTTTTTGCATTCATCTCTGCAGAAGTTCACCCTCTACTGGAGACTACCCAGATGTCATGAATGGTGGAAGCGGGGTGTATGACACACTCATAATAAAACCCATTTTAAAGGTGGGTACTCACAAAATGGTAATTTTTTTTTTTTTTTCACAGATTGGTAAAAAGCCAAATTAAACTCATCCCCAAGGTTAGCAATTTATGTTGTGATTTTGGCAAAAGTCCTATTCGGCCAGCAGTTCTTTGTCTATAGATATTAGTGGAGGACAACTTTAGATTAAATTGGACCAAAACCCATCGCGTTCTTATAGAACGTTGTGACGTCGGCGGCTCTGAGCGTGCTGATTGGACGAGTGGCTGTGCATGCGCCGTAAAAGAGGGAAGTCACATAGTAGCATAGTATGTAAGGCTGAAAAAAAGACTACAGTCCATCCGGTTCAGCCTGTTTATCTCCTTCCAGTGGCCATAGCTGAAAATGTTATTACATGCAGGCCACTTTTGAACTCTTTTAGTGTATCCTTTGTAGCTACCTCCTCTGGTAGAGAGTTCCATAGTCTCACTGTTCTTACAGAATAGAATCCCCTCATATGTCGGTGGAGGAAGCACCTTTTCTCTAACCTTAGTGGATGCCCTCGGGTTATGGTTACACCGGAGTTTAAATAGTTAATGGGACAGATCTTTGTATTGACCCCAAATATATTAATACATAGTTATTATATCACCCCTCAGGCGTCTCTTTTCTAAACAAAATGAACCTAACTTTGTCAATCTATCAGGGTACTCTAGTCCCCGCACTCCTTTTTTCAGCTTAGTTGCCCTCCTTTGAAAGCCCTCCAGTTCTGACATGTCTTTCTTATGCCCAGAATTGTACACAGTAATCCATAGGGGGTCTGACCAGTAACTTGTATAGGGGTAAAATGATGCTCTGGTCATGTGCACCTATGCCCCTCTTGATGCACCCTATGATCATGTTTGCCTGGTCAGCTGCTGCCTGGCATTGCATTGATCACAACAGTTAACTAAAACCCCTAGGCCCTTTTCCATTGTTGTTTTACCAAGCATTTCCTTATTTAATGTGTAATCATGGCACAGATTTCTCCTTCCCATGTGCATAACCTTATATTTATCTATGCTAAATTTCATTTGCCCATAATTCCAATTTATCTAAATCTGTTTGTAGCTGTCTGCTGTCCTATTTTGTGTTAATTACTTTACACAACTTAATATCATCCAGATTTGTTTAATCTGTACCCTATGTGTTTAATATATATATTGGAGAAAATTGGGCCCAGGACTGACCCTTGTGGTACTCCGCTAGTAACGGTGACCCAATCTGAGTGTATGTATTGTTGATAACCACCCTCTACTCCCTATCATTAAGCCAATTTCTCACCCGTGTACACGCATTTTCCCCCAATCTAAGCATTCTCATCTTTTGTACCAGTCTTTTATGTGGCATAGTATCAAATGCTTTAGAAAAGTCACAATATATGATATCCAATGACTCCCTGTGACCTTGAACTTACCTCCTCATAAAAGTTAATTAAGTTTGTCTGGCAGGAGCGATTCCTCATAAATCTGCGCCGATATGCAGTATTATTGTAATTTTCACCAAGATACTCCAGGATAATATCTTTTAGAAAAATCTTCAAACAGCTTGCCCACCACAGATTTGAAACTTAACAGTCTGTATTTTCCAGGTTCCCCCTTAGACCCCATTTTTAAATGTTGGCACCACATTTTCTAAGCACCAAGCCCTCTGAACAGCCCCTGTAATTATTCAATCTACATATATTATAAATAATGGCTTGTCTTTTACTGTACATTACACCCTTAAAACATGGGGATGTATGCCATCTGGTCCCAGGGATTTATTGATTTTAATATGCTTGAGACGGCATTGCACTTCTTCCTTGGTTAGACAAGTGAAATTTAATAGCGGGTTTGGGTTATTGCCCTGCATTTCACTCAGCATGTCACATTCTTTTGTGAATATGGAAGCAAAGAATATGCTTAGTACATTTGCTTTCTCCTCATTCCCCTCTATAATTGCCCTCTCCTTGTTTTTCAGGGGGCCCACACACTTAGGTTTATATCTTTTACTGTTTATGTAGCTAAAGAACATTTTGGGGTTCGTTTTACTCTCTTTGGCGATCCTTCTTTCTGTCTCCAGCAGCCCTTTTCTGTTGTTTAGATTCTTCTTTATGCTTTTGTAATGCTTCCACGTTCCCATTCCTGCTTTAACCCTTTAAATGCCAGCCACGTAAAATGTACGTGGTTGCCTCTCCGTCACTTAAGTGCCAGCCACATAAAATTTACGTGCCTGGCATTTACCCCTGCTAGTGGGCAAAAAAAAAAAAATACTCACCTGACCCCTCGTTGGATCCGGGTCACCTCTTTAATTTGGTGCCATCCGATCCCCCGTGGGGGGTCGGATGGCTCCAGGAGAGCCCCGGGAATAGGCCGCCCCCCCCGCTTCTGCAGCAGCAGCTGCTAACTGTAAAAAAAAAAAATGACATTCACTTACCTGTGTGTGCGCTGGCTCCCGCTGTCCCTCCTCTTCACCTGGGGGGCCTCCGATCCCCCCCCAGGGCTTACCGATCTTCAGGAGAGAGCCCGGGATGCTCTCTCCTCCTCGATGGCGGCCGCCATCTTGCCGCTATGCCCCGCCCCCTTGGGGCGTCATCCCGGTCCGTCTCCGCGCCAAGCCCCACCCCTTTTGGGGGTGGGGCTATGACGTCATCCCAGTCCCGATGCCGGTGATGCCATCCCAGCTGTCAGATGCCGGTGACTGGTGCCGGGGAAGGAGGTGGCAGGAGATCCTCTGATCTCCTGCCTTCCCCATTCTCTGGATGCCGATCACCGGCATCTGTCAGCACAGCGGCGCGGGACAAGAGCTTGCAATCGGAGGTAAGTACAGTAAAAAAATTTTTTTTTTTAATAAAATACTTTTGTGTGGTGTTTTTTTTCAGTTAACCCTTTGTGAACTGGTAAGGGGTCCATGAGACCCCTTATACCAGTTCACAAGGCTCTGGGTATGGCAGGTCACCTGCGGCAAGCGGGTGACTTGCCATAACCCCCAGCCCCCCATTACCTGCCTCCCCAACGGCCAGGGGGGGCAGAAGGGCCCGGGCCACTTAGTGGCTATGTGGGCTAGTAGCCTGCAGGGCCAGGGGCCACCAACGCTGGCCCCTGCGCCCTGTTCTACAAGCCCCCATAGCTGGCCCGGGTCGGTAATGCTGGGTAGGGGGGACCCTACGTCATTTTTTGGGGGGATTTTTAAGGGTTTTTAACCCTTAAAATTCCCCCAAAAAATGCCCCCCCCCCCCCTAGGAGGGGGAACCCTATGTCATTTTTTTTTTAATTAACCCTTTTGTGTTCTGTCATCCAGCAGCTATAAAAGGCTGAAAGAGTGTTCCACTATGGATGGGAGGTAAGTATTAAAAAAAAAAAAATACAATATTTTTTCTCTTTGTGTGTCTGTGTTTTTTTTTACATTTAACCCCTTGTGAACTGGTAAGGGGTCCATGACCCCTATACTAGTTCACAAGGCTGGGGGAGGTGGCAAGTCACCTGCGCTAGCCGGTGACTTGCCATTAACCCCCGGCACCCCCATTACCTGCCTCCCCAAAGCCCAGGGGGGGAGCAGAAGAGCTCGGGCCCACTGGCTATGCGGGCTTGTAGCCTGCAGGGCCAGGGGCCACAAAAGCTGGCCTTGCGCCCTGTTCCTCCAAACCCTGCATAGCTGGTCCCAGGCTGGTTACTTTGGGTAAGGGGGGGCCCATGTCATTTTTTTTTTTTATTTTTTAAGGGTCCCCCAAAAAAATGCCCCCCCCCCCCCCCTCCTGGGAGGGGGGACCCTATGTCATTTTTTTTTCTCGATTTAACCCTTTGTAGTGTGGATGGTAGTTGTATTTTATTTGTAAATGTTAAAAATTACTTGTTTCAGTTAGGGGGGTCTCCTGGGCAGGAACAGGGGGCTACCGATAAATATGTGGTACCGTTCGGTAGAAATGGGGATTTCACATGCAATATGGTTTTCCCTAATCAAATACATTTTTTATTTAAAATAAAGGAGGCAATTTTCTAAAAAAAAATTTTATTTATTATTTTTTTTTTTTTACTTAATAATAAATAAAATTTACAAACAAGACATTTCATGTTAAAGCCTAAACTCTGCTGCAAAAAATATATATATAATTTTCCTGAAAATTCCAGCAAAAATGACGCAAAACATGGCGCAAACATGGCGCAAAATGGGGAAAAATGACCTGTCAACAGAGGGTGACAAAATCTCAAGTAGGCTGGCAATTAAAAGGGTTAATAGTACCTATGCATGTTGGGTATTGTTCTGTTCGGGGGACCTTGCGCTTTCAGACTTAGCTTGTTTTTTCTGGTTTGCATATTTATATTTTAGGAAAAGGTGTTTTTTATTCTGCTTTTTTATACATTTTTTAGGGAAACTCTGCGCAACCAAAGAGTTCTTTGAGGGATTAATTCCAGAAAGATGAGCCCACTACAACAAGCTGGGTACGCTTAGAAAGCTTAACATGTGTACTTTCAGTGAATATATGGTTTATGGGGGATATTCCAAATGTAAAGGGTTGTTTTGGTTGAAAAATCGCAAGGTGCGCACTTTGTCTGCAGAGCTGAAATTTTCAAGAAAAATTACCGTTACGCAGATGCTTTACTTTGGGGTGTTTGGCAACTCTTTCCTTGACAGAACCTATGCATGTTGGGTATAGTTCTGTTCGGGGGATGTTGCTTTTTCAGATTATACTTGTTTTTTCTTGTTTGTATATAGTTTTTTTAGGAAAATGTGGCTTTGATTCTGCTTTTTTATCCTTTTTTTAGGGAAACTCTTTGCAACCAAAGAATACATTGAGGGATTACTTCTAGAAAACTGTGGCCACATCAACAAGCCTGGTACAAATAGAAAGCCTGAGGTGTGTACTTCCAGAGAATATATATTGCGGGGGATATTTCAAATGTAAAGGGTTGTTTTTCTGGAAAAACTGCAAGGTGCGCATAGCGCATATCACAGTTGTATTTTTTCTGAAAATCCCCTAAAGCTCTGTTTCAGTTTGGGGGAGTCTCCTGGGCAGGAAAAGGTGTCTACCTATACATATGTGGTACTGCTGTAACTGTGAGAAATTGAGGTTTCACACGCAATAAGATTTTATTGACAAACTTACATTTTTTATTACAAAAAAACACTACAAATTGTAAAAAATTGTTTTTTTTTATTTTTTTTGCACATATTTCGCCAAAAAATATTGAGAATACACCTAAAAAATGACAAACAAGACATTTCATGTTAAAGCTCAGACTCTGCTGAAAAAAACAATATATAATTTTCCTGGGAAATCCCTGGAAATCCCTTCAAAAATCACATTTGAACATGGGGAGTCCAAAATAGTGCAAAATGGTCTGGCAACAGAGTGTGACAAAAACTCCAGGTAGGCTGGCACTTAAAGGGTTAAGAGTTTAAATGCTTTTCTTTTGTTGTTTATTGCCCCTCCCCCCAACCTTTTTGTTTACTCACATAGACTTTCTCCTTTTTCTAACTTTTTTTTATTCCTGTAAGGTAGATATCTATCACAATGAAAATTGAGGATTTCTTTGAAAGTATCCCATTTACTGTCCATGCTTTTGTTTTTAAGGACGTTTTCCCAGTCAATGCAGTTTGGGGCATCTCAAAGCTGGTCAAACTTTGCCTTTCTGAATTTCTGTGTCTTTTGAAACTCCATGATAAGGCACCCTAGTGACTGCTAAGTGGAAATTAATAATATTATGATCACTGTTTCCAAAATGTCCCCCAACTTGTACCTTTGTTACTTTGTCTGGTATATTGGTTAGCATTAAGTCCAATATTGCCCTCCCCCTTGTAGGAGCTTGTACTTGTTGGGACAGGTAGCCACCTGTTGTTTTAGACAAAAATCTTTGACCTTTATGAGATCCACAGGTTTCAGCGTCCCAATCTATATCTGGGTAGTTAAAGCCATCCATAAATAACTACCTTATTTAATTGGCCTTAGCATCTATGTGCCTTAGCATCAAGTGGATTCAGATATATATGGAGGCTTGTAGAAAACCCCCATCAGTATTTCATTTTTGTTTATCCCTCCATTTATTTTTACCCATACAGACTCCACATGTTTTTTTCCCTTGTGTATATCCTCCCGCAGAGTGGGCTGTAGAGAGGATTTTACAAATAAGCAGACTTAAAACCTTTGCGTTTTTATGGTCCCTCCTAAAGAGATAAAAACCTTTTTGGATATATTGGCAACAGAAATTAGAAAAACAGTGCAGTCTCAAAAATTAGAAATGGGGTAATAATTATATTGATGGACATAAGGATGTGGCTTACCATCTGACTAGCTACATTTGTTGAGTATTTTCAGATAGTGGCTTCCAAATCCATAGCAGGTATCACCATAGCATAGCATCCAGCTGGAAGGGCCCAGCTCTGGAGTTTTTAGAAGCTGATGTCTGATTTCTTTGACAATGTCACTAAAGAGTTGGATGAAAGTGGTGCTTTGGATATCGCCTATATGGATTTTAGCAAAGCCTTTGACGCTGTAACATAAAGAGCTCATAGATAAGTTATTGAAGTTTGGACTCAATCCCTCTTTCAGTGGATTTCCAGTTGGCTGAAGGATAGGTATCAGAGTGTTGTTGTTTAAGGCGAGCTACAGGTGGTGTGCAACAAGGCTCTTTCCTGGGCCCCATTCTTTTTAATATGTTTGTAAGTGACATAGGGGAAGGCTTGGTAGGTAATTGGAATATTTTGCCTGTTTGCTGATGATACAAAGGGTAGTGATATTATGAATACTCATGGAGGTGTCTGCAATATGGAAAATGGTTTAGCTTTACTGTATAAATGGTTAAAACTTTTCAAACTGGAGTTTAATGTCTCTAAATGTGAAATCATGCACTTTGATAGAAGGAATCCCTGCACTGAGTACCATATGGGCAGTACTGTGTTAGCCAGGACTTCGGAGGAGAGAGATTTAGGGATACTGATTACTGAAAATTGAATAGCCAGGCAGTAGGAAAAGCAAGCAGGATGCTCGGCTGCATAGCTCGAGGCATCACCAGCAGGAGGAGGGAGGTTATGATGCCACTGTATAGAGTCCTGGTGAGGTCACAGCTACAATTCTGTGTGCAGCTCTGGAGACCTCACCTGCAAAAATACATTATTTAAATAGAACTGGTCCACAAGGCCGTCAACAAAAATGGTAGAAGGACTTGAACTTAAAACTTACCATGAGAAACTTAAAGAGTATAGAGGAAAGAAGGGAGAGAGATACCTTTAAGTATGTGAAAGGATTGAATAAAGTTTCAGGAGGGAAGTGTTTTCAAAGTGTAGTCAAAATCCTGGGTTTTGGTCCTTGCGCCTGCGGCACCCCGAACGGGGGTACCTCGCGGTCTGAAGTCCCCCAGGTCACCGAAAGAAACTCACCCTTCCCGGTCCTATGGCGCATGCGCAGCCACTCATTCAATCTGCGTGCTCAAATCCGCTCACTTCAGCTCGTCTAAGTCTTCGTCCAAGGCGAGCGGATCCGAGTGGCCTGGCGGCCGCATCCCCCACTACCCTGTAACAGGGAGCGTGCCCGTGCCAGCCATTCACAAATGCATGCACCTTGCTAGAGGCATAGCAGGGATGCAGCCGTGGCTCGCACATGCGCCACTGGACCAGAAAAGAAGGTGAGTTTATGGGCGAACTGGGGGGGTTTCACACGGGGGCCTCCCTTGGTTGGGGTGCCCTGGGGGGGAGGGAGTCAATCGGCCCAGGAATCTATAGTCGCCGTGTGCCAATCCCCGTGGGGGCACAAATTGTCAGAGTCGGAGGGAAGGTCAAGAGCAATGTTAGAAAATATTATTTTACAGAAAGAGTAGTAGATGCTTGGAACAAACTTCCAGCAGAGGTAGCTGAAAAACTGACAGTCAGTGAATTTAAACATGCCTGGGATAAGCACACATCTATCCTAAGATAAAGAGAACATACAGTATACACATAAGGGCAGACTAGATGGACCATATGGTCTCCTTCTGCAGTCAACCTTCTATGTTGCTATTTATTATAAATCCATTTCCCTAACACTTGAGTTTGTTCCTTCGGGGTGGGGGCATCACAGTTTTGTATGTGTGTCACCCAGGATCACCAATAAACTCACCTTTTTGTCGTTTTCACTGCACTCTGCATGGAGTTTGTGCAGCCAGCTGCATCCCACCTGTCTCTAACTGTGGACATGCCTGTATCAGCCTTCCAGAAAGGCCTGGCACGGGTGCACCTTTAATGAGGCCATGTGAGGCAGCACTGGGGGGGGGGGGGGGGGCAATTGCTGGGCTTGTTTTGTTTTTGTGATTATTTATTTATAATTTCATTAGTGGTTCAGCAGAAATTGGTTTTTTTTACAGTCAATTATTTGTGGCTCAATAGTGGCTCATTTGTGGCTCAGTGGCCCTGTGCCATTCGTTAGTTTGGCGCAGTCAGCAGAGAGGCTAAGTTCTCCCATGGCTAGAGGTATGCTGGGGATGAATCTGTGGCTGCAACACTGGGATGCGGTAATGGCTCAGGAAAGAGGTTAGTCGATCAGGTTAAACTCAGGGTTCTCGCACAGCAGGGCATCCCAATGTGGCATACACCATAAAAATATTATTTGGTTACAGTTAACCCCTGAAGTATTCCTATTAGAAAAAAAGCAATGGTCTTATGCAGTTTTTGAGCACCTGGCAGCTTTAATGGCTCTCCATAGCCCCCAAAACCCATCCTGAATTATCCCCCACTGACATTAATATGATTCAGATTCGGGTGATACAAAAGAAGAATACTGCAAATGATTTGGCAGAACTACACCAGAACTTAATAGAGACAAATGCCCCACATTTTATGGGTTGAATGAGGAGGTTGTTTTTAGTACAGTTTCAGACCCCCCAGTTACAACACACCATGCGTTTATTTGATTTCCTATTGGTTTCCATTTTTGGCCTTTAAATTGTGCCCCACAGTTTCATTTAAAGTAGAGGCAGATGATGCTTATCACGACTGTCTACAATCATTGTAACCAAAAAATAAAAAAAAAACTATTTCCCCTTATTCTGTAGAACCCAGTGTAAATTCCATTTGCCTTATTCTTTTGCAGGCAGACAGCCCTTATCACTTTTGCAGCGTCTGGTCACAGAATTCTAGCTGGCCTTCTGGGCACCCGCCATTAGATGGCGACAACGTCACAGTGGAAAGAGGTCGCACCCTGCTCCTGGATGGCAGCACCAGCCGGCTTAACCTGCTGCATGTTAAAGGTTTTTCATTTTTCTATTACTTTTAAGCGAGAAGTAACATTTTCCCTAGCTCGGCTTGCTGATCCTGTTTAAGGGATTTGCAAAATGAGCAGACACCTTGTCTTCTGCAGATATGCTGTTCTATTTATGAAAAATGCAGCTTTGCCGGGATTGATAGTATTTCCACTCTGCAGTTTATACATAAATACACTCTGTTTGCTTAGAATATGTATATTGGGGGTAATTTACGAAACCATTCACCAGCATCCGCCTTTTTTTTTGCATGTTCCGTCGGCAATGTCCATGTTTGTTGGAATTACTTCTACTTTAGTTTGGCTACGTGAATGCTGGTGAACACTTTTGCATTTGCCACCTTTTAGTGGCGAACTCCATTGGAATCAATGTTATTTAGGGAGAGATTGTCACTTTAGGTTTTTTTAGCATCTTTAACTTATTGGAAAGTTACATTACACAGTATGTGAAACAACATAAGTGAACAACAAATAATAATGTTTTTACATGACTTTTATATTTTCGAATAAACTTTTCAAACAACCCAGACTCTCCCAAGAGACCCCTCCAATGCCGACATATACTATAAAAGTGAGTTTTCAGCAACATTTCGTGTTTTTTGCTTTTTTGCCAGCATTCTCCAAACCACTTTTCAATACCAGTGACTTTCGCCAGAAAATTGCGGCGCAAACATAGCAAAATGAATTGCAAAACTATACTTTTATGTATGTAAGTAGCAAACGATAGTGAACATAGTAAGTCAACCCCATAGTGTATAAACTCCCAAAATGAAATGAATACATTTAGGCAGGGCCACCACTTGGCGCTTCTGGGTGCTATACAAAAATTGTATGCAGTTTACTAAGTTTCTTGCCCCATTATCATCTACGGAAGTCCAAAACCATCGGCCCCCCTCCCCCAAATTACAAAAAATATGTGTAAATCTGCCTATAGGCTCGATTCAGAGACACATTCGTCCGGACTTCCGTAGCTGTCTGTGAAAGTTTTGGTGGGTGTTTGTCATTTTTTGGCTTTTTTTCGTACATTTTTCACTCGCACGAACGTTCGGGAGAATGTGTATATGCACTTTCGATAAACGGAAGCAATTCGGAACATTTCCAAACAAAATTGAAAAATTTCCGTTCCTTCAGAAAACTTCCGTTGCTGGGATGGTTTCCGTCTGATTCAGAGAGCTGTTTGCCGACGGCTCACCACCCTATAAATTCGTTTAATTGTAAAACCACTTCCGACACCTCTGAGGACTCGGATTGCTATTGTTGAACATGTTTTGCGGCTATGTGGAGGAGTCTGCGCGCCTTTAGCACCAAGGCATTGCATGTATCAGCATGGCCGAGGCCATAAATTGTATAGCAATGCACCTGAATCAATACATTTCATGTATGTCTTATAGATGCATTTTAATGCTGACCTAAATTAGTCCTTAGCATGTAAACATTTATTTTTCCACACATCCATATAATTGCTATATTTTTTTAGACTTATGTCCTTTGTGAATATTTGGATTGTTGAACTTGAATCTTAATGTGTTGTAGGAGTTAGTGTTTTAGTTGGTTACCTTTGCTTTGTGTAATTATTTTATATTTGGTTGCAGGAACCGCAAGATGTGCCACTCGCCCTTGCTCCTGATGCCCGTTCTTTGCCTGCAGAATGCGGGCCAGGGGTTCTCTAATCGGGCACTATGCAAAACCCGGCCCGTGGTGGCGAGGGCCCTCTGGCTTATGAAGTCCATATTTAGGTGTTTGGACCATATGGGGGGGGGGGGGGCACTGCAGTATGAGTATTATACCAAAATTTTAATTTACAGGGACCACACGTGCCAGAGTGGCACAACTGAGTGTCAGGGTCCTTCAGTTGGTGGGCGAGATGCAGGAGCTGCGCAACTTGTTGTGGACCACAGATGAAGAATAATGTTCAGTGGCCTGCCATTGCTATGTATTTCATTTTTTATAGTTGTAAAAAGTTGAAATTAAACACATTTTTAAAAAATGCATATTTGATGCTGGTAATTATTACAAAAAAATTACATTGTCATTTCATTAACAAACTACATTAACACAAAACTAATGGGTACAGAAATATTTAAAGATGAATATTCACATGACCGAGAAGTGATTTGGGTGAGCTTTAAGGGTCCAAAAGGGAAGATGGAGAATAGTGATAAGTGATTTGGGTAAGTTTTAGGGTGCTAAAATGGAAGAAGAACCTAAGCGCTAAGTGATTTGGGTAAGTTTTAGCGACCGAAAATGGAAAAGGCAGGATAGCGCTAAGTGGTTAGGGTAAGCTTTAAGGACCCAAAAGGGAAAAGGCAGGATAGTGCTAAGTGGTTAGGGTGAGCTTTAAGGACCCAAAAGGGAAAAGGCAGGATAGTGCTAAGTGGTTTGGGTGTGCTTTAAGGGTCCAAAAGGGAAGATGGAGGATGGAGTGCTAAGTGGTTTAGCTAAACATTGTAGTAGAAGTGAGGGTGGCAAATATGTAGGCGAGCACTTTAATGAGTTAAGTTTGTAGTGCGCAGGCGCAAGATCGTAAGGATTCCGTCTGGACGATTATTTTTGGTAAAATGGAAACAGAATCTATCAGGAAACGTAAAGGATTCGTTGGAGGATACGATGGGAAAAGGGCAAAAACGAAAGCCTACGTTGTAACATGTGGAAATGAAACGGAAAAGTCTGGATGGAAAATGACATCCGCGTAATTCGTAATCTGCCGTACGAACGGACGGAAACTTTACACAAGGTTTTCAATGCATGCATAGAATCGCTCGAACGCTCATACGAGAGCGGGAACAGTTGAAAAAAATACGACATCGGCACCGTTTTTTTGTGTCTCTCTGAATCGAGCCTCTAATCTTTGTTGCTCCTGTACCAGCCAAGAACCCCCACAAACACCCATAAGGTACCAGTCCAGCCAAAACAAAAGAGATACTCACCTTTTGGCCCGCATCAGCTAATTAGTAGTACTCTCGCATTCCCACACTTACCAGAACAGTCTCGACTGCAACAGAGTGGGCATGCTGTGCCTTCAGCTAGATCTGGTAACTGTGGGACCGCCGGCTACCAACACAGAGTTTATGAACCCAAACCTGGTCCCCATTAAAATCAATGAGGACTCAAACTTTTGGGGTTGGCTGTGGCGGGAAGGGATGTGTAGAGTGTGCAGCAGGAAGCATTGCTGTAACATACCTCTGCCCCTTGATCCTCTTCCTGTTAGCGGCAGCTTTGTCCAAAATGGGCGACCGCCAGGTATACATAAGATGAGCACCAGCTCCCATGAATGAGGCGTGTAAGCTGGAATCCCGGTTCGGGTTTGGGAACCCGAACTCGCAAAGTTTGGTACAAACCCAAAATTTGCAGTTTGGGTTCGCCTATTACAACAGACTACCACCAGCAGTACCACCTGCGGCTTCTCCACATTATGGTTACCAGGAAAACACAACAGAAGGGAAGGCTGGAGTGTCAGGTATAGATGTTTGAATGATCTCTTGAGCAGAGTTGGTTTTCAGGACAATTAGGATCTGGAAGACAGGAAGGGGTTAGAACAATCTGTAACTGGGGGGAGCCAGCAAAGAGCAAATGGCTGAGTGCTACACCATGCATCGGTTCTGGAGTGGGGAATCTATTGGCAAGTTTGGTTTTCACCGGAGCTCGAACCCCGCAAGGAAGGACTATGCTGCAAACAAACCAGGGTCCCACAACTGTTACCAATAAGTGTGCTCAATTGCAGTACTCGCTGAAACAGAACCGAATCTAGAGCCAGAGTAATTTGTAATCCAGAGCCAGAGTTCCAAAAGTCAGAGCAAGTAGTCATCCAAAGCCAGGGGTCAGGTACCAGAGCAGTTAGTCATGCAAAGCTAAAGGGTTAGAGCCAGAGTTGGTAGTCATCCAAGCAGAATATAGAGCCAAAGCAGGTAGTCAGCAGAGCCAAGCACCCTGGACCCCATTTAAAGGCCTATTGGCACCAGAAAGTGCCATTCACGCATGCGCAGAGGCACAAGCGCACATATGCATGCACCACGTAGCGCGGTACATGCCTGCCTACAAGTGTACTACTACACCACTTAGATACACTAAACTGGTTATCCACTTAAAATAAAAACAGTTGGCATTTTCAAGACAATCTTCAAAAGCTTGAGAAGTATTTTTGGTCACTGTTAGTCAGCTAAACATGGCTCCTGTGCAGTGTTGTATTAAATCGTTGTCCTCGGAGAACGCTGCAGACAAAACTATAGCACTGTGCTAGTCTTGGATCTACTGTACGGCCCTATAGTGGCCCTTGGTAGATGACGGGGGCCCACCAGAGAATCCGGTGGGCCAGTTTGACGCCGCTCCCATGGTTGACTAGCTGGGTTGGAAATGAAAGGCTTGTCTCATCGACGCACTTGATTTGTTATAAGTGTATGATTATCTCCTTTCAATCTATTGTACATGTCATTAATGTAACAACAGTCCCCCTCTGCACTGTTATCCCGTCTCTATAAAGTGATCTAAAGGAAGTAGCGTGACTGGAGGCACAATTTTGGCATATGTATTATTGGCTGTAAAGGAGATAATGTATTTCCAATATCAGGCGGCATCGGGATAGATCAGCCGGTTCCTTCGTCATGGTGCTGGCTTATGATGAATTGTCGGATGCAGAATCCAATATGAGAAAGTAAGTAAAGCATGTCCCCCCAATATATTAGCTGACACTCTAACCCATTTAAATCTCTGGCCTCTACTAACAATTTGGATCCCTCTTTCTCCGGCAGCAGCTTTGACGAGAAATCTGCCTGCTTCTAACCTTTTCAGTGAGTCCGTCTTGTCTCATTTCAGCCTTGACAGTGCCCCGGGCTGTTTTTATCCAGAGTTAATTTATTCAGCAGTTAAACAGTTAAGAACGGCAAGCAGCTAATCCCTGTTCTGTAGGGCAGATTGGATTTTCATTTTCATTTTTACTTATAATATTGTTGCTATTTCCTGTTTAGCTATAACCTCTTTAGAATGATCTACTCCTCAGAGTTTTTGAGCTTTTCTAAAATTTTAGACCTATTTAAAGTGATCATATACCAAGAAAGATAGTTAGATAGTTAAATGGTCACCTTCTACCCCCAGCTGCCCAAAACAGCCTGTGTTTGTTTTTTCATTAAAGCCTTTGACCAATAATTATACAAATACCTCCCTCGATCAATTTGTCAATCCCCATCACTCCAAGCTTTCAAAATATCCGTTAAATCCTTTTTTTAAACAAGCATATAACCTCACACTCCACAGGGCAAACCCCACCAAATCTTACCCCTTTTCTCCACTTATCCTTTAGACTATAGGCTTGTAAGTTCAGGGCTCTCTCTGCATCCTGTATTCAAAATTCACCTTCACTTGAACTCTGTAGGACCTTGTTCATAATAGTCTATATACTAGATGTTTTATCCTGTCTGTAATAACTACATTGTACAGTAATATGGAAGATGATGGAGCTATATAAAATAATATTAATAAGTGAAACATAGGGAGTATAGTGGCTAAGAAGTTTATTTATTTCAGAGTTAAATTCATTGGAACCCTTTAGCCTCAATTTGAAGGTTACCTGAGTTTGAAACATTTTTGTTCACACAATTTTAATACCTCATATACAGAGAATTCTTTTCAAAGGGTAGTTTTACAAAGCTTCAAAAGCATTCACCCTGCAGAGAAGAGGGTAAGTGTGCAAGTCAGAAGTGGGTTAAAGTGGCAGTTGGGATACACAGAGGCCGATTCATCAATAGCGCCAGGTAGCGCCAGATGAGCGACTGTAGCGTGATTTTTTCAGCGCCAGCCAGTATTCGCTGTGCTTGGCCGGCGTTAGCTTGATGACAGCCACTCAGTCGGTGTGCGGTAATGTTGAATACGGGCTGGGGGGTCGCTGTTTCACAGGTCCAGCGTTGTATGTGAGCGCCTGACAACGAATGGCCAGAGCGAACGGCTAGCTTCATATTCATCAAAAAATCACGCTCCGAATGTGCTGTCGCTGTCCATTCCTTGTTTAAACCCCAGAGCGCTGGCGGCGATCTGTATTAACTAGTTTTTAACCCCTAAACAACCATATTTTTTGAATGTAACATTATACATGTTTTTAGAATCATTTTGTTATATGAATACATTAATCTCAGACCTGTTTGATCAATTCTGCACATATTTTTTTTTTTTTTTTTTTTACTTAAAAATAAATCCTAACATTGCAGAAGTGTTCTCCGATTTTTTGACATTAAAAAAATTAAAAAAAATATTAATACCAATTAATTATGAATATTTATAGATTGCTCCATTGAAATGCATTGGACATCGCCAGGGAGCGACAGCTCATACCTGGCGCTGTGAGGGAATTTGCAGCGGCGCTGTTCGGTCCAGGCGGCTTCATGATGAATGCCGCGCTAGCCGTCGCTCTCGCCGGCGCTAGCCTCATTTTGCTTGATAAATGCGTCATTGTGACCGCCGCCGGGCGTACTTGAGTCGGTAGTCGCCGTTAGCTGCCGCTACCTGGCGCTCGTCGGACACTACCTGGCGCTATCGCTTGATGAATAAGGGCCACAGTGTAGGTTTAGGAGTAGAGAAATTCAAGGAAACTTCTAGTCCAGGAGTGTTTTTGGTTTTCCTGAAAAAAGTAAGTTACTTTAGTTTTTAATTAATAAATATCATATATATTGTGTGGCAACAGACTCTATTCAGCATCATGCAAGTGCGCATGAGAGAAGTGCTCGCATCGGATGTCAGATGATTCAGAGAACCACCCAAATAATGTCCGCATGTGAGATGGTGCAAATCAGCAGAGCACATTTTTTTAATAATCAAAAAAAGATTGTGAAGTCCACTCAAAAAACTTGCAACAAGAAATTCACACCCTGAATCAACCAACTTTGCCTTCAAAAAAGTTTTTCAGGAGAATTTTTTCTGCATTATTTCAATATAGGTGAATGGTGGGATCCAAAAATGATTTCCTCTGGTGGGTCCCAAGAATGATTTTCTCTGGTGGGTCCCCAAAATAATTTCCTCTGGTGGATCCAAGGTGCACCAGTGCAATACTGCATATCATAACCCTCTTACCTCCATACTAGTCCATGCTACTGTTCTCCAAATAAAATAAAGCAATGCTAGCGCTTCTGTTGCAACTTGCACTTGGAACCCTCTGTTGAAATATGATTTAATCTGAACCAGTTGGTCTTCATGCACTCTTTGCCCTTCCTTGACAGAGTACACCAGCGGATGTAACTAGATGTAGCTCCTTGTACAGCACAGGTTTCTAATTACCTTTAGATTCTGAAATTTTCCTTTACATGTACTCGTTCAAGTGTCTGAAAAAATAGGTACTTGTTTCCTGCCACAATTAATCATATTATTCTGCATTACAAGGTTCTGTATGCTAAGCGCATCTCCTTTCACCGTGATATCTAAGCAACCTTCCAAAACAGATCTGGAACCAGAAGGCCTGCCTAGCTGCCAAAACTATTCCAGACCAGATAGGATTAAATTATTCATTGTGAATTTTGTTTACCATGCTGTGTTTTGTGCCAAGAAAGAATGTTCACTTTGGAACAGCTTAATGTAAAATATAAAATAAAAAGATCTATCAGTAAGTAAAAAGCCATGTAATAATGAATGGCATTAGACATCAGTTTTTCATGGGGTCCAGCCACTACCTACTGTAAGCTAGGCCTGGCTGGTAGCCATGCCTTTCCACCTGTGTTCCTAGCAAGCAAATTCACAAAATTCACATCATGTGTGTGCCAGACCAGTTCTGGCTATAATAATGCAGGCCCACCTTCAGCTATGCTTTCCTACACATTAGCCTCGATTCAGAGAGACAAAAAAAACGTCAGTTTTAGTTCCGATCTGTTTTTTTTTTGTGAAATGTTTCCGTTCTCGTATGAGCGTACGAGCGATTCAATGCATGCATTGAAAACCTTCTGTAAAGTTTCCATCCGTTCGTACGGCAGATTACGAATTACGAGGATGTCATTTTCCATCCAGAATTTTCCGTTTCATTTTCACATGTTACAACGTAGGCTTTCGTTTTTGCCCTTTTCCCATCGTATCCTCCAACGAATCCTTTACGTTTCCCATTCGATTCTGTTGCCTTTTTCAATAAATATTCATCCAGACAGAAATCCTTACGATCTTGCACCTGCACACTACAAACTTAACTCATTAAAGTGCTCGCCTACATATTTGCCACCCTCACTTCTACTACAATGTTTAGCTAAATCACTTAGCACTGTCCTCCATCTTCCCTTTTTGACCCTTAAAGCTCACCCAAACCACTTAGCACTATCCTCCATCTTCCCTTTTGGACCCTTAAAGCTCACCCAAACCACTTAGCACTATCCTCCATCTTCCCTTTTGGACCCTTAAAGCTCACCCAAACCACTTCTTGGTTAGGTTCTTCTTCCATTTTAGCCCCCTAAAACTTACCCAAATCACTTCTCGGTCATGTGAATATTCATCTTTAAATATTTCTGGGCCCATTAGTTTTGTGTTAATGTATTTTTTAAATGAAATGACAATGTAACATTTTTTTTATTCCATCATAAAATATAGAATTGTTAAAAATTTTGAAAATTTCAAATTTTAACAACTATAAAAAACAAAATACATAGCAATGGCAGGCCACTGAACATTATTCTTCATCTGTGGTCCCCAACGAGTTGCGCAGCTCCTGCATCTCGCCCACCAACTGAAGGACCCTGACACTCAGTTGTGCCACTCTGGCACGTGTGGTCCCTGTTAAAAAACGTAAATTAAAATATTGGTATAACCTTGTTGGGGTCATGCTGCAGTGCCCCCCCCCCCCCCCCCGTATGGTCCAAACACTTAAATCTGGACTTCAAAAGCCAGAGGGCCCTCGCCACGGGCCGGGTTTTGCATAGTGCCCGATTAGAGAACCCCTGGCCCGCATTCTGCAGGCAAAGAACGGGACAGGAGCAAGGGCGAGTGGCACATCTTGCAGTTCCTGCAACCAAATATAAAATAATTACACAAAGCAAAGGTAACCGACTAAAACAATAACTCCTACAACAAATTAAGATTCAAGTTCAACAATACAAATATAATTCACAAAGGACATAAGTCTAAAAAAATATAGCAATTATATGGATGTGGATTAAAATTCTTCTATAAGGCATACATGAAATTTATTGATTTAGGTATTGCTATTAGGCATTTCTATACAATTTATGGCCTCGGACATGCTGATACATGCAATGCCTTGGTGCTAAAGGCGCGCAGACTCCTCCACATAGCCGCAAAACATGTTCAACAATAGCAATCCGAGCCCTCAAAGTTCCCGTAAGTGGATCGGAAATGAAACGGATTTATAGGGTGGTGGTCCGTCGGAAATCAGCTCTCTGAATCATACGCAAGCCCATCCCAACAACGTAAGTTATCTGAACGAACGAAAAATATCAGATTTTGTTTGGAAAATGATCCTAACTAACGGAAATGCTTCCGTTCATAGAAAGCGCATATACGCATTTTCCCGAACGTTCGTACGAATGGAAAATGAACGAAAAAAGCAAAAAAATGACCCCCACTAAAACTTTCACAGTCAGCTATGGAAGTCCAGACGAATGTGTCTCTGAATCGAGCCTATAGTACTGGAGTTGCACAAGTCAAAGTATAGAAGTGGACCTGGAATGCCCCATGCACTTACACAACAAACTAGTATTTTCCTATTGCATGGCACGGCCTGCTTCAAGAAGTCCTTACGTATGGGATATTCCGCCACACGGTGGCACAGCGTGCTGCAGAAGAGTTGTGGCTCCTCCCGGGACCATATAAAAACAGGATCACCAATAGACCTCCCCAATGTTTCCTCTGCAGTGATACTGCGAAGATAGAAGATGGCTCTCTATATTGCGCAGGTGAGCGGGGCAACCAAGCCTGCGGCCCTGCAGGTCTATTTCCACCCGTTTCCGGACCCTCTGTGCCTCCCAGCCTCAGCTGATGGATCGGGTGAGGGTAGAGGAGCACTTTGGGTCAGGTGCTCGTGGAGCGCTGTACTAAGCCGCAGACCCTGTAAGGGTGGTCGGCCATAGGCTTTATGGTGAGCCTACTGAGGGATGTGGAGATCCTGCCTTCGCTATTGAGGGGGTGAGTGATGTTTGGGGGACTGGTGTGCCTGTTTGTTCACCTTGGTTTTTTTGCCTCTTTTTCCTTGTTCTGGCCCTGCTCGCGCCGCTGCCTGCCCTATCTGTCCTGTCCCCCCCTCTCCCCGGCGTGTGGGGGTGGTTATTTGTGCTGTGGTTTTCGTTGCCGCCACCTTGTACACCGTTCTGCGGCGGGCTGGGCTACTGCCATGAGGTGTTTGCTGTGGTGGTGGTGGCGCCGGCGCGGGTCATGTGACCGCTGTTTCGCGCTCTTTGGCGGGGCGGGCCGGGGGATGATGTGTATCGCGTCATTCCCCCGTGGTCTGCCCCTCGAAATCTCGTACTGGCGCCATTTTAAGGCTGCTGCGTGTCCGGGCCCCTCTTCTCCGTGGGCTGCGCCGGTGATTGATTCGGTGTCTTTTCCTTCTGTGGCCTGGCGGATTGGCGATCTTCGGCTGTGTGCTGTCCGTGAGTCCCCTTTGGGGGTTGTTTTTACTTGGGGCATGTGCTGCGGGATGCTTATGTGATGTCTGCTTATGTCTTTCAGGCGGGATAACTGTATGTTGTGGTTTCTCCTGGTCCTGCTCCTCCCCCCCCTCCCCTCTCCTGGCTTCTGGGGGCATCCCTTGGGGGGCAGCCCGGGTGGCTTTCATTAGCCCTTACCCTGTGCTGGACTATTGTGCCTGTGATAATAATCATATGGAGGCTTCTGGGGATAGCGTGCTTCGGGGTCCTTCGGGGCAATCCTGGCTGTGTGTCATGTGCGGGACATCCCCTTTGAGTCGTGGTGCTGTGGTTTGTGTGCCGTGCGCCAAAAGTGTTATTGCGGACCAGGTTGGGTTGAGCGTCTCTCTCCCCAGTTCTGCGCTCCCTCCGGCATCTCCTACTCCCCCGCGCCTGCATTTAGCCCTTGGTGAAGGGGATACTAGCAGGGGGTCACAATCTGATCTGGCACTACGTGTGGCCAGCATTGAAAGGCAGCTTGCCAGGCCCGTGACCGGTAAGGCCTCTGGCAAGAAGCGGCACCTTGATCCCACGCCCCCCATTTTTGCTGAGGAGGATGAGGGACTTGATGCTTTTGGTGGCCGTGACTCACTAGGAGGGAGAGCTTTTCCAGGACGTACCAGGGGTACGACAGTGACCCCGGGCCTGCTTCCGAGAAGGACTCATGGCTACCTGATGACACTGATAGACTGTTGTCTGACATTTTCGATACCCTGCACATCGCCCCCCCTAAAGTGGCTAAGAGGAAACCGGGTGAGCTCTTCCGTCCTGTTAAGCAGCGCCTGGGGTTTCCTGAGCAGGGCCATTTCTCTAATATGGTCCTCAAGGAGTGGGAGCGTCCTAATAGGTTGCCCACGGTGCCCAAGGGTTTGGATAGGAGGTATCCTTTTTCTGCTGACCTGGTCAAGCGATGGTCGTGCCCCCCTGAGGTGGACGCTCCCGTCCTAGGACTGTCCAACACCTCGGTCATGCCTTCTCCTGACACTACTACACTGCGTGACAGCGCGGACGGGCGTATGGATCAGCTGGCCTGCCATGCCTTTACTTTTGTGGGGGCAGGGCTGCGTCCGGTCTGTGCTGCTGCCATCACAGCCATTGCTCTTAAGAAGAAACTCAAACATCTCGCCGATGGCGCTATGGCTGGTAGGAAGAAGGAGGATTATAATGCCCTCTTGCTTTGCTCTGATTTTGTTGCCTTTGTGCTTACTGCCATGGATGATGCCGTCCGGCTGGGTGGTGGGGTCTCAGCTCTCTTGGTGGCTATGCGCCGCTCTGTTTGGTTGCGTCAGTGGGCAGCTTACACTGCAGCTAAGAAGGCTCTCACTGGGCTCCCCTTTGCGGGGTTGCGGCTCTTTGGTGAGCGTCTGGATGTCCTAGCCAAGGATGGTAGGCTACCTCAGCGTAGGAAGCAGTCTCAGCCCTTTTGGGGGCCTTCCTTTTCCTCCTCCTCCTTTCGTACCTTTAGAGGAGGTCGTGGCTCCCTCTTCTCGGGTAGCCACAAAGATTCTTGGGGCCGTGGCAGGTCCCGTGGCCGCCCCGTTCTCTCTTGGGGGTCCAAGCCCAAACCCCCTCCCAAGGCCCCTCAGGCATGAGGAGGCGCCCTCACCCATCTCTCTGCTTCGCGTCTCAGACTGGTGGATTCAGGAGGTGGTGTCCTCTGGTTACAAGATAGAGTTTGCAGCCTGGCCGCCCCCAAGATTCCTCAGATCCCAGATGTCTCAAAACCCTTTGTAAGCTCGGGGTTTGCGCCTTGCAGTTCAATGCCTGTTAGAGTCAGGAGTCGTTTGTCTGGTGCCTTACCAAGAACAGGGTCAGGGGTACTACTCCAATCTTTTTACGGTCCCCAAAAAGGACGGGTCTCATCAGGTTCAAGCACTTTCGCATGGAAACTCTACATTCGGCTGTCAGTACCCTCCGGCCAGGCGACTTCATGACCACTGTGGACATCAAGGATGCCTATCTTCATGTGCCAATCTTTCCAGGTCATCAGAGATTCCTGAGATTCGCTCTGGAGGATCAGCATTTACCAGTTTGTGGCCTTACTATTCAGTATCACCTCGGCGCCTCGGGTGTTCACCAAGGTGCTGGCGGGGGTGATGGCTCTGCTGCGGAACCAGGGCATTTGCATTCTTCCTTACCTGGACGACATTCTGATTGCGGCTCAGTCTCTTCCTCAGGTCGAGAAGGATACTCAGGTTATGACCTCCACTCTCGAGTCCTTCGGCTGGGTGATCAACTATCCCAAGTCTTCACTGTCTCCGTCTTTAGTGAGGTCCTTTCTAGGTATGACTCTGGATACCTCTCAGGTCAAGGTTTTCCTGCCTCAGCAGAAAGTGAAAGGCCTTCAGAAGCAGGCACGGCCCTGCTCTTGTGTCCCCATCCCTCCATCCGGCAGGGGATGCAGTTAGTGGGCCTGATGGTGTCCTGCTTCGAGGTGGTTCCCTTTGCTCAGTTTCACATGAGGCCTCTTCAGTTGCACCTTTTGTCAGTGTGGGATCGGGATCCTGCGTCCCTGGATCAAGGATTTGCCTTGTCCCCACTGGCCAGGCAGTCGCTCTCTTGGTGGCTGGACTCAAGGAACCTTCTGGTGGGCAGGACCTTTCTGCCTCCGTGCTGGGACACTGTCACCACAGATGCCAGTCTGACCGGTTGGGGGGGCTTTTGGAAGTCTCTGAAGTTCCAGGGTCAGTGGGGCCCCCAGGAGGCCCACGTTCCCATCAATGTCCTGGAACTGCGGGCGATCAGGTTGGTTCTCTCTCAGCTGACCACACACCTTCAGGGTCGGGCTGTTCAGATCCGCTCGGACAATCAGACGGCGGTTGCCTACATCAATCATCAAGGAGGGACTCGGAGCAAGCTGGCACTAAAATGTTTGCACCACTTTGTTTCTTTCATGCAATTTAACATGGAATCGCTTGGATCTGTATTTAGTTAATACGTCACCAGGGATGCTTATTTACATATCCCCACCTGTCTAGCTTAGCACAAATGTCTCAATTTCTCTTATCAAGAGAAACCTTTCCAATGTGTAGCTCTACTTTTTGGTATGCCACAGGACCATGGCTGTTTTCAAAGTGCTAGCTACAATTATGGCAATACTGAGACGCAAAGTAGTCCAAATTACTCCTTATCTGGACGACCTACTAATTTACTAATAACTAAGGGATTTTCAAGGAGGAGCCAACAGAGTGGAAGTAGTCTTATCGACTACAATTTGGTTGGCAAACAAAATGTCAAATATGACAGTTCTAATACCATCAAATCAGATTGCATTCCAAGGTATAGCAATGGATATTCTATAGGCGAAAGTTTCTTTCTTCCAGCAGAGAAAAGAATTATATGAAAATGCATGCATGTTCTGGGTTCATGGCGTCTGGGATGGTAGCAGTTCCACATGTTCCAGCTGAGGTCTAGACCTAGGTTATTGATATAGGTATATCCTTCATCCAGTGGTGGATTCTCACTACAGTTTGTTGGGATGGGGTGGACTATTGCATTACATGTTGATTCAACTGGTCAGTCCAGGAAACAAAGAAATCCATCCTGGTCCTGGTACTGAAATCAGTTCTGTTGTTTTCACAGGAGATGGAAACTATGACATAGGGCAATAATACTGACCAGCTTTACAGTTGGACTCAATCGGACAAGGTAACAGTGATAGATTATATAAATCATCAGATGAAAATGAGAAGTTCTGCAGCCATGGTGGTGGCAGAACTGATTCTACATTGGGCAGATGCCCACGTAGCAGCAATATCCCCCGTGCATATTCCAGAAATAGAGAATTCATCAGCAGACTTTGACGAAAGTCAGTACATCAGGAGAAGTGGGATCTGAACCAAGTGATATTCAACTCTACATGTGATCATTGCGGCACTTTGGATTTGAATCTGTTCGTTCCAGTTTGAACAGAAAAGTAAAGTAAAGTAAAAAAGTAAGTAAAAAGAACTTCGTGGGAAGAGTAAGAGATCCTCTTACACTAGGAGTGGTTGTCCTAGTAACACCTCAGTCTCAGTTTAACATGGTGTACTGAACTTTTCCTGCTCTTACGCTGATGCATCGCCTTCTATGTAATTTGTGTTCAGAGTAGATAACTATGATTCTAATTTATTCAAATTGATCAAGGAGAGCCTGGTATGCAGATAAGCAGATATGGTGAATCTGTAAATAGATGTACCAGTAACTCTCTCTCCTTGGCAGGGCCTGCTATCATATGGGCCCCACTGGCTACGGAAAAGTCAATCTTAGAATATATAGGTTTCTCATCCTCAGTCATTGACACACTTTTGGAGGTTCCTCTAGTAAGGTGATACTAGATGGCAAAAGCTCAGTGGCAGAACATCCATGTGATCAATACCATCTCATGGATGATCTGAGATTCCATACCCAATATAAAGTGCCTATAGCAATCAGGGTTCTAAGCATTCTTCGTTAGTACCCTTAAGGGGCAAGTATTGGCCTATGCTTCCTTGTTTTTAAACACCTGTTGATAAAGATCACCCTGTCAAGACTGCTTTTCAAGGAGCTACACATAATTTGCCCCCTTTTTTTCTCTGCACATACAGCGTCATGAAACCTTAATATAATACTATCGGATATTTAACATCGTTTTGAACCATTAGATTTGGTTCCACTTATCTACTTTTTCCAAAAAATAACATTTTTTAATTGCCATATCCTCCATACGTTTTCTAATTATTACTCTGGATAGGGGCTATGTAAATCTGCTGGGTCATACTTCTCTGAAGTCAAGCACTGATGGCAGAGGGGACAACAGAGACTACTACTCAGAACCGAAGAGTTAACCCCGGTCTTCACCTAGGTGGAATAGGCTATGCTGCTGTAAGCGGTGTACCGGTGTGGGCTCCCCAGGATACAGCAAAGCCACATGCAGGAAAAGCAACACTGACACCAGCATTGGTATATCAAACTTTTACTGAAATAGCGTATCAAACCCAACTCCAAAAAAGACAATTGAGGAAGAACAACATACTTGATTACACACACTCAGCCTGGGCTGAGAACCCCTGTGCCGCACAGCCAGATGACCCTTGTGGATATTAAGGAAGGCACTAGTAATCTACCTATTAGTGGGTACACTAGAATGTCCCACTATACCTGTTACTACCCTGTTGCTGGAACGAATATTTGTGTGGATGCTCACTGAGGGTCATCGGCAGTACAGCACAACAGCTTACACTCCTATAAATTTTTTTTTTTTTTCTTCATACTTGTTTTATTGATTTTCATACAAGAAAAACAAGAACATACATACATGCTCATAACAAGCGAGCCATAAGGGGTATTACAACACAGTGTCAGCTTTTCCAAAACGAGCAAACAGAATGATATTCAACAAAATACAGAGCAATGGACATATAGTATTATACCTCCCCATGGCCCCCCCCCCAAGGAGAGGGAAGTATCCGGGCCCTCCCCCAGCAGCCGCCAGTCCCCCCATAAATGCATTGAGATAATCCTGTTCATATCTGCCGGGAAGGCTGCACCTCTGTAGAAACACATATGTAGCAGTTAGTAGGTCTCAAGAGGACCCAGGTAGCCTACCTCATCGTCGCTCTGTCAGCCCTTCCCTAGGGCTAGCCTTCCGGGGAGATTGGACGGCAACGATGCACCGATCTCTATGTTAGGCCCTTCACCTCCCCCCTTCAGGCCGGGTTGAGAGTACATATATAAGACACAAAGACCAACACATAACTAATACATAGACAAACAAATCAGACATTCCGGGATACACTGGGAAAGGAATAGCAAAGGAGGCATAAAAGGGCAGGAGGGAAAAAGAGGGGCGGAGAAAAGGAGGGGAGAGAGGGATGGAAATCGAAACTACCTCTAGGAGAGCTCATCAAGCAATGCAGGTAAATAGGGCAGGGCAGTAATGTTTGGGAAGATAACCAGATCAGTGTTAGCCACCATATTAAAGATACAGAGCGAGGGTCTCCATAGAACCAGTGGAGGGAACAAAAGGGGGTCGAAAGCCAGAGGCCCCATCTTTGTCCAATCGAAGACCTGACAGGGCTGGGTCACGCATCCCAAATTTGTTTGTAAGAGGCCGAGTCCTTGAACATAACCCATGGGGTCCAGATCTTGAGATAAGCATCCATTCTGTCCTGTTTAGCATAGCAGATTTCTTCCATAACCTCAACATGATTCATCTGCGTGAACCATTCCCTGATTGTGGGTGATCTCTGGGATCTCCAAAGCCTCGGGACAAGAACCCTAGCCGCGTTTAGTAGGTGACGACCTAGCGGGGCTCCTCCCGCCACCCCTTTACCATCCGAGGACCACCCCAAGAGGACCGTCTCAACCCTCCAATCCAGAGGCTCTCCTAGGACCATAGCACTGAGATCTTTCACTCTGTCCCAAAAGCCCAGCACCCCAGGACAGGTCCACCATATGTGTATCAACGGGGCGCCCCTCTGCCCACATCTCCAACAAACATCAGGAACTGATGGAAAATAAGCGTGTAGCACCTCAGGAGTCCGATACCAGCGCGTGATAAGCTTATAGTTGGTTTCTTGCATGGAGCTGCTAATCACCCCTTTATGGGCATTCCTGTATATATCGTTCCATTCAGCTTCTGATAAGGATCTACCAATGTCTGCTTCCCATTTCCTCTCCCAGGGTTTGGTTTCATCCCTCCCGTCACGTTGTAACAGGTTGTAGGCCCAGGACAGAAGATGCGTAGCAGGCCCTTTGCCCAGACACGCCAACTCAAATCCCGACACATCTCTTCCCAATCCCTCCTTCACATCCTTAGAGTAGAAGAAGTGCCTAATTTGGATGTATGTGAAGACAGAGATCTCCCTCTCCAGTAATTGTTGCAGGTTATGTCTATCTCGCAGCGCCCCCCCCACCTGCAAGTGGTACACCCTCAGAGGCTTGGGTCCCCCACAATCCCTCAGCATGGACAAATCCCTGCCTGGGGGGAACGACGGATTTCCCACAATCGGTGATAGATAACCAGGTAGTACGGCCAAGGCTCGTTTACCTCGGCATAGAGCTCTCAGGATGGACAGTGAGGTTCCAATCAACGGGTGGGCCCTAGCAACCGCCGGAATCTCTTCCCACCGAAGGGTGGACGAAATGTCCATACCTCCTCCCGTAGCCGCCTCTCCCTCTATGCGCACCCAGTCTTTCTGAGCCCCGTTCACATGCCAGTCCACCACTCTCCCCACATGGACCGCCCGGTAATACGTTTTCATGCAAGGGATCCCCATCCCTCCTCTATCCTTGGGTAGTAGCAGCACGCTCCTCCTAATTCTAGGCGGCTTGCCAGCCCAGATGAACCTCCTGAAAGACTTCATCAATTCCCTAAAAAAGGACTCTGGTAACTTAATTGGGATGCACTGTAGCAGGTATAAGATCCGTGGAAGTACATTCATTTTCAAGACAGACATGCGGCCAAACCACGAGAGCCGTAGTCGATTCCACCCTTCTAGATCTCTCTTAACTTTAGCTCCAATAGGGGCGAAGTTAAGATGAAACAATCCACTGAGCGAGGTAGGGAGTTGTACTCCCAGATATCTGAGACTTTTGTTTTCCCACCCAAAGGGGAAGGTACCCTTTAACGCTTCAACCTCCAGTGCCGGTAGGGAGATATTCATAGCGCTAGATTTGCTGTAGTTAATCTTCAAGTTCGAAAGGCGCCCAAAGGTTTCTAGTTCTTTCAATAAGTTGGGCACAGATACCCTCGGAGAGCGCAGAAAGAACAGCATATCATCTGCATATGCTGCTACCTTTCTCTCCCTCCCCCCAATCGGGATGCCACTAATACCCCCACATAGGTTGACCCTCCTGAGAAACGGCTCCAAAGAAAGTGCAAAGATCAACGGGGAGAGAGGACACCCCTGTCTGGTGCCATTGCGGATATAGAATGCAGATGAGGAGCAATTATTCGCTCTGACCCTAGCCACCGGGTTGGAATACAGCGCCATAATCCTGTTTTTTGCTGCCACCCCCAACCCAACGTGATCTAAAACCTTCCCTATCCATCTCCAATCCACTCGATCAAACGCCTTCTCGGCGTCAGTAGAAAGCATCATTGAGTGTATGTTTTTAGCCTTCGCCCACCACTGAATGTTCAAAGCCTTTATGACATTATCCCGTGCCTCTCTGCCGGGTACAAAGCCCACTTGATCCTGACCTATCAGGTCCGGCAAGAAGGAAGCCACCCTCTTTGCCAGGGCCTTGGCAAATATTTTGACATCCACATTTAACAGGGAGATGGGCCTGTAATTTCGGCAATCCGTGCCGTCTTTCCCCTCTTTTGGGATCACAACAATTTGGGCTTCCAGAGCAGAGCTTGGCAAGGACCCCGAGGACGCCGCGGACTCAAAGGCTCTCGCCATGAGCGGAAGTAGGAGGGAAGAGAAGGTTCTGTAATATTGGGATGAAAATCCATCTGGACCCGGGGCCCTTCCTGGCCTGGTCTCCTTAAGGGCCTTTTCTAGTTCCCCCACAGTTATCGGCGCTTCCAGCTGATCCGCATCCTCCTTAGATAGCGAAGGCATCTCTGATTCCACCAGATATTTTCCCATAAGGTTCTCTGAACTCTCCCTCCCTTGGTGTGTCGGAAGATTATATAAGGCAGAGTAGAACTTCTTGAATAATTCTGCTATCTCCCCATTTTTTTGGCAGAGGGTTCCCTCTATACTTCTAATCCCCTCAATTCTGGACTTGACGGTCTTAGGACGCAACGCTCTTGCCAGCATACGGCCGGCCTTGTTTCCATATTCATAGTACAAACCATGACGTTTAGTGAAAAACCTGCCCGTCTCCCTGAGCAAGACATCTCTAAGTTCTTGTCTCTTAGCCTCCAGTTCTTCCCACTGTTGGACTAGGAGGGAGCGTTTATGTTTCGCCTCGAGATCTGCAATCTGTTGGACTAATTTGTCCATTTTTGCCCCCCTCTCTCGTTTAGCTCTCGCCCCCTCTTGGATCAGGTACCCCCTCAATGTGCATTTATGGGCTTCCCACGCTATTAGGGGGTCCACCTCCTCCGAAGTGTTTTCCCTGATGTACCAGGACAGATGTTGCCGGAGTCTGTCAACGACCCCAGGGTCCTTCAGCAAGCTCTCGTTCAGTCTCCAGTTCCATTCCCTCATCTCCCCCCCTGGCAGGGAAAGGGAGAGCACGACTGGGGCATGATCAGAAAAAGATATGTTGCCTATTTGGGCAGAGGTAACCCTTTCCAGGTCTCTTTGCGAGAGGAAGAGAAAGTCAATTCTAGAATATTTCATATGGATTGGCGAATAGTACGTGAAATCTTTGTCTGATGGATGCAACAGGCGCCAGGTATCTATCAGGGTCAAATCTTGCAAGGCTTTCTTAATTTGTTTCAGGGCTCTGTAAGACATGGCAGATTTAGCATCTGATGTATCGACCAAGGGGTTGAGGGCACAATTCAAGTCCCCCCCTAACACCACCATCCCTTCCTGAAAAGCTCCCAGTTTGCCCAAAATTGTTCTACAAAATCTCTGCTGGTCCTTATTTGGAGCATATGCATTGGCCACAGTGATGATTAATCCGTTAGGCAGCCTCCCTTTCAGAAAAATAAATCTACCCTCCTTGTCTTTTTCCACTGCCATCACCTTAAGGTCTAAGTTCTTATCAACCAGGATCGAGACCCCTTTTGCTTTATTATGTTGGGAGAGGGCTGAGTAGCAGGCAGTGTATGTCTTATTGCCTAAATACGGGGCCTTATGGGCTTGAAAGTGTGTCTCTTGGATTAGTGCAATATGTGCGTCATATTTCTTAAGCTCCCTGAAAAGCGCATGTCTCTTTTGAGGGGAGTTAAGACCTTTAGCATTTATGGAGATAATATTTACTTTAAGAGACCCCATTGTGAAAGAGTATGCAATATTCCGCAGAGGGCCCTAGACTTGTACAGAGAGACTTCCCTCCCTCTTCCCGTGCCACCCACCTCCCCCCAAGCCCAGGGAAAGTAAAAAGAGGGCAAGTAGATCACTAGATTCCAGGGGTAGAAAGGACGGAGGAAAGGGGAAGGACACCAGGGATGGGAAAGACACTAGGGCACAGACTAAGGGAAAAACAGACGAGGGACAGACAACTACTTGACCAAAGACCAGAACCAAACTATGTACAACCACAGACCGAAGAGGGCCGAGGGAATGTAATTACCCACCTATTGGTGGAGACAACTGGGGCAACTTTGTACTGAGAGCCTATAGCTCTCTCAGGTTGACCCCCAGGACCCAAAGCACAGACTTTTAGGTCCAAGAGAGGGAGGAGAGACCAGCTCCCCTCTCGTCTCTTCCGCTCCACCCTGATGAACAAAGGCCCTTTTTGGGGGGAAGAAAGAACCCGTGGAAGGCCGAAAGAGCGACACCCAGAGATACCCTGGATCCTACAGTGAGTGAGACGGCCCGGAGAGGTCCGGCGGAGCCCACCATAGAGACGTTATACCCCTTAATCCTCAATGCAATACGCCACCTAGCATGGAGAGCCGCAAGACATTCTTAGATCTTAGGGATCTTCCTCTTACCCAGGGCTGAGAAAACCAGCTCCTTACCAAAACCCCCTGCTCCCCAGGGCGCCCAAATTGATCTACAGTGGGAAGTGGCCGACCCCTTAGGGACCCCCTTTCCCGACCTTAGTAAGATTGCTCTCCCCACATAGCCTTCCAACGCCATCGCAGCTGGCTGTATCCTTGGCCTATTTCCCCTCCCCATTGTATATGTATTCGGGTGTCCTGGCCGCCCGTGGGCTACATCCACCCCAGCATGCGCCCCGCACAGTAATTCAGCTCGAGGTGGGCATCTCCCGCCTATACGGGCACATCCACCGTGGCCAGGACCCTCGCCCACTGCCCAAAGAGGGGTCCCCCCACCGAAGCCCCCCGGTCCAGGTGTCAGTGAACATCCCACATCCGGTGCATCCGGGCCTATGACCCACATCAAGCATCTAACCTTGAGCAATAAACATTAACCTTTAGACCTTAAACATTAAACAGAAAACAGGTGAAAATCAACAGTGGAAAACCTCCGAATATCTTAGTACATTCGTAAGCTTAAGCTCCCTCCTTGAACCGTGGGGGAAGGCAGGGGACCGTGTCGCAGAAGCCCAGCAAGCTCAAACCTAGCAGGCGGCGCTGGGCCTCCACGAGCAGGGACCACCATCCCCACCCAGGGGTCACTAAACTTTATCACCTCATCCCCCCCGGCAGCGCCCATGCCACTGATATGGAATAGGGATCCGCCACCGGAGGGGGCGAGCGGGAGCGCAGGAGACAAACTGTTCTTAGGGTCAAGCCCAGCGGGGTAAACAGTGCGATTATACAGCAGAATCTCTTCTATTTTGAGCTATAACTATAGCATCGTGTTTCCAACTAGGTGGGGTAGCATAAAGCAAGCCCGACCTTCCTGTGCATCCACGCATACAGCGAGCGGGCCCCCCATGCCAGTTATAGAGGCCCCCCCCGGGGGAGCGCCCCAGATCAATCAGAACTGAGCATGACAGCTTATTGCATATGAGTCTCCAGCACACGCTGAACATCATATCTCTAACTGTAAACGTCATCCCTAAAACCGGGGGGAGTCAACCACAAAAGACCACCATAAACATTAACATATCTATGAACCTTCTATATGTAATTTCCTAGAGGGGTGGAGTGTAACCCGTAGTACTGATGATCAACAAGCGCAGGTGTATTAGGCACCGCAAGATCTCTGTATGCAAGGTCCGCCGTTCCCACCGCGGGGCCTCCACGCGCTGTCTCCTCACCCCCTCCCGCAGCGCCCACGCCAATAATATGGAATAGGGATTCGCCACAGGACGGGCCGAGCGAAAGCCCCCCACCCACAAATAGTGCAAGAAAAAGTCAGCCGCTTCTCAAACTAAGCATAGCAGTGCAAACAATATGATTGTGTAAATATCAATGGATGAGCTTATCTGTCCGTAGGCGCCATAGCCACTGGGATCACGGTGACTCCACTGGGCACTGCCCGCTTCATCTACGGCTTCTTGAACGGCTTCTATCTCTCCCCCTAAGCGAGGGTGAGTCCTCTGGGCCGTTCCTCTGGAGCTCTCCGGACATCCTCCGTCTCCCCGCTCGTTGAACCAGCTGCGGGATGGAGAATTCACTAAACCAGTCGGGCAAGGAGATCATCGGGAGGCGCAGTGCCTCACAAAACCCAGGTAGATCCTCCGGCATTCTCAGGATTCCCGTTCTGCCGCTACTTGTAGCCGATAGAGCAAATGGAAATCGCCATCGATAAGGGATGCCCCTTTCCCTAAGGACAGCAGTAAGAGGTCTCAGTGCTCTTCTGTGCTGCAATGTGATGCCAGACAGGTCCTGGTATAGTTGCACCTCACTGTTGTTGAATAAAATAGAGTCCCGGCTTCTGGCTTTCATAAGGATTTCCTCCTTTAATTGGAAACTCTGGAGGCAGCATATGATGTCTCGGGGGGGGGCTTCTCCGCTGCCCCTGGGGCGAAGGGCTCTGTGGGCTCTCACGAACTCAATAGAAGTTTCGGGGGGTCTTTCCAGCAGAGAATTGAAGAGGGACCTCAAGGCCTCCTGGGTCTGATCCGGCGCCACCTCCTCAGGTATCCCACGTACCCTAATATTGCACCTCCTATTGCGATTGTCCAAATCTTCTAGGTGCCTATGAGCTAGCATGAGGTGCCTGTTGTGTGCCAGCACCACTTCTTTCACCTCCGACAGCCGATTACTGGTACTGGCCTCGTCTTTCTCCACCTTCTCAATCCGGCCAGAGAGCTGTCGCATGTCATCCTTGAGCCCCGCGATGGCCTCTGCGATCGAGGCTTTAATCTCCCCAGCAAACTTCGCCAGTTCGCTTCGTGTGGGGAGCTGGCTAAGCTGCGCCGCCAGCCTTCCGTCCTCGACATCCGATCCCGCATCATCCTCCCGCTCTGGAGAGGACTCCGGCGATGGGGCCTCCGCCATCTTGGCCCCACGTGGGTAGGCCTCGTCCGGGCGCTGGCTGCCAAACATCTCGGGCAGCTTCCTGGAGCTTGCTTTCGGAGTTTGGGAGACTCGGGGGGTCTTAGCTGTCGCCCCGGGTTTGTTAATTCGTCCCATGCTCTATCTGGGGTGCAGGAACAATCGCTTAATCAAGGGCTCCGCCGGGAGCTCTCAGCTCACGCCGCCATTCCGTTCCCCGGCCAAGCCACGCCCCCCACACTCCTATAAATTTACCATACAAGAAAAACAACTCCCCTCCCCAGCACTAGTCCAAAACTCAAAAGAACGGTTTTGCTACTGAATGAGTGAAAAATCCACTGACCGAACATGTAGATGTGGCGCAGTTGTCAGCTTTCACAGGCAAAAATGTTCCTTTGAGTTCTAAAATCCAGGCAGAAAACAGCAAACAGGGAAGAACACGTTTGGCCTATGTAAACCTAACTAATAGGCCCAGTCTCAGTCTGTTCAGTTAAGCATGCTCTTATGTTATATTACTGACCTGGGTCTGACGGATGCATCCAATGAGGTCTCAAAGCAGGGCCGCAACAGGTTTCGTCCACAACCCTGAAGAACAGCAGGCTGGCTCCTCACACAGCACTCAGCAGTCGTCCTGGAAAAGTTCTCCGCTTTTGGCAAGGATCAGGATAGCGTTCAGTCCCTCTATAACACCGGTCTCCGCACAACACCCAGGCCTCGCTCCCACACGGTCTTCCTCTCCTGTCACAAGATGGAGGTCTTTCTGCTTCCTCCTTCTTCATTCCCGGCAAGCTGACTCATTTCCTCCCTCTGAGTGTAAGCGCCAGCCAAAGCTTAGCTGCGTGGGGGAAACAGCGGCCCCGTGTGGCAAAACAACAGAACAGTCTCCATGTAAGGACATCTGCTTTAATCTCTTACACTGCTTGGGAAGCCCCAGGTCAAGCCCCAGCAGTGGCCACCTTGTGAATGGGGTAGGGCGTAGATGAGTAGGTGAAGGCCGAGGTCAGAGGTCACAAGGTTCGGGGTCCAAAGGGCAGCCAACGCCATAGACATATAAACAGTCCAGGTAACAGATGGCGAAGGTCATACACAGGTAAGTGTTTCAAAGGGAGAGTGTAAATAGCAGTCCAGAGCAATCGCCAAGTACATACAAAGTTGAGTAATCTGCGTTTGCAGGTTCAGGAAAGGGAGGCACAGAAAGAACTAAATTAGAATTTTCTGGCGCAATATTGACATCAAAAGCTTCCTTATCAAGGACCCAGAGTATGTCAATTGGCTCCCACCCTGGTCATCTAAAAACCAGTGAGTTGAATGTAATTGCCCCGGATTAACCCTGCGCTTGCGCAATAAAGCCCTGCCTGCTGCCACTGGCATTTGTGCAGAAATGATTGTAGCTGGCATCTGTGCAGTTTCCATCTGTTTGCTCTGAGATGGGGATATTCACTGGGTTTACCACTGCCTGGGATGCATAAGATACCTTGTGACACCTAGTGTAGTATGCTAGATATTCTCATCAGCGTACTACATGGTGGCTTGTCACACACTACTTTTTGAACAGGTATAGGAGTCCTTTGCACTCCTTACCAGTTCATTAGTAATAAATTGGCTAAAGAAAAACATAACCCCTCCCCCTTAATCAATTTAAATACAAAATAATAAATACTCCTATGTGCAACATTTGCTGTTTCTTGATAATGGAAATCCCAGCATCTTGATTGAAACCTTCTCCCTGTCTCCCATGTTGGATTGCAGGCTCTTCTCGGTCTTATGGGCTTGACTCTCTAACCATAATAACAGCAAAATACTTCTAACCATAATAACATTTGCAGGCAGTATGGTTCCCCAATGCAATGCACAACCAGCCCTCACAAACAATGTCCTTTTCCTCTTCAGAAAATTATCACAAGCAGACTTATACCTCTCGGTTGGTTACCCAAGTGCTGTTCTAACCTGAGGCCTACTTTAGGCTACTATTGTCCTCTCAGTTACTAACCTTCTTCTTGCCAGGCAGTCTTAGTTCCTAACCGGTCTGTTCTCTTAGGCTGCTCTGCTACCAGACTTTCAGGCAAAATGTAAGACAAGAAGCCAAAACCCTGTAGGAACAAAACCCACGAGGCAGGTCCCTGGAATCTAAAATATCATTCCAGCTTAGTATGTCACGTATTGTGACCCCCCCCCCCCCCCCCAGTGTGCTGCAACACTCACTGGCTTCTGCCCCCAGCTACTCAGAAAGGGCAGGAGCGCACATGCTGCTGGGGATGCAGCTGCTGCACTCCCGATTGCTGAAGCTCTGCATTTAAACAGAGCTGTTTTTCAAGCCTTATGTATGCAGGGAAAATGCCATAGGACTGGGAAAAGGTGAGTTGTTCTGGCCGATATGGGGGTATCGCACAGTGGGGCATCCCAAATCGGGATGTCTCTGCTTTAAATCTCTTCTGGTCTGGTCCAGCTCCAATAATGTAACTTGTTTGTTTCTTTCCATTCATATGCTTTACATGGCAAGCCATAATTGGCATGTGTGAGGGTCCTCTTCTAACATGCTCAAACCAGTCTAGTTTTCAACCCTTCCTAATTTTCTTCCCATTCTTAGCATTTCACCTAAGTTTGGTTCTGTTCTATCTACAGCCTAACTCTTACTGATGCAATCTTGTGTATCTGCTGCTAACAGGGACAGATTAAGTGTGTTTGAGGGTCTGGGCCAGCCTAATAACTGAACAAAATGCTCGCCTTTTGTCCCCCATCAGCTAATCAGTGGTAATCTGGTACACACAAAAACATTAGATCAAGTCCCCTGTGCCATACAGACCATATCACCTGCCAGATGCATGATAGCCACCCCCCGTCCCGCCATCATTCACAGGGATCCCCACTCCATACATTGCTATGGAGGGGGCATGCTGGGGCTTTACATGTATGCTGGAACAAGTTACCCACCCCCTCAATTAAATCATTATAAACTGTGCTCCTGCCCTGTACAACCGCAACACTTATCATTGCTCCTTGCTCCAATCACTCTTATAATAACAACACTATGCTGTATCAGACCAACACATACAGTCCCCATATTCTGTATGTCATTAACCAATGGCATTAAAATCACAAACCAATGTTTACCATGAGTGGATAAGCTGTGCTCCCGTTTTAAAACCACTCTACCTAGTGATCTACATATGTGGTGTGTGTGGACCCTACCCACCAAAAATAAGCCGACCTTCCTGTATTTCCAAGTTACATTCAGTAAGTAGGTTAGGTATGCAGGAGGGTAGGTGTGCAGATATATTCATGAGTGGTTGGTAGTGAGTAAGCAGATTGATAGGTGAGTGGGTAGGTAGATGAGTGAGTGGGTAGGTAGATGGGTGGGTTAGTAAGCAGGTAGATAGGTGGGTGGGTCAGGACACAAAGGCACCATTTTTAATATTATCTCAGACTCTGTATGCATTATGCCTCACTGAGTGTGATGATCTGGGCAGGAGTCCTATTCTCTGTCCCTGATCGGCCAGTCTTTGACACCTCCCTCCTCCCTCAGAGCTGACTGGCACTGCCCCACGTCCCCGCACTCCCTGGACTCCCACCTCTATTAGATGAAGTTGGACTGAAGACAGAACATGCAACTCCCTAAGTTGGGCTCTTCTTAGACAGAAATAAAAAAAGTAAAAAGTAAAATTTAAAAAGTTAAAAAACTACTTCTTGAAGGGGAATACTGTGGTATTCGGGTTAACAGTATAGAATTAGCTTGTGGGTTCCCTTTAAATGTGTGAACTTGTAGCCCTCTTAGATATCAAGGTTTAATATAATAAAGGCACTTCCTTGCATTTGTTATTTTAATAATAAACAAGCATACAACATGTCTACATTACAGCGAGCTGGGTAAATAACACTGTTTGATTACCCAAAGCCTTCAGTCCGGTCATAAAATAAATTACGCATAGCATGCTTCACGCTGGCCACGGGGAATATTTATTACAGTTGTAGAATTGTTTATATTAATATCACAACTAATTAGAAGAGATGTGTTTAAATATTATTATTGTGGTACAGATGTGAGCGTATTGCGCATTGAGGTCTTTTTAACTGTAGATGAAATCTAAATGCGTGTTACAATATTCTAAAATAAATATATGAGAAGGTTTCAGAAGTTTAGATCGTTACAAAAGATACAAAAATGATAAAGAAAAATACTTAACTTATTTGGTATTCATTTGGTTTTAATGTGGACCAAAAGCGGCCCTGGATCCATAGAGCCCCTGATTACCTCTCTCTGGGGCATACCGATTTAGGATGCCCTCCCCTGTGTGAAACCCCCCAGTGACCAGATATGCCTACCTCGAGCTCCTGGCGCATGCAAGTAATGCCGCCTGCTGTTCGAGTGTGCGGCTAATATTCTATTCAGCTGATTGGATGAGAGCCATGTCTGTGCCATAGGCTCGTTTAAAAGGTAAGAAAACCAGGCCACTGGCATGGTGTCACGCAGCAAGGCATCCCAAATTGAGATGCCCTAGGCGGATTGACTAAAACCTGGGACAGTGAAAATCCGGTCAAGTGAATGTGTGACTGCCATTAGCTATTGCCAGTGCCAGCTGTGGAGGTAAGAGGAAGAGGTGAGTATCAGGACATACGGTTCTTTTTTTTTGGCAGCTCAATGTACATCGGGGCAGCCTGGGTTGCGTTGCCCCACTGCTGCATATTTAAGTGGTACTATGGTAATAATGGTATAAGATAAAGAGTCCATTCCGGGGCACCACCAGTAGAAACACGTAGGTTAATCTGGGGACGTGGGGACTGTAAGATAGAAAAACTCCCCCCTGCCTATATAGGGCAGGATGTGGCAGGATCTCCTCAGTTCTTTTCTTGCAGTCGCAAGGGACTGTGAAGATGTCTGGATTTTCCTTTGGTACAGTCTGGCGGGAGAGATTCTGTTGACTCTGTCTGTCTCTCAGCCCCTCACCAGCTGCAGCGTTCCAGGGGACCCTGTTAGATACTTGTAGTCCTCAGGAATGCTGCCTTTAGCGTGGGATCTACACCTATGACTCCATGACACGCTGCAAGAGATGCAGTCTACCTTCCCCATGGATGGTGGGTGGTGCCTGAGCTAGGTTGCCAGGCTCCCTGCTGACAGTGTGTTTGTGATTACTACTGTTGGCAGCCATGCTGGTCAGAGCTCACTCAGAGCATGGCTGCCAGCATTTGGAGGGGGAGATCAGCCTGTCACGAGGGGGGGTGGCCGGCCGGCAGCGGAGAGGAACCGGAAGGGAACCGTCCGGATCTCCCAACCGATTAGATTGAGGAGCTTATTGAGACAATTTTGGAGGTTCTGCACCTCTCTACTCCTCGGCCAAAGTGGCAGATAATGAAGGGTGAAACCTACAAGCGTCGGAAGGTCAGACAGGTTTTTCCCAGGCTTGCTAATTTCAACAGGTTGAAAGAAGTGGAAGTACCCAGATAAGCTTCCATCTCTTCCTAAGGTCCTGGGTGCCAAGTACGCTTTTGCGCAGTCAGGATTTGGTCTTTGTCACCTGAACTAGATGACCTGTTGTAAGGTCTGGCTCAGCACACCATTATCCCTACTTCGGACAGGGCGGCCTTGAGACACCCAGTTAATAGGAGGTTGGAACAGCTGGCCAGGCATGCGTTCTCCATGGTAGGATTGGCCACGCGCACAGCTTGTGTCCTTGGTGGCTATGGCAAGCAAGGTCTGAATGAAGCAGCAGAGGAGGCATTTGGGACATGGAGGTTCATGTTCCTCTGCACTTTATTTGAGTTCCTTTGCTATCGGGGTCTTCAGATAAATGGTGCCGGCTATAGAGAACTCGGTGCATCTGGTGGCTAGGAGGCTAGCCTTGCTGGTCACCTTGCGCTGCACGGTCTGGCTGAAATGGTAATTGTCCGACACTGCTTCTAAGAGGACACTTACTGCTCTTCCCTTTTTGAGGGATACCTTGTCTGGAAGGCCAAGGGTGGGAAGTCGACTAGACTTCCACAGAATTGGAAGCTGAGGACCTTGTTTTGCAGGACGGCGAGGTCTTGTCCTTTCCCGGAAGTTTGGAGGTTCTACAGACTTCAGTCGCCACAAGGATTTTTCGGATAAGTGAAAGCCATGGGGGAACCTAGACCCAAAGTGGCCAGCCGGCTCAAGCCCTCTCAGGGCTAACGGGGCACCCTAACCCGATCGGGTGGAGGGACAGCTTTTGCACTACGCGCCAGTATGGAGGGAATTGATATCCAATGCCTTGGTCTGGGAAGGTTGTTTCTTCTGGACACAAGATCGAGTTCTGGACCAGGCCTCCACTCCAGCCTTGCTGGGAGTTGTAGTACCTGTGTCCCCCTCAGAACAGGGCTGTGGCTTTTACTCAATACTATTCATCATCCCCCCAAATGGACAGGTCCATTTGGCCGATCCTGGATCTCCAGAATCTGAACAATTCTGTTTGGGTGCGAAAGTTCTGCATGGAATCTGTGAGGTTGGTCGTGAGGTTGCTGCAACAGGGGGATTTTCTGGCCACGGTGGACATAAAGGATGCTTATCTTATATCCCAATCTTCCCTCCTTCACCAACAATACCTGCGCCCGGCATTTCCAATGTGTGGCACTGCCATTCGGAGAAGGGTTTGTCCACTGTGGTAATACGGACCTTAATTTGAGCACAAAAACAATCATGCTTTAGAATTTACTACAGGGCCTTTGTGTCTTGGTGCTAATCTAAGGGTCACACCTGGCACCCTTAAGGGCCAGGTCTTGGCCTTGTCCTATTTATTCCAACGGACGATCGCGGAGCATAGGTTAATCTGTACTTTCATGCAGGGTGCTGCTCATGTTCGACCTCTGAGGATGTTGAGGATGTTGATTCCCTAGGATCTCCTATCAGCACTTCAGGGCCCCCCCTTTGAAGCCATGGGGGAGGCTTCCCTAAGGATGCAAACATTGAAGGTGGCTTTTCTTGTGGTGATCACCTCCATCCGGTGGGTTTCAGAGATGGCAGCACACCCTTTTTGGTGCTGCATGAAAACAAAGACTCCCTTCCATCTTAATCAAGAGATAGTGCTACCCTCCTTGTCACCACACTCCACTCACCATAATGAGCAACTCCTACATTCCCTCGATGTGGTCAGGGTGTTAATGTTATTACTTGGCCACTACCATACCTCTAGAGTAGTGGCATGTAAGACGGATGTTTTGTTCGTGATCCCAGAAGGGCCAGGGAGGGGTCTGGTGGCTGCCAAGTCCACTCTTAGCAGATGGATCAGGCAGGCGGTCATACAAGCCTACAGGAAAAGGAGGAGCTTTTTCAGGTCACTGCTCACTCGACTGGGGACATTGCCACATCTTGGGCTTTCCAACACCAGGCGTCGGTGTAACAGGTCTGCAAGGTGGCGACCTGGTTGTCTCTTAACATGTGTCAGAGCATCTGCCGATGCTGCTCTGGGGCGTAAGGTGTTGCAGATGGTGGTGAACCCCTCTCCAGGGTTCTAAGCTGGAGGTGCCGGTGCCGATGTTCTCGGGTAGGCTTATGCAGACGGCTGTTGGCTGTGCTTACGCTGTTCCACCCTTATTGGAGGTACTGCTTTGGGACATCTCACAAATTGCTGCTGGTGGTGCCCACGAATGGAAGAGATAAGAGGCTGAAATTTGGGTAAGAATTAAGAGCACTGTAACAGAGTGGCAAACCTCCTTTGGGAGAAGCCCATATTAGGATTTATTTAGTGGAATTAAACCTGGCCAACAGCCTTGCACAGTTGAAAAACAAAACCTCCTCAAAATTCTCTTGCCCAGCATGCATGAAACTGAATCATTGTCAGCACTTACACTTGCTCCTGCACCCACTCAAAGCTGAAAGGCTGCCTCAATGATTTCCTACTGGGCTTGGCCATCTTGGAGTACCAGGGAGGCTTCTTCCTTTCCCATCATCGCAGCTGTTCTATTGCCTGGACTTGCTGCCAACATAACCCACAATGCAAAGTGGCAGGAAACCTGTAAGCACTTCCTGTTTGCAGGCCCCTTGTAGATCCACAAGATGCCATTGGGGTTATACATATGAGGACTGTTTCTTGAAAGGGTGTTGGTCTGAGACCAAAATCCCTCTATTGCAAGATAAATTGTAACATGACTTTCTAAAAATAGAAAATATTGCCATGGCACATACAGACAAACAATAGGCTGGACCCATAACCTTACTGAGTGGGCAGAGCCATCCAAATTGTGTTTTATCATCACACGCTACACTGATAATTATTAGAAGCTAAAGTCAAGCAGTGCACACTCATCCACCTTCTTTATGAATGTTTGAGATAACATGTTGGACAGAGATGATTTGCATGTTTCCGCCTGCTAACTAAGACTAAGGGGTCTAGCCTGTTGCTCTTGGTGTATATGTGACATGTAAATCTATTCTGTTTTAAGAAAGTGCTCCTTAGCTTATGCCAGTTAAAGGAGATGCATCATAACTCGGAGGGGATTTCCTTTGCACAGCATATGTCAGACAAACCCTCTCATTACTATCTAGGTTATCCCTATAAAATATAGTGTTATTGTTGCTCCAGGCAATATCTATCATAAAACACTTGTTTTGGCCTTCACTGGGTTTATAATTTATGATTAAGCTCATACAGATGATGGATGGTATTAAATGGCCACATTCATATATAAATTAACAAGCTCTTTTATCCAAGCAACACAGGGAGAAACACAAGACCTACGACGGCTAATTCTCCAAACATCCACTCGGCACACTTTACGTAAAATAAATAGACAAAAGCGAAGCATTGCAAAAAAGCGTATCCTTCCTCCTCGAAGAAAGGACTTGACCCTTTTCTAAATGCCAAAACCAACGCCTCCAGCACTCAGCAATGACCCTTAAATTGTTTGCTACGTCTCTGTGAGAAACTCTGCTATGTCCTACAAGCAACCTCGAATAATTTTATAAAAAAAATCAATCAGCTATTGTTATCGTGGGCTTTCTACACGAAAATAAACACAGCAAATGTTGTACAGTAACAAATTGCAATTTCTGGGTCTGGGTCAAGGATATAAGCCTTATTACATTTGTTGTTTTATGCTGTTGTACGTTTGTTTTTTGTAGCACCAAGTCTGAGCTGGGAAATCTGCACTTGGTAAATGTAATAACATTGGACTTTTTGATATTTTCTATTGGTTCATTTTGTTCATTTAAGTTTTTGTCTCATTAAACTGGTGTAGGGTTATGACATGAAATCAAAGTTCTTTCCAAAGCATTTTGGTAATTCTCTCTTTATTGGCAACATGCATTTTGTTTTTTATTCGAAATATAGGTCATACTTTGATCTGCAGATGTCATAGGCTTAAAGTGGATCAATAGTAAAACAAGACTATAGGTTATCTGTAACATAACCCCCACCAGGACATCCTGAATTGGGATGGCTCTACATTTAAACTGGACCTTCACCCTGAATAAGAGCATATCTTATATGTTTCCACCCTGTACATACAGATTGCCCACATTAAAGATCATTCTCTGAGCCTTTAAACATCCAAGATGGTGGCACATGGGGTCCCAGGCTGTCTGCAAACAGGAAGTGTCTTCTGACTGCGAAGCTCTGCATTGAGGGATAGCTGACCTTTTCCTGATCCCAGCTCTGCTCTGTCTGTGCAGAGCACAGCTATAACCTGCCCCCTGCAATTTTGATCCCTCTTCTCTCCTCATTATGTGATGCTACTGAGCCAAGATGGTAGCGCCTGTATCCTAGAGTGCTGAACAGAGTTGCAACCCAGTAAGGGAAAGAATAAAAAGTGATTGCAAATGTTTAATATATTAATTTTAGATCCTGGGGAATCATTTTTTAAGGGTTTGGGCGTTTTATTAAATGATGCTGAAGGTCCACTTTAATTATTCATCCATAAAGCTATACTTTTAATCAACTTATTTTGGCTTTTGTTCACTGTAGCCATTGTTAACCTGCAAGTTCTTCCAGGAAATTAGAAATTATTCTGAATTATTGGTTTATTAGGTCACCTCTTTACATTTCCTTGTCTTTTCCTTTGCTTACCCTTTCCATTATCCATTGCATTATACATTTTGATAACATTCTAATAAAATTACATGAAACTAAATATCCCTAGGAAGCCCAACATTGTGCAGATTTATGCATTCTTACTATTAGGGATGAGCGAATCGGTTCTAAAGAACCTGAATTCGCTCCGAATTTCAAGGAATATTCGATTCAGCACGAACCCGAATTTTTAGTGGTTCGTGCTGACCGAATTTTCCCTGAAATAAAAAAAAAAAAAATGCCGGCATGGTGGGAGCGGGGAGGCCGGCTGCGCTGTCAGCGGGCGGCGGAAGCCGGCTTCCGCCACCCACTGACAGTGCAGCCGGCCTCCCCGCTCCCACCATTCCGACATTTTTTTTTTCAGCAAACACTTACCGGCATGGTGGGAGTGAGGAGGCCGGCTGCGCTATCAGCTGTCATCAGAGGACGCGTCATCAGAGGAAGCGGCTTATAGTGGTAGCGGGGAGGCCCGCTGACAGCGCAGCCGGCCGCCGCCCACTGACAGCGCAGCCGGCCTCCCCGCTCCCACCATGCCGGCATTTTTTTTTCTATTTCAGGGCTTGGTGGGAGCGGGGAGGCCGGCTGCGCTGTCAGCGGGCGGCGGAAGCCAGCTTCCGCCACCCGCTGACAGCGCAGCCGGCCTCCCCGCTCCCACCAGAGATGAGCGATTCGTTAAAGTTCGATTCAGACGAACCTGAATTTCTTTGAGAAATTCGGCGAATCGCCCGAATCGAATTTTTGAGAAGTTCACTCATCTCAACTTACGATAGCTCCAGTTTCATGTATTTAATATTGCAAAATAATCTGAAGTTATATTAAGTTCTATATTACCATTAATTGGTATGTAAGTGAATACATTTTATTTTTTTTAATTTGCATTTTCTTCTTACATCGATGGCAACATCTTTGTAATGAAAGATTTCTTACAACTGTTAATGTGATCCCACTGTATTCTTTTCTGTCTCTGTCTGGAACACCAGGAGCTGGAAAAGCTCCTGGTGGTCCATTGGGGGTCGGTTAGGGAGCGTTGACAACCTGTTATTTACTGCTTCCTTGTTACATTGATCGGGCCACTGGGACTTTGTCCTCCATGTCCGCTTGTGACCAATCGCATCAGCTGGGTGGATGATTGTACAGTGATGTGCAAGCCTGTCCAGCTAACCTGATTACACGCAGGCAGCCACGTTTGGCTGGCATGGAAACCAGGAAGTTATAAGTATGGGCTTTCTAAAGGGCTGACTTGTGTGGAGTATCACCAATGTGAATACCCCCAGACACTTTTTTAAGTTTAAAATGGAGTTTGGATGAATTTAAGGTGTGTTTTTTAAAGGTAACAATTCACGAAGCACTGCTCTTACTTGATAATACAGTTTACTAAGTGATTACACTAGAAGGATGCATGAATTGGGTCATCTCATGTAGTCCACCCAAAATAGTGAGTGGACATATACCAGCAAGAGAACCAGGAAGTGGTAGGCACAGGTTGCCAAAAAGCAGACTTGTAGAGGTATGAGTGGGAGGCATCACAAATTTAGAGTGTTAAAAAAAAAGAAAAAATTATTACAGCATTGGAGAAACAGTGGGTGTGGCAACAGCAATGTGATATAATTACACAGGGAGGCTGATTCATTACTAGCAGCAGGTAGCGACAGATGAGTGTCTGGAGTGCGGCGCTATGAGCGACCGCTATTGTCCGTCCCGATTGGCTGTCAGTCGCTATTGCAGGGCTCCTCAGTCACTATCTGCCATTCTTGGGAATCACGCTGACATTGGTGAATGTAATGTTAAAGATCTGCTTTATAGCCGCTGTTGAGTTTTTACACTGTGTTCAATACAGCGCCTGAGCGTTTTTTTGCTGTTTGCTAGAAATCAATCTGTTAGAACATTCTGTAGAAAACACATTGAACCATGTATGTTTTGATAACTTTTATTTATATTAAATTGTAGTTAGCTAATTTTTTTTTTTATACTTCCCTATTTGGTTTGGTTGTTGCATTTAATTACATACCAAACCCCCTTTTTTATAATTTGAATTTTTGTAATTTCCCATAAGTAGACCTCTAATTTTTTTTTTTTATTTGGAGTTTTGGGACCCATTTTTTTTGGGGGGGTGGAACTTGAAGACCAACCACATTTGTTGGTTTAGCTTTTTTGAAGGGCCCTCTAGTACAGTAGGTGTTTTAGAGTTAAGGTGACCTATCTTACCGAAAAAAAAGAGGTAATCATGCTTTCCCGTCACTCAAATCCCATCTGGGTGTCCTCAGTACTGTCTGCGGCCATGTTGGGGACTTCTGGCACCAGTGCTGTATCTTCAGGGGGTTCAATTCGGTGACATATGCAAATATTGTGTAGGACACAGCATGCAAGTATTATTTTGGAGACCTTTTGTGGACTGTACAACATCTCTCCTCCTGGCCGTGCCAAACAGAGAAAGCGTGCTTTCAGCAGGCCGATGGTTCTTTCCACAATGCATCTGGTTTTGCAATGTGCTGTATTGCAGCGTCCTTGGGCAGAGGTCTGTGAATTTCTGACCGCAGTCATTAGCCACGTTTTCTGCCCATATCCCTTGTCCGCTGTTGAATAAACAGATTGAGAGAGCAAGCAATTAGTAAATTTCAAACAACATAATGTAAACATTATAGGTTCGGTTATATATTTGGTTCAGTTAATAGTCCACATATTAAACTTGTAAATAGATGTCATGGATTATTAATTACCCAGTAACCAGCCAGGTGGCATTTCATTGTTCTCAAACTTCCGGCACAGGACTGATTGCTGGAGCACGTAAGAATCATGGCATGAGCCGGGGAAGCCAGATCTCACGGCCCGCAGCTTCATGTCATGGTCACATACTACCATGACATTCATGGAATAGAACTGTTTCCAATTCCGGTAATGCAGCTCCTGTGCATGGGGAGGGCGGAAAGGGATATGTGTACCATCCACGCACCCTAGCACATTAGGGATCCCTCCCATGCGGTAGAACGCACATTTTATTTTGGCAACCTCCTCCTCCTCCTCAGGAAATTCTATATAAACAGGGATAAGGTCACAAATAGCCAGGACTACCTGGTAAAATATGCGGCTCATTGTAGCCTGGCTGATCCCGCTGAGGAGGGCAGAGGTTGCCTGGAAATTCCCCCGTGCCACAATATTAAGCATGGCACATAGGCGAACTATGCCAGGGATGGATTGGGTGCGTCTGGTGGATGGATCGAGTTTGGTCTTAATCTGATCATATAGGGACTGTAGTGCTGCACGATTCAGAAATCTGCTTCTGATCTGCTCGTCACTTAAATCCCAGCGGATGGCAAATGATCGGGGTGCCCTAAGCCTCACAGCACCCTCCTCCCTTGCCTCCTGACCTTCCTGTATGCTGCCACAAAAATACATCCATAACCCAAACATCACCCTCTCATCCATCTCACAATCACTGGCTAAAGCTCAGGCACTGCCCCAAAAACCAAAAACAATATCAACACACAGACCAACCACTCCACATACACAATCACAATCCACACACAATCACACAAATGCAGCTCACCACAAAACCAGATGCATAGTGGTTAGAACCATCAGCCTGCTGCAAGTATGCTTTCAAAGTTTGGCACAACCAAGAGGGGAGTTGTGCACAACCCACAAAAGGTCCCCAAAACAATCCTCACTTGCTGTATTCCACACACTATTTGCATATGCCACCAAAAATAAACTCCCAAAGAAACAGCACTGATGCCAGAAAACCTCAACAAAGCCACAGACAGTAAGCCAGAAACACAGCCAGACACTGCAAGCTAGGGCAAAGTAAACCAAAACACCACAGCCTTTGCCACAGTGTATCAATAAAAGAATGTTTAAGAAAAGAGGTATTTATACTTATCCAAAGAACTGGTCCGCTTAGCCGCTTTGCCAAGAGGGAGCCAGAATTTAAATTGGCGGATAACAATACTCTTGTGCGTCTGACACTGGCTAAAGGGGACGTATTATTTGGCTACCAAAGTCAGTGTTTAGGCAAACAAGAAAGGAGCAAATTGTGGGATGCCATTGGTGAGCAGCTTACTAGCACTGCTCAATACCCACGTAGTGGCACATCCTGCAAGAAATGCTTCTACACTTTGAAAAGGGCCCTTATGCCAAAGATGAAGAATGATTTACTTGTAGACAGTGGGACCAAGCAGGGTCAAAAGAGTAAATACAGGCCATATGAGGAGATGCTGAAGTGCAAGATTCCTCTCAGTCGCCTGCTGGGTGTGGATGCTGGGGATGACACCACAGGTTGGGGTGAAGGTACATTGTTTTCACATTGCAAATTATGGTTGGTTTAATGTATCTTCTTATTTGTTAACCAATTCTTTGGCATACTAACAGTAGGACATGTTAAGTAGCAGATTAAACCTCTGTAATATTTAAACTTCCTGTCTCTTGCTTTATGCATAGTGGCACACGATGACTCACATGATTCACCTGATGAGGTCACCCTGAATCCTGCCCTTCCCCCACCCTCAAACTTAACCGAGTCTGATATTGAAGGTCTGTTTTTTTTTAGTTGTTTTCTTAACTTTTTAGTTTTTTTGTCACACATTAACAATGCATAATTCATTACTTTGCTTTATCATAGTTGCCCTCAGAATTGCACCAGCATCTCCTCATGAGGCTACCTACTCTTTGGATGCCAGTAAGTGCATGTGTCAACCTTGATTTTGGCAATGTCATATAAGTGTGCATGGCTTTCAGTCATGTTATTTCATTGTAGGCCAATCCCTGCTTCATCTTTGGACCCCACTTCCTCTGTTGCAGGTCGACAGGACCCTGTTGGTGTGTATTGCAAAGCACACTGTATCCTTTCTGTTGTTTGAGTTCAAATGTGTATATTTTGTTAGTTGAAACTTCCAAATCATGTTAATTCTCACTCCAAGCTGGATAGTTAAAGGGGATTGGGCAGCAACCGGATCCTACATGATAATGTTGTAATGATGTGCATGCTAAGTTATTGTGCTTAAATAAATCATTTTTTAAGAAATGCAAACATTTGCTATGGTTGTTAATATTGATATCCATTGTGGCTTGTTTTAGACCCGAATACAGGAAGTGCGCGTCCGGAAAGGGTCCTTCACCGTGCGGCTGCTAGGGATGAGGGTAAGACTGATTTTAGTTTGGTTCTAGTAAGGATGTTGTTTTCAATGAAATGTTGTTGGTGTCTTGACATTTGTTTGGAAACGTGATTTTAGGGCAAAGCTCGAGTGAGGCCCTAGGTCTGGACATCTTTGAGGTGGCGGGTATGTGTAATTTGACCTATGTGTGTATGTTCTAGTTTGGCACACTGATTACCTCATCTTGCTCTTCAATACATCTTCAGAATATGTTAGAAACTAAAAGCTTTTGTGTCTTGCACAATCAGTCACTTGGGAGAGGTATGGGCTCGATAATGTTTGTAAGAACACAATATCAAATGACACACTAACACGACTTTCCTGTTTAGCATATGCGAGCTTGCCACATCTCTCAGATGATGATTTGCCCCTTTCTGGCAGCCAGACAACGGAACTATTTGTGGAGGAGCACACTCAGGTACCATGGATGAATGTTTTTGAGATTAACCACGATTACCTGTTTTGGGGTCAATCAGGTCCCACCATGTAACATACAACATACTTTGTTGTTAGCAGGAATCCTTCCCTGAAACACAGGATGTGCCCTCCGCACAAGTGCCATGTGCGCAGGCTGCAGAGGCTGGAGCAACTGTAAATTCTAATGGAGCCATACATTTATTTTTGTTGTTCTTACCTTCATTAATCAAGCTTGACTACAATATTGTGTTTTGTGTTTTAGGTTGCTCAACCACCAACTGGGCGAAGTGCACCAACAAGTGCTGACCTTTATGAGCTAGGGTCCTGGATGCTGGAGGCCTACAGTCGTCAACAGCCGCATGATGGAACTCTGGAGCGCATTGCGGCGTTGGAAAATCAGTCGCTGGTGGACCAACATCAAATTAATGAACTGCGCCAACAACTTAATTAAGTGCGGACTCAACAGCAGTCTGGACTGATGCATGCCATGCAAGAAATGATGCATGGCATCCAACAATCTTTACAGTGGCAGGACCAAACTTTGTTGTTGTTACAGCAGCTAATACAGCAGCAGTCTATTTTTTTTACTGCACTGTTGTCCCCCAACACCGCCCCTAGCCATGAGTCGCAACCTCCCCGCCCACCCAGGGACTAATTGATCCAGTTGGTAGACATTTGAAATGCTTGAATTTGTATTGACTTGAGTGACTTAAATAAATGTATTTGTAAATGCTAGAATTTGTGTGGGTTACCAAAATACATACCTACAAACACAGTCAGGGATACCTCTCTATATCTAGATATGTTAATGTTGACTGAAAATTACTACAGTCATTGTTTGCCATACATTACTATGTTTACAAAATGAAATGCATAACAATGTGTTTAGGAATCCTAAAAAAACTGGGTTGCTATACACTTAAAATATGGTTTAAAAGGCACGACACACTGAAAGTAGAAACCTAAAACAAAGTAGAAACCTAATTTTTTATAAAAGGGGCCAGCATGGCCAAAATTAATCCGCACAGCGGATCAAACCATACCCCCCGCCCTACCGCTGTTTCTTCTTTCCCAGCAGCATAAGTCGCGTCCGCCGGACGTACTGCCACAGTCTGCAATGCTCATTAACGCAAGCTGTATGGAGAACAAAAAATGGATTAGTCAATAGAACGTGATACAAACGTACACAGATGATTTCACATTATATAGTTTGGTCTCATAATGTGACCAACTACATTAACATTTGTGCAAACTGGGCCCTTATGTGGGTCCATTATATGAGTACTAGTGCCTTACATGTGCATTTTTCAGCAATACCCTACATATTGAAGTAACCGTTTTTACTAAATGAAGGGCTAAGTAAGATTGTGGGCATTGATTGGGTTATTTTGCTCAAAACATCATGTCCAAAGTAATAAAGATTCTAACCCATCTGCTATTCCTATTCTAGTTCTCAACCTTATTTTGAAATTAGTTTAATTTGGACACCAACATTTTTAAACAAAATGTATTATGGGTTTGAAAGGGAACAAAGGGGATGCAACAATCTAGCATACAGACATGCATTTATGATTGTGGGTCACGCAAATGTCAGCTAAATGTGTGCTAATTAACCACATAGGGACATTGCCAATTATGATAGCTTTTAGGGTGACACATAGGTGGCCAAAGTATGTTTGGATATGAAGTTAGTGTACTCACCATCGCAGCTGTGGCTCGGGCCCATTTTGCTGGGTGTCCCTGGAGCTTGGGTGGGGAGTATGGTCACAGGGTCCATCTGCGTGGAAACATCTGTTTGGAAAAAACAAACAAAAAACAAATATAAGGTTTGCGCTTACAAATTAAGATTATACATCCACCTGTTTAGGGAGTCTGGTAAATCATGCTACCATGTTTACACACATGTTTGCTATACATTAGCATATTTAATGGTCCGTGAGGTCAGGTGAATAATTTAGGTGTGCAACATGGACACATCAATATAATGTGCCTTAAACATTTACAGTGCAATGCTAATGCAGTAATTTAAGTTGAGCTGATCATATTCATAGTAGAGTGTGCAACATGTGTTTGCATGAAAAACAAAAACATTTGCTAGGCAGCATCATGGTGTACGCAGTAACTTTGGGGTTGGTTGCATTTGGATTGAACTGGAGTGGGGTTCCAGAATTTTCTTAAAATTACTAAAAAATATTATGCTATGTAGCAGCAAACATGTGTATGTAGTTTTGAATGTCATTACATATGCCATGTGAGTGATAACAACAAACACTTACCACGCCTATGCCCGCGGGCAAGGGCTGGCGCATAGCTGCTGGAGGTGCCGGCTCTATGATGCCCTAAAAACCAGATAACAAGGGCACAGGATTATTGAAAATGCACCGATTCCACCTGTAACATACAAACAACAATTAGAAATGCACTCACCAAGGGATGAACTGCTGCTGGTATCCCAGGGAGGACTCTGAGGAGGAGGCGTGGAGCCTCGACTCCTCACAATCGGCCCAGAAGAGCCCAAAACACATGGGCCACCCTCCTCCCTCTCACTCCCAGATCCTTGAGGGAGTGTGGGTGAGTCCAACTCCACCTCCCCACTTGGACTTCCCACTTGAGAGTGGCCCACAGGGTTTTGAGACTCAACTGAGTCCGATTGTGAGGAGCTGAGGCTCCAGACTGCCCTCCCCCCAGCAGCACGCTCCTCTGGGGCGTCATCCCCTTCCTCCCCTGGGTCCTCAAGATAGGACTGGCAAGAGGGCCCCTCCCCCGCAGATTCATCCGACCCCCACCACTCTTCTGTGGGGGAGGAAACCCTTCCCACGTTTGCCCAGGGGAGGACGCTTATCTGTGTAGAAGGTAAAAAAATAAGGACACCTTTAAAAATAAAACCAAAAATGTACTACATTATAATACAACATTATTGTATGGATTTACATGTTGTGAGGTGACACTTACCTGAAGCATAGGCATCATAGAGCCTATAAACGCCCTCTGGGTCCCGGCGCTTGAAATCCGACCACTTCTGGATTATTGAGCGGACACTGAGATTTGTCTGGAAGCACCAGGACACAGTGGCCTTCACCTCCAACGCTATGCGCCTCTTTGCACCACGGGCATAGTCATATTCCGCAACACATAAATCCTATAAAAAACACATTTAAAAAAAAAAACATCAATACATATATATATACAGTAATAAACATATTGCACAACATAAATGGAACATATACTCACTTTAACCACCTGGCCGTTAACACGCCTATCCACCCTTTTGCGGCGCTGTTTTGTGGTTGTGGGGAGAACAGGGGATGTTGAGGGGCCAGGGAAGACAGGGAGGGGAGGGTGGGGAGGGGTTGGGGGGGAAGAATCAGAGGTGTAGCTGGGGAGGCGTGTGGCAGGGCATCTAGGCTGCATGGTGATTCCTCAGAGGTGGAAACCGGAAGTTGCAAAACGAAAGTGAAAGGCAAAAGAAACACGACACTCATCGCTAAAATACGCTAACATACGCTTACCAAATCGCTAGCATACCCAAAACCAAAAAAAAAAAATGCGTTACAGCCATGCTAGTGATGATTCAGATGCGCCTGTGTCTGCTGCGTATTCAACAACGACTGTGGGCGTTAAAAGAACATTCACTCCCCCCCAAAAAACACACGTAGGATCAGCACAGCGCCTCCGCCTGCGACACATAGCAACTCGGCATAGCGACTGGCCCTCGCCGCAACACCACTGATTCAATAAAGAAAGTTCGAGGATATAGCGTGGGCGCTGTTTTTAGCTGACTGCGGCATAGAGCGCCTGTAACGCTTTAAAAAGATTGATTATTTGGGTGGTTCGACGCCTTTGAAAACGCTAACAATAACTGAAATGACATTGGGAGAGGGCTGTGATTTTTACATCCAAGTGACACATTCCTAAATACATTTTCAGGAAGAAAAAAAAACATTGGAAACATTCCAGACAATTCAGAAATAATGCTTAATACATTAATATTTCCAAAAAAAAAAAATCCCCAAAAAAACAAACATTGTGCCTGCCATAGAAATGTATGGGAGAGCAACTGGTAGCGAGAGGTAATACCTGGCGCTGTGCAAGGCAGAACAATGGCGCTGTTCGCTGAGGCTGTGAAATTGATGAATCATCTGCTACATGTCGCTATTGCAGTCGCTAAACAGATTCTGGTTGATAAATGTGTAATTGCGCGCCGTGTCTGGCGTTGACCAGTCGCTATCTGTCGCTACCTCTCATTAACCAGGTGCTACCTGACGCTATCCTTTCTTAAATAACCCCCTAAGTGTGAGAGGATAGAGGAGGGTGGAAAACAGAGCTGCAGAGAGAGGCAGCCAATCAGGATGTCTGGGCAGGGAAAGGTGGTTGATTCTGTTCTTAGTCCACTGAAGGTTGATTGATGGACCAGGTCAGCGCGGTGGGGACTGAAAGAGAAAGTGATTCTCCTAACTAAGGAGACAGAAGAGGTAGCACAGCGCTGGAGCCACTCAATGAAAGGTAAGCTAATGATATCTACTTTTTAACTTTTGACTTGCCAATCACTTTAAGTTGTTTAATACTTTAAGCTGATCTGTTTCTAGTGGAGGGCAAGCAGTGTGATTGCCCTGGGTGCCAAGGCCATTGTGTATGGAGGGATACCTTAACCTCAGTCATCCCCATTTTCTACACGTGAGTCAGGGCCACTGTTAGTTGTGGCTGCCACCTGCCAGGTCCCCAATCCACCCTTAGTGGGCTTAGTCATGGGGAGGGCACTCTTTGCTGCTAGGGAAAAGGCACAGCATGGCAAATATGGTACAGCTGCAGCAGCAGCGCCATTTAGGGAAATTCCTAATCAAGATGTCCTAGGGCCAATTTTTAGAGGGGGCCTAAGGTCATTTTTGACTATAGGTCTGCTTTAAAATGTCTTCTTAATGCCTATGTAGCTATAAGACAAAGGGCTTTAGCCAAATGATTTTGAAAGCCTCTGCACTTAAGACTTTTAATTTTGAGAGACTTTTTCAAACACCTGGGGCAATTCTACTGTACTTAAATACTCTGGACTCAATTGGGTTTGGGGGTAGAGCAGTTCTACAACTTTAGGTGAAGTTTAAAAAATTGTCCCACTTCCAATGTTTGCTACTGGAAGTGGGAGCATAGCTCGATCTTAGGCTTTTCAGAAAGAGAATGTTTTTTCTTTTAAATTCAGCTATGATTCACAGGTGAGGTTAAACCGGACCTTCACGCTGAATAAGAGCCTATCTTATGTGTTTCCCACACACTGTACATACAGATTTCCCACATTAAAAATCATCCTAACGATCCTAACCCTTGATGAAGAGATGATCCTTTGAACGATCTGGGATCCTGTGTTGAAACATGCATATTCTATAATCTTGGGAAGAATTGCCTTTGAAATCTGGGCGGATTTGAGCTGTTGATCTTTAAATCTTTCCTGAGGATCAAATTGTTGTATGATGGACGATCTGTGATCATCTGCAGGACCCTGGTTAGATTGAGATGTGGTCTTGTCCAGGACTTCTGAGGGGAACCTCTTATTATTTGACCTCATCGGGATTAGTGACCTATATTTCACTTACACACTTTAATTCATTTTATTTGATCAAGATGTTTTACTTTAAATGGTGCACTTGAAGCTAACAAAAGATTTGTTGTTGTTGTGATAGTTCCTTTAATTTTGGTTTGACATTTGTTCATATGCATGTGTGTATATGTATATATATGCATACACACATACATATATATTTTTATAGGACACATATATATATGTAAATATTAATTTGTTGACACTGGGATCGGTTTTTGTGGGGGGGGGGGGGGTGTTTGATGTTACATAATTTGATTGGTAATATATTTGTTATATGCATGTATATATATAATGATGCATGATTAGTGATTAATAGGTCAATGGGGTCTGGGGGGGGGGGTTGATGCTATTTGGTGTTATACAATTTTATTGGCAATATATCAGTTACATGTATATTTATAATGATGCACGATCAGTAATTAACAGCCTAATGTGTGGGGATTAATGATAGAGTTGATGGATTAGATAATGGGATTCCTTGATTTTCTAAAATGTATTTTGAGCCATGAGTTATGATACTCCACAGTATTATATTATAATTACTTTACGATGTTATATTTTGTAGTCTGTATATAGATGTTACCTTGTTGTTTTCATGTATCGTTGTCTCAATGTTTTTATCTGTAAAATAGTGAGAATGTTCTTTCCAGGCATTGCGGTGCTGCCCTCGTTTCTGTTTCTGAGCCCTGCTTACTTTGTGAGGGCTCGCAGATCAGAATGTTCATCCATCCCCGCCCGGTTTTCTCCCCCGACCTGTTGTCCGTTTCCAAGGTGCGCGCCGCTATACGGCGTTGTCACGTGGGGCGTGTCATCGGTGCCGGTATGGGGGGCGGGTGAGGGGCTTGGCCATGACATCACCCGACTGGGGGCCTGATTGGGCACGGATGTTTCACCTGCCTCTCCTTCCGACGTGAGCGCGGCCGCCGGCCGGGGCCGCCGCACGCTGGGGGAGGGGTGGGGATGCATTTTGGCGCCTCCACTTAGTATATTTAAACGGAGACGATGGCAGCACAAGTAATGGCACCTTGAAAAAGTGACAAATCGTCACGGAATGCGTGGGTGGATAATTGCCCCACTCAGCAGGAGACTGGATTTATTGTTTTCACTGAGGTGATTATTTACATTCTTTTGTTACCATTTTGCAGTTTTTGCACATCACATAATTACATTGTGGTATCGCACAGGAGCACTTTAGATTATATGGATGGATTTAGTGTTTTTTTTATCAAGAATTGATCACATAGAGGTTTTTATAGGGTTATTTGGGTCTCTGCTGCTGGGTTGGGCTGTGTAATGTATTGTCCCTATTTTAGATGTTTGTAATGTTGTATTGTGTATTTTTAATGTAGGATCTTTAATGAATTAAACTATGGATATCAATTAGTAATTGGTTTGGCTTATTAATTAAATAGGAGTGGTGCCACTTTGTCTGGTACCTGTTCTTGTGGTATACTGGGCCACAAGGTTAAGGTTTTTTGTAGGATTTACAGTTGGGACACACAATTTTGGCACACTACCTGTTTGTATATTTAATTATTTTGGTGGTGCTGAACTAAGGCACAATTTTGTGCAGGTTGTACACTTAAAAATCATCCTACCTGCACCTAGTGCATGTTCTGAGCTTTTAAAAATCCACGATGGCAGCTCATGGAGTGTCTTCTGACTGTGCCGCCCTGCATTCTAGGATTGCTTCCCTTTTCCTGACCCCAGCTTTGCTATGCCTGTGCAAAGCACAGCTATAACCCCGCCCCCTATACTTTACCCTCCTCTTTTCAGTTTGTGTGATGCTTCTGAGGCAAGATGGCGGCACCCATATCCTAGAGTCCTGAACAGAGTTGCAGCCCAGCGGAGGAATGTGAGCAACTAAATACGTAAAATATATTCATTTTAGATGCTGGGGAATAGTTTTTTAAGTGTTTGGACTTTTAAATTAAATGATGCTGCAGGCCCGGTTTAAAAGAAAAAACATTTTTGTTTCTACAGAATGTTATTGCATGTGGAATCTTTAAAGAATTTGAACAACTGTCTGTTAAAGTGGACCAACACCCATGCCCCAAAGGCCCTGGAATCTGTAATTTTCCAGGGCTGCTAGATTTCCTCCCCCTGGGGCATCCAGAATTGGGATGCCCCGCTGTGTGAAACCCTCGCCCTGAAACTCACTTTCTTTCCCGGTCCTACAGTGCATGCCCGAGCAGCAGCCACATCCCTGCTGTCCCTTTAGCAGGGTGCATGTCCGTTCCAGGCATTTGTGAATGGCTGACACGGCACGATCCCTGTTAGAGGGTAGCGGAGGATGCGCCTGCCAGCGTGTTAGGATCCACTCGTCTTAGAAGGGGCGGGAGCAGAACCCAAGCATACAGATTGGACAAGAGGCTGCGCATGTGCAGTAGAACTGGGGATGGGTGAGTCAGATCATGCCACCTTGGGGGGTTTCACACAGTGGGGCATTACCCATCAGGATGCCCCAGGGCAAGGACCAAAACCCAGGATAGTCAAAATCCTGGGTTTTGGTCCACTTTAAACATTCTGATAACTCAAACTGAGACAAAATAGAAGTGAATTAATTGTTCGCTTCCATCTTTAGCCATAAGGATTCCAGCCATAATATGGCCTACCATACTGGGATTCTAATAGCCTAATTCCAGCCTGCATTGGATCTATTATGCATTTAGATCATTTTATTCTCCCTGTATAGTCTATATACCTTATTATATGGTGGCAGCATTTAGGAGTTAATCCTAAAAAAATAAAAATGTGACAATATACAGTAAATTCCACAGAGATGCAGAACTTCTTGGGGACCTGTCAGTCATTTATTCCACTGAATTAGAAAATTGAAGTGGAAAATGATTGATAGTCCCAGTTGGAGATTTCTCAAATGAATTTAGATTTACAAATCACTGTTTGTCATTATACGCATAAATATGTATTTCCCCTCATTTTAGAAGGACACAAATCCTAAAGCTTGAATTGACCCAATGTCAAAAAGATACCTTGTATTATCCAACTATATAGAGCTAATGTGATTCATGTCATGTAGGACCTAAAGTGTATGCCACTCTATATAACCTTGAGATGAACACATTTACATGTATATTTCTATTATTTTTAATATAGTGTTATAATTGTTAAAACTAGTTAAAATTAAAACATAAAAAAGTAATAAGAAAAAAGATTTTATATATATATATATATATATATATATATATATATATATATATATATATAGTTAAAACTGAATACCGTTAGTTTCACATCACTTTTTTTTATTGTATTGGTCACGTGTTCACACACTAAGAGGCCGATTCATTAATAGCGGCAGGTAGCGACAGTTGAGCGACTGCAGCAGTATTTTCACAGCGCCCGCTAGTAGTCGCTGTGCGTGGCCGTTGTTCGGTTGTTGATAGCGACTCAGTCGGTGTGCAGTAATGTTGAATACAAGGTGACGAGTCGCTATTTGACAGGTTCCGCAATGTATGGGTGCGCATGATAGCGACTGGTCAGAGCGACCGGCTCCCACCATATTCAACAAAAAATAAGGCTCAAAAAATTAAAGCGCTGTGAAATGCATGTTTAAACCCCAGAGCGCTGGCGGCGATGTGTTAAAAGTAGTTTTTTAACCACCATATTTTTGGAAACCAAAAAAAAAATTTTTTTAAAGAATTTAGTAATATGAATACAATAATATCTGTACCTGTAATATAAATTCTGTACAAATCTTTTTTTTTATTTTTTTTTCTTTAAAAAAAAAATATCTAACATGGCAGAAGTGGTCACAGAATTTTTCACATAAAAAAAAAAAAAAACATTAATAACAATTAATTATGAATATTTAAAGATTGTTCCATTGAAATGCATTGGAGAGCGCCAGGTAGTGAGAGGTCATACCTGTCGCTGTTCAAGGTCGGACGCTGGCGCTGTGGGCTGAGGCTGGAATAGTGATGAATGAGTCGCTATATGGCGCTATCTCAGTCGCTAAGCAGGATCGGCTTGATAAATGTGTGATTGTGGTGGGGAGCCGGCGTTCTCGTGGCGATGCCCGTCATTACCGGTCGCTCACCAGTCGCTACCTGTCGCTATTCCTTCATAAATAAGGGCCTAAAAGGATACTTGCCAGCTTGCTCACTTCGTTTTGGCCCAAGGGTTATTATTAGCATATTACCTGTTTTGCAGTTTACTGGTCTGTTGAAAGATTTTTTTTTCAATAATCAAAGTTATAACTTATTTTTTGTGTGCAGCATTTTTCTTTAGAGCTCTATTTTTTTCTACTTTATTGGCTAGTGGTGTGAGTGAGCTTTGCTGTGTCTGACTATGCCTGACTGTGCAAATTAGTAAATATGGGGCTTTGTGGCATAGCTATGGTGAATATATTTATATCAATGCGGTTAATGCAAACGCATGGCTGGAATAGCTGTATACAAGCAACATTTTTGTCTGCAGGACATGTTGTTATGATTTTGTCATCGTTATTTGATCTTTTTTGTCTATTCTGAGATTCATATGATAAGGTGAAATGATACAGAGAGAGCCCACAGCATGTTATCAGCTCAAGCAATGTTATATAGTCACAAATACATTGTTTAATGTGATCAGTTTTATGTGGTATTTACTACCGTAGGAGCTATCTGACGTGTACTTTGTGCCTTGCTATGCCTGAACTATACCACAGCACAGGCCGACTAACTACCCATCGGCAGTAAATCAGGTCCCAAATATACAGCCGACTATTCTGAGGGATGAAATATATATATATATATATATATATATATATATATATATATATATACAGAAAACTGACAAAGTCGCCTGCAGACAGTAAACATTGGGTAATACTACGTTTTTTCCTTCTTTGGTATTGAATGATATCCTGCTTTGGACAGTATGTTATTTTTGGTATCATGTAATTTAATTGTTCATGTAATATTACTTTTGCAGTTGCTTATTGGAAGCTTATAATATTATAAGTCATAGAGTTATTCTATGTGGAATTGGGGATTGTTCAATATTATTTCCACATTTATGCTATACCTAAATGTAACTTTTGTATTCCCTGAGGATCGTGGTTTTTGCTACACTCATGTTTGGGTACAGTATGTGCTTATACTTGTTAGATTTCAGTAGTAAACCCCAGAATAAGGGCTAGTTGAAAAGGGGATGGTTTTAACATTCTTGTCATTGGTTTACATTTTTGTTAATTCTATGAATAGGAGTATATAATCCTGTCAGTCCTGACCACCCCACATTTAGGTGCAAGTATTTCCACCTTACATTAAGGGCCCATGCACAGAAACACTATGCCAAACTGTATTTTCTGTGTATGTGAACTTGGGATGCTAAAAATAAGCTATACATAGACTTAGGCTTGGTGATGAAGGTCCTCAAAGTGGTCCCTGGGACCTGGGGCCCACAGGGTTTTTTTCCTGCTAACTCTGTGGGCCAGTCCAAGCCTGTATCCTGTATGTTTGGTAAATAAAGATAAGGGTTCTGTAGTGAATGATTTTGATTATTTAGTCTGTGGGGCCATATTTAGAGCCGTATTTATGAAGCGTCAGCATCACACAGCGCCACTTTTTTGGCCTCAACAGCACTCAGCGTGCAATTTAGGAAACAAAAAACAGGCTGATGCAGCCACCAGTTAGCATCTTATTTAACACTAGTGCCCAAAAGGTCCCAGTGCCCATAGAGCACAATGGGCAGAACTGGATTGAAGTGTTTTATGTTAATTAATATTACACACATTTATTTGTACCGAACTTGTATTATGACTTGTCAATCATGGAAACGAAGGACCTAGATGTCGCCAAATGTCATTTTTCAGGGCTTCTTTTTCTTATCAATGAATGCCCTGTAATTATTTTCCTCTTTGTCCCCTTAGTAAGGATGAAACCCCCCAACCAGCGTCGGCAAAATACAGCTCCAATCTTTACAACAAGGAAAAAATTCATAAACACGCTGTGCAGCACTGAAAAGATGGCAGTACAAAGTAGCGCTTATTGGCGCTGGGATAATCGCAGCCAAGTCCAACAGATGCTGACACGGGCTACCCAATACCTAGTACAACAATCGAGGCAAATTAGGCCCTTATTTAAGAAGGGATAGCGTCAAGTAGTGGCTGGTTAATGACAGGTAGCGACAGGTAGTGACTGGTGAACGCCGGACACGGCACGAAATTACACATTTATCAAGCAGAATCTGTTTAGCGACTGGGATAGCGCCATATAGCGTCTGATTCACCATTTTCACAGCCTCAGCGAACAGCGCCAGCGTTCAGCCTTCCACAGCGCCAGGTATGACCTCTCACTACCTGTCGCTCTCCCATACATTTCAATGGACAATCCTTTTCTTCTCTTTAAACTGGTTTTTTTTTTTCCCAAAAAAATCACAAATAATTCTGTGACCTCTTCTGGCATTGAAATAGCAGTTTTTTCATATTTTTTTCATTTTTTATATATTTCCTCAGAAATGACATTACAGGTCTGGCATTAAAGTGTTCATGTTACAATGTTGTTACAATGTAATTCCATATGTTTTCGCTTTGTTACTAGTTGATAGATGCTTGAAAACACACTTTGAACACACCGCCTCCTGCCATCTGGGCTTCAAACAAATATTTTTCAGCGCCAGAGATTTGTGAGGCTGTTTTTTTGCTGAATATGGAGTGAGTCGGTCGCTATGTGCAGTCGCTAACATGCGCTGCCATACAGCGCTGTACTGGTCAAATAGCGACTCCTCACAATGTATTCAACATTACTGGACATCGACTGAGTCGCTATAAAGTAGCGACCCACGGCCGAGCACTGTGTCTACTAGCGGGCGCTCTGAAAATGCCTGCTACAGACGCTCATCTGTCGCTACCTGCCGCTAATGATGAATCAGCCTCCTCGTTAGCATTTGACACAGTGACTTCTAGTGCTATTATAGTCCACAGCACGAAAACGAAAATGCAAGCACTCCAAAACTGGCGCTATAGCCACCAGAAAAATGCTAAATGGCACACATCATAAATTAGGCCTTTAGTTTTTTTCATACAGAAAAATCTTCTCCGTTACATTTTTGTCTGGGCTTGCAGGAAGCTATATGTGTAAAGCTAGATGGCAACTTGAAGTGTGTGTTCACAAATGCCAGAAGTCTGGCAAGTAAAGTGGGGGAGCCACTGTCATTGGTGGATGAGAACCCATGCATGCGCTGTTGGATCCTAGGTCAAGTAAGATTTACTGGGGATCTGGGGAGGGGCAAGGAACAAAACCTGGGATATTCAAATATCCTGGGTTTGTTTTGCTTTAAGAAGGGGATAATAGCTGAGGAATGTGTGGATGTAGAATCCTAGTGGGTACAAGTGTGAGGTGTATATTAATGAGGGGATACTACTGTAGCTGAAGATTGTCAGAATGTAGTATCCTTTGGGCAAGGAGATGTAAACAATGTTAATATATATTTTGGTGTAATCTTTCGATCTCCAAACTTAACTATGGAAATAGAGGGTCAGTTGTATAAACAAAGTTGATGGCACGGGCTGGTACAGTGGTGATAATGGGAGATTTTAACTTCCCAGGTATTTTACTGGATCCGTGGTTCCTTGCATTGAGCTGCCAGCTGCTGTGCGTGGTGGCTTATGTGCAGTGAGTGGCAGCCAACTGACAGCTCTGCACCCACCCATCACTGTAGTGTTGCCGACGGTGGCTTTGCGGCTATAGACTCTCCATCCTGCCTGGCTTTGCCTGCAGGTTTGCAAAGACAAAAAAAGGCTTGCCCAGGCACTCGGGGGCCCTACCACTGCCAATAGCTTTGTTGCAGCCCTGCGACCCATCAGACTAAAGACTGAAAAGCCCCTTTCGTAGGGCAAGTGGCGGAGGCCCCTGGGTACGTGCCCCTTGTGCCCCATTTATAATCCGGCCCTGGCCAGTTTCAAGGCTTCACTCCAAGACATAGACTGGGAATATCTATTGATTAATTTGGATAAAGAGGCCAATTGTGAGTGCTTTAAATAAGTTGTGAGTACCAACATGTATGTACCAAAATGTATTTCTATAGCTAACAAGTATAAGCGACTAAAATTAAATCCCTCCTGGCTGACACCTGCATTTAAAAAAGACAATAAAGGACAAGAAAAAAAGCTCTCAGCAGTAACAGATATAACAAAAACACAGAATATAAGAGATATGGTCAAAGAAAAGAACAACAACCCAAAACATTTCTTTAAAGTGGACCAACACCCAGGATTTTGACTATCCTGGGTTTTGGTCCACTTCGGCGGGGCACCCCGATCGGGGGTGCCCCGCTGTGTGAAACCCCCCAGAAAGCCCCAAAATCTTACCTGTCCCCGCTGCCACGTGACTGGACGGTCCAATCCCCGCCAACGTCCAGGCGGGGATCAGGAACGTCCAAGCGGCTGCCGCCGCCGCCGCCTCCCTCGCGTCACTTACGGCGCGTGCGCGCCCCCGCCGGCCATTCGCAGACGGCCGGCGCGGGCGCGCGCACGTCTACAGGGGCGCGAGGGAGGCGGCGGCGGCCGGCCGCCGCCGAAGATCAGGTAAGCGATTTGGGGTGTCTGGGGGGGTTTCACCCCGCGGGACATCCCAATCTCGGATGTCCCGTGGGGTGGGAGGTGATCGGCCCGGGAATCTTATAGATTTCCGGGCCGATCACCTCTCGGTGTTGGTCCACTTTAAATATATAGATTTAAATAAAACAAGATCAGAACAGGTGGGCACCCTAACTTATGTTAATAGGGAATTGGTCACAGAAGGTGAAGCTGCTAAATAGGTTATTTCGCTCTGTGTAAACAAAATAGGTGCAAGCAGCAAATTAAGGCTCTTCTGTCAATACCCCAATTCTTCATTGCCTAAATGTAGATATTATCCAAAAATACATCCCACACTGGATGGACTTCATCCAAGAGTTCTCAGGGAACTCAACTTTAAGTTATGTCTTCAGCCCTGTTCCTGATCTGTAAAGACCCACTCACAAATCATATTGTCCTAAGGGATTGGCACTCGTCAGATGTAGTGCCCATTTTTAAAAAGGGCTGTAGGTCTTCCCCAACTAATTACAGACCTTTAAGTGTAATATCCATTGTGGAAATTGCTTGAAGTGCTCTATGTAGATATAGTTTTTCTGCGTTTTGTGTTTGATAATGACTCTCATAAATGCATATTGAGAAAATTGAGGTCTTGAGGGTTTTTTAGCGGATTGAAAATTGGCTGAAGGACCTTGTGCTGAGAGCTGTGAGTGGTGTACCCTAGGGTGCCATTATTATTATTGGGCCAGGAAACTAAAAGACTCCACAACCAGCTGATTAGGTCCCCCTGGGGCAACCCAATTTAGGATAGCCCTCTTTGGGAATCCCCCAGGATCACCCCACAAACTCATCTTTTTGGTTCTACTGGGCCCGAGCCGCATCAACTCTCATGCACAGACATTCTGATAGGCTGGGGATGGGCACATGCTGCAGACGGTAGTGAGACCGGGTTGGGCTTACTTCACCAGTACAAATCTAAGTGAGTGTAAAGTTTTATCCATATCTTGATTTTATTTGTGTTGTTTTTTAGGTGGCAGCCTTGTGTTACTAGGGCCTGGGCCCATTCACCTTCATGCTCATTACATTTTGGTGTCAGAAGGCGGAAAACTCCTGGTGGGAACAGAGAGTGTGCCTTTTAAAGGAAAAGCTCAGATAACTTTATATGGAAGCTCCTTTACAGCACCATTATACCCCTACGGTATTAAATTCCTGGCAGTTCGCAATGCTACCATTTCCATGCATGGTAGGTATTTTTTCCATATTATGTAATAATATAATATAATTGTTAAATTGGTATTAATCTCCGTCTATTGTTGGTCATAAACTAATTTTAGCCAGTTATATATATTGCATTATTAAGTCAGCATTCCAAGCTTTCTGCAGATATTACTGGAATGCTAAACTGGTGCAATGGCCCTTTTTGGAAATCTCATATAAGCATATCTTATTCACAAAAATACATATAGCACATATCAAAAATCATATGAAAAAAGTTATACACTCTTTAATTTAATTTAAAAAAATAACCCCATTTAGAAATTGATGACAGCAACACATCTCAACACATCACATTTAGCGATGAGCATGCTCGAGCTGCAAAGTTTGGGTTCCTACCGAACTTTGCGAGCTCAAGCCCCCCAACCCAAGCGTGGACTTTAGTGAGAAGTCTGTGCGCAGGTTTGGCACTTGGCTGAACCCAGAAACCCAGAAGCTGGTTGATTGGCTGCATCTCAAACTGGGATGCTGGGGAAGAGGAGGGAAGGAGAGGCTAGCTGCATCTCAAACTGCCCTTATCAGGACACGTAGCTAGGTAGAGTGGATAGGGGGGGGGAAACTGCCTGTTCTCATTGCACCCTGAGGAAGGGTAGCTGCTTGGACACATTCTAAGCAATTACAACTCATTTGTGGGGACACCTTGCATTATATACCCTTTTGAATCTTAATAAATGACTTACTTGTAGGCATACCATGCATTATACTCTTTTGAGCTTTGATAAACTATTTAATTGTGGGCACACCTTGCATTAGACCCTTCTGAGCTTTGATGAACCATTTCATTGTGGGAACACCTTGCATTAGACCATTTTAAGCTTTAATAAACTATTTAATTGTGGGAACACCTTGCATTAGATCGTTTTGTGCTTTGATAAACTTTTTAATTGCAGGCACACCTTGCATTATACCCTTTGGGGCTTTGATAAATTATTTAATTGTGGGCACACCTTGCATTATACCCTTTTGAGCTTTGGTAACTATTTGATTGCAGACATTAGACCCTTTTAGGCTTTGATAAATTATGTAATTGTGGGCAGCACACCTTGCATTAGACCTTTTTGAGGTTTGATAAACTATTTAATTGTGGGCACACCTTGTATTAGACCTTTTGAGCTTTGGCATACTAGTTACTTGTTGGAACACCTTACATTATATAAAGAGGCACACATGAAGATTACACAGTGTATTGTTATCTCTAGGTGCCAACATAAACATACTGTTTGCCCATAATGCCTTCATTGTGGATGCTGGAAGCTGGACTATACAGACACCTAATGTAGGGAAATTATGTATATCAAAACCACGTTTATCTTCACTAATGTAAGGTCCTTGTTGGGTGTGGATAGGTCGATCCTTTTGTTGGTGATGACGCCCATACATTGCTCAACACATGTTCTAATAGGACACTTGCCACAGGGCAGGTCAACACCTCCAAGGCATAGAGGGCAAGCTCTTTCATGTCCAATTTACCGACCCGGAAATTCAACGGTGGAGGACCCGTAGCTCAGTACCAGCATCAAAAGATACTCATCCACCATGCGAGTCTTAGTCAGCCTCCTGGTACTACGGGCCATACCCGGTGGTGGTGGGTGTGGCACAGAACTGAAAAAAGTGTCCCACATTGTACCCATGACTACCCTTCCTTCTCAGGTTACATCATGGCCCCAAGTGTTTTTTCTAGCATGCGAAGGATGATGATGGTAGCGCTGATGATGGCACCATTCATCAGCTCTGACCATATTGATGGTGTATTGGAAGCACAGCAGCATGGTACAAATGTCCCTCATGGAGGCTCACTCATTGGTGAAGTGCTGTTAGTCTGCACTTCGACGCAGGTCCACTATTGCCTGCTGCTGCTGCTGCTGCTGAAGGAATTGTGGGGGCAGCCGCAGCGATAAGATTTTTATTAGCACTATGCTCTAACTAACTGACATAATATTGTATATTGTTTTCAGAGAATAATATTTACATGTGCAGCTCAATTGTAATAGTTTAGGTCACGGGGTATTCAACCATTTTTTATCATGTACTACTTTCCATTATGGTAACTAACACTTGGTTGGTACATAGGCTCTGTCCGCAACCTACAGTACAACCAGATTAAAAAAATGGACAAAACAACCATAACTGTGCATGAAATGCACAAAAATATGCATGCATAGTTTCCATCTCTTCTTAAGACAGTTTTGTACTTATAGAGTAAATTAGGTTTTGTGAAAACATAGACGGCAACAGATCTGCCAATTACCATCTACGCGTAACACTGGTTGGGAAACTTTGGTCTAGGTATTTTCTGTTCTAGCCTATCTGTAACTACTTTTTTCTGTACAGTGAAACTGAAGATTATGGTGCCATAAAAATAAAAAAATCAACCTGTAGACAGAAGCAACTCCTACTTCTATGGCTAAATGTTACACTGGTACTTTAACTAATATGTTCTTACAACTATTTGTGGGACAATAAATAAACTGCAAAGCGATTCATAGTTGGAACTTTTGTTTTAAGACAACCTACACAATATAATTTGGAATTACCCTTTGAGCGGTAAAGAAAATAGAAATGGTAACATAATATGTCTTTCTTTTCATCCCGACATGACATCTCTATCAGGGTATCAAATCATAATCATTCTTGTCATTCTGCTTTTCTTCATTGTGGTTTGTATGTTCAATAAGTAATCAGGAGAAAACGGTTATTGAAACACGTCTGCAGCCTCCTGTCACTTATCAGGCCGAAAAATACAATAATCTCAAATGCAGACAGTGATAAATTTCCTAACTAAACAATCAATATCGTTCCCTTCAATCCTGTACAGACTGCCTGTGCCATGTCAGGGGCCATGATTAAACTGTCAAACCTTTGCCTCTTCCTCCTCGAAAAATGACACTCTTTTAAACTGACGTCTGATTGGCAGCCAGTTTATGGGTGGCGTAACCTGATTGGCAGGAGGGCTGCCAGTAGCCAAAGGCGATGATAAAATTTCCCAATGCACCTCAACCACCCGAGATCTAGCCTGCCAGTCAACGGGAATTCTAGATTTTTTTTCCCTTTTTTTTAATGTTACATTAACATATCAAAGCAAGGAGCTGACACAGCTCACTAAACAGTCTGAAATCATGCATGGCTGTGGAATAATTTCAACTTTCAGAAAAAAAAATTGAGGGGCTGAAATGGCTCTCGATTTCGTCTTCCTCGAGCTGGCTGAGAATTTCAAAGACTGTTTGTTTAATGATTTTGAACTGTGATATCGTTATAAAAAATAACACTGACATGCTCTCCAATTTGTTATGTGCCATGGAGTGAAATGGTATTAAATTAGAAGCAGCTCGTAGCATTCTGTTTGATGTGAGCACAGGCAAATTGATACAGTTCTGTTTTCCGAAAAAAGCCTCGCTCGTTCAGTGTTAAATCGAGGATCGCACAAGTGTTTTCAATGATATTTAATTGTAGCCATACAACGGGGACTTTACATTGCAGAGAACATTCAAAAAAACCCAATAACTTGGCTCCGCTCTGTATATTATCTGCTGTGAAAAAGAACCATCTGATTCTGCTATTTCCAACTCACATGGCAAATTAGACCTTCGTTCCACCAGCATGCCATCAGCTTTACAGATGTAATATGGTATCTCTTAGCATAATCTATTGTTTAAAGTCTGCAATCCTCCCGATAATGCTCAACCTGAATGTTTTTTTAGGTGTGGTAATCAGAGTCAGAGATACGAAGTCCTGCTACAAATTTCCTCGCCGAAAGGAATATCAGAAGTCAAGCTAGGGACTGGTACTTGAGATTTCAGTATATCGGCTTTGCCCCATGCTGGCATTCTGAATAGCAGAAGTTCTCAATATTGTATTATAGTAACAATGGGGGTCCTTCTCTCAGGGCTTATTCCACTGGGGAATAAACTCTTTCTACTTTTAGCTCACGCTCAAAAACTGTTCTCTTTATTTATTCAAGTGCACTGTAGGATTTTACTCTTTCAATCCAGTTCACTGTATTTAAACATTCTTTCTTTTTCCCAGGTCTCATAGGACCCCACATTTTCTCTACTGTATCTCACCATTGCATTTATGCATGCACTTCCCTCAGGGCCGGGTTAAGTGTGGTGGAGGCCAATGGGCATAAAATCTGGTGGAGGCTTCCAGACAGCATTTTTTTCCTTTAAATTATTAGTCCAGCCAAGTAACTGATTGGTGGTTGTCTGCCACCCGACCACTTACTGAAATGTCAAATCGAGTCCCTTGTGCAGGTGCGTGCTGCTCAGGAACTCCTGCTCTGCCATTTTGGGTGGGGGGTAGTGTAGTTGCCCAGCTGGTCTAGGTTCCCTGCATTGAGCTGCCAGCGGCTGTGCTTGGTGGCTTATGTGCAGTGACAGCTCTGCACGCACCCATCAATGTAGCATTGCTCACGGCGGCTTTGCTGCTCTAGACTCTCTGTCCCGCCCTGTGGTGCCTTGGGTAGCAGGTTTGCAAAAATAAAAAAGGCTTGCCCAGGAGCCCCCTCTGCTGCCATTAGCATTGTCATTGGCCCCGCGGCCCGTCAGACCAAAGACTGAAATGCCTCCTTGATCAGACCATAACCCAAAGGTTGGTGGAGGCCCCCTTTGCAGGGCAATTGGTGGAGGCCCTGTGGCCCTTGCGTCCTCCTCATAATCTGGCCCTGACTCCTACTTATCCAATCTCCAAGAGCACATGAGGCCTCATGACCAAAAAGCAGAGCCAGGACTGCATTGCTGCTTTTGAAAATAGACAAAAAGCAGCAATGCGGTACTGGCTTTGCTTTTAAAAAGATAACCCACCATTGAAAGCCCTGTCAACCACCATGCAAATGTGTGCAACTGATGCTTCTGCTTTTAACCAGAATTTAGGACGTAATTCTGGCTGGTGGAGCTTTGATGCCTGAGGTATCTTTTCATATGAGTAATGTTGAGTTGAGTTTATATAAGTAACTAAGGGGTAAGTCCACTTTCAATAGAATTTTTGAAATTGTATATTTTTGTGCTGCAAAATGATGTTTAAAAGGTGCTGAGCTGATTTGTTTGCTTTTTTTTCCAGTTTCCATCTGTTGCTGTTGGCAATGTACACCAAATGCAGACTTGGTGTATGTTGCCAATTGCAACAGATTGCAGATAGTTGTTCGGAACACTGCTGTCGGGCATGTGTAAGTGTGAGCTCCATCACCTCAGCAGCAGCCATAGCAGCAGTGTTCTGTGTGCACAGGAGTAACTCCTATCTTCTTGGTGTAAAGAATCGGTGTACGTTGCCAATAGCAACCGGTTGCAGGTAGTAAAAACTGCTTCCATAAAACACATTTGCTAACATAAGAAAACATAAAAAATACTAGATCAGCTCAGAACCTTGAGCACATCCTTTTGGCCCCAAAAATATACGCTTTCAAAAATTCCATCAAAGGTGGACTTATCCTGTAAGAGGCAGTTATGGCCTAGTAAAATTCTCTTTTTGGCAGGTTTTTGGTGTTATTATTTTCCTCTTCTGGAATGTAAAATGAACATTTGTGTTAGGACTGTGCTGTGATTTACTTATCAACCTGTTGCTTTCAAGTTTCCTATATTCCTCTGGCTCTGTCGTGGTAAAATAGGAGTGTCTTTCTAGTCATTTAGTAAAGTTCTTAGTATGATTTCTTACCACAACTCCCAAAACACTGTAACAGATGAGCTCATTGGCAGCTTTGGTTAAACAAAGTAGCAGTAATTTACCTCCTCAGCTGGGAACACTGCAGTAACCCTTTAGCTCCTGGAGCACAAGATTGTTTTCTCCTATCTGAAGAGGTTAAATTACAGCAGAAGGGGTTAATACCTGCCTCAGTCAATCAGATTATTAGCAAGCTAGAGTCAGGAAGTCTTTGATCTGTACTTTTTTTTTAATAATCTTTATTTAAAGGTTTTTCAGTTTTGAACAATACAGACATTTAAACTCACATTACAAGACCTATAGGGGAAAAAAGGAAAGGCATCCTGGAACACCGCCTACAAAGCATGTAGATCATAACATTAGTGAGCTAACTGCAGACGCCAGTACACTTTTTCTAAATGGGGGAGGCCTCCCCCTATAAGCCATCGGCATATAACATGTCGTTCTGGTATATCCTGGTAGGGTGAAGCTCGTCCCGCATCCAGCAAGTGCATTCTAACATGCTATTATCTAACTGGAGTTAACTCTTTGCAGCGCGAGGTGTAGCCATCCAATTCCAGGAGGGTGGAGGGGGGTAAGCAACAATAGGGACATGAATAGGTGGGGAAGGGGGAAGGGAAAGGGGGGAAAAGGGGGAGTGTATGGCGTGTGGGACCCGGTTTCCGGCCCGGCGCTCACCATATCCCACCCTCGACTGATGACCCATGGGTGAACCTGGGTTCTCCTCTGCCTGTGTGGACCAGGGCGAGCCTACAGCTCAACCACGCCACACATGCTATTGCTCAAACCGGCTCCTAAATTCAGCTGATTCTTCATATATTAGCCATGGCAGCCAGGTGGTTCTATACTGCTCATCTCTGTCGTGTAAGGATAACGTCAGATCCTCCATCTCTCTGACGTTCATAACTTCCCTCACCCAATCCCCAACAGAGGGGGCTTTTTTCTGTTTCCATAGCCTGGGTATTGTTTGCTTGGCAGCATTCAGTAAGTGGATCAACAGGGTTTTTTTGTATTTCCCTATCGGGGCCTTTGTTGAGTGGAGTAGGACTTGAGCTGGGTCTCCCATTACCTGCACCCCAGTAAGCAGCGAGATAATGGGCAGGACCGTCTCCCAGTATTCCTGAATTCTGGGGCATGTCCAGAGAATGTGAAACAGTGTCCCCCTATCCTCCCCACATCTCCAGCAGCTTGGGTCTACTGTGTTGAACATCCTGCCCATTTTATCTGGGGTGTAATACCAACGCGTCAGCAGTTTGTAGTTGACCTCTTGGACTCTTGTTGCTACCGAGGACTTGTGTGCCAGGGTTGCTATTTTATTCCTCTCTTTCTCCCCCATTGTCCTGCCCAGGTCCGTTTCCCAATCTCTCCAGAATGACGGGGGAGTCATTGAGTCAATGAGTATAGTTTAGAGATCAGGTGAGGGTACGGCTGACCCTCCAGGCAAATTTTTTCAAACTCTGTGTGCCCTCTAGCATTTTCCTTGCTGTAGCCCATCCGGGACAGAATGGACTGGAATCGGAGAAGGGTCCAGGGGTCTAGGTCCCTGTTCCCTAGTTTAGTCCTTAGATCCCCCAGAGAAACCCATCCCCTCTCCGACAACAGGTCGCCGCCCCTCAGCTGACTTATCCTTCCCCATTCCCTATAAGCCGTCCTAGAGCGCTCTGCCAGGAGCGGAGGGTTGCCCATCAGTGCGATCATGGGGGAAGGCCAGGGAGAGACCTCCGAATACTTCCTGTGACACCGTAGGACCCCTAACGTGGCAGCCACTGTTGGGTGTGATCTCAACCCCGACATAAAAACTTCCCTATTCCATACTGTTGTATCTAGTGGGGCCAGTGCCAGTGAATGTTCTAGTTGGACCCACCTCTTTGTATTTTTACAAGTGTGCCATTCGCATACTCTCTGCAGATGGGAGGCAACCCAATATAATTGGACGTCTGGCATCGCCATACCCCCTAGATGTTTGGGTTTGCTTAATAGCTGCCGCTTGAGCCTAGCTCTCTTTTTCTGCCAGACATACCCCATCAGGACTTTATCTAGGTTCCTGAAGAAGTGCGCAGGGACATTAATCGGGAGGGCCTGAAATAGAAATAGGAGTCTTGGTAAAACTGACATTTTGATTATATTTACCCTGCCCATCCATGAGAAGGTGGGGGAATCCCATCTCTCTAGGTCTGCTTTTATTCTCTGGGACATGGGCAGGAAGTTTAATTCTAGGACCCTCGACAACCGGCTCGGCAACTGAGTGCCTAGATACTTTATCGAGGCTCCAGCCCATTTAAATGTAAAAGTCCACTTTCTCGAAGTTGATCTTAAAGAAGGACAGCCGTCCGTAGACCTCAAATTCCTTCATCAGGACAGGCAGGGTAATGGTGGGGTTCGAGATGAAGAAAAGGAGGTCATCTGCGTATGCAGCGACCTTATGGATGTCTCCTCCGGACTCTAGGCCCCCCACGTCCGCGCTATCCCTGATTCTGCACAAGAATGGTTCCAGGGTCAGGGCGAACAGTAGAAGGGACAGGGGGCAACCCTGGCGTGTTCCGTTGCGGATGGGGACCGAGGCAGAAAGATGACCATTGACCTTGACCCTGGCTGAGGGCAATGTGTACAGTGCTCCAATAAACTTCCTCATGTTGTCCCCGAGGCCTATATGCCGAAGGGTCTCTTTTAGGAAAAGCCAGCTCACCCTGTCAAAGGCTTTTTCAGCATCCGTTGACAGGAGCATCAAAGGCATGTCGGACTTCTGCGCTGCATACACCACACTAAGGGCCCTTACCACGTTATCCCTTGCCTCTCTTCCCAGCACGAAGCCCGTCTGGTCCAAGTGGACCACCTGGGCCACTATCGGCGCCAGTCTATTGGCCAGGATCTTCGCGTACAACTTTAGGTCCGCGTTGAGAAGAGAGATGGGGCGGTAACTCTTGCACGACAGAGGGTCCTTCCCCGGCTTGTGCAGGACAGAAATGTGGGCTTCTAGGTCTCTGCTTGAAAAGGAGCCCGGAACTTCTGAGTCCGTTATCGAATTCCAGGCTTTTAACATTTGTGGGCCTAGTATTGGGGCAAAGGTTTTATAATACTTTGAAGAATAACCATCGGGTCCCGGGGCCTTCCCTGAGGGGGTCTGTTTAACTGCCTCCAGCAGTTCCTCCATCCCGATCGGGTCCTCCAGAGATGACGCGATCTCCTCCGTGATCGTCGGCATACCGGACGCCCTTATATACTCTTCTATTTTGCCTGGGCGCGTCCGCGCCGCTGATCCCCCATCCAGGTTGTACAGACCCGTGTAATATTTTCTGAAAGTGTCTGCTATCCCCTCCGTGGTATGTTGTGACCGCTGGCTGCTGTCCAGTATCTCCGCAATGAAGTTCTGGGATTGCTGTTCTCTTAGTGCCCTAGCCAATAAAGCACTACTTTTGTTGCCATACTCGTAATATGTGCGTTTACATCTCTTAATTACGTGTTTGGCCTTTTGTCTCAGAAGGGTGTTGAGTGCCTCCCTTGCTTGTGTTAACTCCCCGAGTACTTTTACTGCCTCAGACTGTTTGTGGGACAGCTCTAAGTGCTTGACCTTTTCAGTGAGCTTTGCTATTTGAGCCGATCTTTCTTTTTTGAGCCTTGCCCCATGACTGATCAGGATTCCCCTTATCACGCTTTTATGTGCCTCCCACAACGTTAGCGGAGAGACTTCCCCGTTGTCGTTGAGCCTAAAGTAAGTCTCAATACCTTCTTTCACATCCTGTAGCACCACCGCGTTTTGCAGGAGAGACTCGTTCAGTCTCCACGACGAGGGGGATGGGGGTCTGGCTACTAGATCGAGATCCAGGAAGACCGGGGCATGGTCGGAAAAGGAAGTTGGGTAGACCCCGTCTCCTGTGACCTGGCTCAGCAGTCTATGTGAGATCCAGATGTAGTCCAGTCTGGAATACGTCCCATGAACATGAGAGTAGAAAGAGTAGTCTCGTGCTCCCGGGTTTCTGGTGCGCCACGCATCCACCAGCTGCATGCTATGTAGTTTTGACCTCAGAGATCTCAAAGCCAATTGTGAGATCGCTGATCTGCCCGCAGAGGAATCTAGTAGGGGTTCCATGGTTAAGTTGAAGTTCCCCCCCAGTATTACATCTCCTTCCTTAAACTTATCTATCTTATCCAATGTGTTTTTTAGGAATTGAATCTGGCCTTGGTTGGGTGCGTATATAGAAGCCAGCGTATACATTCTTTGGTTAATCAACCCTTTGATTAGTACCACCCTTCCCGATTCGTCCTTCCAGACCTCTTTTAAGGTGAAGGGTAAGTCCCGTGCTAACATGATCGCCACTCCCTTCTTTTTGGTGTCAGCCGCGCAGCTGGTGAACACGTGTGCGAATTGTTTGCTACCGAGCTTAGGAGCCGCATCTCTCTTGAAATGCGTCTCTTGTAAGAAAGCAATCTTTGCTTTGCATCTCTGCAGCTCTTGCCTCAAGATGGTTCTCTTTTCTGGGGTATTAAGACCCTTAACATTTAGGGAGACTATCTTAATTGAGCCCATGTTAGGCTGAGCGCGCCACCAGGGGAGTAACTACTTCAGCGTGCTGTTGTATGGTGGCGTGGCTCGTCTCGTGACCGGTCCCACACGCCAATGGGGGTGGGGGGGGTGGGAGAGGAAAGGCTAATGGGAGGGGGAAAGTGCCCGGGGAAGAGGCGCCAAGCTCCACAAGACTGTGTGCGAGCACTTAAGGGGGGAGGATTCGGGTAACAGGGGGGAAAGTTTTGGACTAGCTAGTAGTCCGCCGGTTGCTCGCCTAGCGGCGTAGCCCGGAAACGGTGCCTTTTTTTTTCTTTTGTAAAGGAGGGGGGTTCCAAAGGAAGCCCCTCTCCCACAGGCCGCTAGGCCCTGTGCAAATTTAGTTCCCGTCTAGAGAAGGCCAGAGGCTTCACCAGAGGGGTGCACCGAGTGTTAGGGGGGTTGGAAGACTAGGCTTACGTACAGTGGGTTGGGAGTCGCACCCGGTTTGTAGCCACCCAGCGAGGCAGGACCCGCTAGAGGTTTTACTAGATCAGCTGTCACCTCGCTCAGCAGCTCAACCCGACCGAGGCCCAAGCCGGGGATCCCCGCGGGGGCGTCAGGAAACACGTCAAACACTTTCAACTAAACCTAGGCATGTGGCATAAACATTTCAAAAGGAGACCTCCCGCTCTGAGGGTCTCCACAGGAGCGTCAGTTTACACTAGAAACACTGCTAATTAACTTTATGCATGCAACTTTAACATTTTGAGGGAGAACATTCTTAACACAAACAGAAATCTGCAAATAGGGGGCTCAAGTCGGATCCCGGTCCCTCAAACAGTGACGGGATGGCAGGCGAGGCTGGGGCCCCCAGGCGGCGAGCATTTCCCACCGGTCATCACTAGCACCCCCCGCGATGCCCCCGCCACCCCACCCGCCTCTGGGTAACAAGGACAACAGAGAATGGGATTGTGAGGCTAGGCTGGAGTCGGGCGAGAGCACCGCGCGGGGAGCAGGGCCCTGAAGCTTCACCTTCTACGGCCCCTCATGCCTCCCCTTTCACCCCTGGGGCCTCCTCCTGGTCGCTGTGGCAACCGCCCGCTGTATATTCCCAAGTCGGGTACCGTCCAGTCCGGGACATCAACGTTGTCAATCTCCAAGAAGTGAAACAGATCCGGCAACTGCCCAGGCGATTTGAGGGTGAACACATTCCCTCCCCTACGCACCAGCAGCTGGAACGGGTGGCCCCACCTGTAAGATGCCCCCCGGCTCTGGATAGCATCCAGCAAGGGTTTTAAGAGCTTCCTCATCTGTAGTGTCCTCCGAGAGAGGTCTTGTAGGATGGACACCTGGGCGCCTTTGTATCTGATCGGACCTCTCTCCCAAGCACGTCGGAGTATATCCTCTTTGACCTTAAAGAAGTGCACTCTACAGACAATGTCTCTAGGCCTGTTTGGGTCCAGCGGCCGAGGGCCTAAGGCTCTGTGCACCCGATCCATCTCTATATGATTTGTGCTGGGGAGGTCGAGGAGCTCGTTGAATATAGAGGTAACTGCTTCCAAAAGGTCTCGCGGCTCCACTGATTCAGGCACCCCTCGGAGGCGTAAGTTATTCCTGCGGCCCCTGTTCTCCAAGTCGTCGTGGGCCAGAGATAAATCAGCTAGAAGGCGTTTGGTCTGGATCTGCTGCTGCTCCAGGTCCGTCAGGCGTGTCTCCAAAGCTCTGTGGGAGGCCTCCATCCCATCCACTCTTTCCGTGACCTCCGCCACCGAGCCCTGCAATGCCGCCAGCTCTCTCTTAATGGTGCCCTCCATCCTGGAAACGTATCCGTCAAAGTCCCCTCGCGTTGGGAGCCCCCGTAGGGCTTCCTTGATATTGACTCTCACCGCTTCCGCAATGGTGTGCGACAGAAGATCTATCGGTAAGGCTGTGGACATGCTATGTGGTGAAAAGGACTCTGCATTGCATATGGTACGCGGTGGCAAGCTCAGGATGGGGGCCGACGGCGAATCTCTCTCCAGCGAGGGAGGGCACGGGTTCAGCTGGGGGATCAGCAGTATGTTTCCCGCCCGGGACCTCTGTAATTGGGCATCTGCGTCTGCACTCCAGGGGTTACTCAGGCCAGGGGCATCCCCCAAGGTCATCGGATCCCCCTCCGGACTGCCAGTTCTGAATTGCCACACTAGTTGTGGGCTTAGCTGGGGAGACGGGGTGCCCGCTAGTGAGCTGGCGCATGACGGCAGCTTCTCTATTTGTGGGGGGGTACAGCCCCCTGTCTGCTGGCACGGGGGCAGAGGGCGCACTGTTAGGCTGCGTGGGGGAGAATCCGGGCTGGCAGAGCTCCTCTGTAAGGATGTAGTGACACATGGCTGCATTGCTTTGGCCAGGGCTGTGGCGTGGTGGGCTTCGCCCCTCTCCCCTCCCCCCCGCTCAGCTCCCTCCTGACACTGTGTTGTAAGGTGCGGGGAACCCGCCATCCTGCTGTGGGGGTCAGGGGGAGGACGGGGCGTGCGACCCACCTGGTGACCGCCGGTTGTTCCTCTCGGCCCGTCCGTCCCGCAGTGCACCTCCGCTGGAACAGTCAGACCTTTCAGCTCCGCGCTGGGGAGGGGACTTCCATCCTCCCCGCGTCTTTCTCTGCACGGCTCTTCTGCTGGGGTTGTTGAGCTGTCGGATGCTCCCTCACGCCGCACCGCCGGATCGCGCCCACGTGCGCGCTGCTCTCCTCCCGCGGCCGCCATCTTCCACCCAGCCTGCTCTCCACCCGCAGCGCCCCCGGGCAGGAACATAGCAGGTATGGTTCGGGATCTCCCTTTCCCGTGCGCTCCCCGAAGTTTACCCCGTCTGGGCATCCGCTCCAAGGGTAGTTTTGGGCCGTCCTGCCTCTGCTCTGCTTATCCTAGGTGCGGAGCTCCTGTCCCCTGCGACCTTACTCCGCCATGTCGAGCCACGCCCCCCCTGATCTGTACTTTTAACACACAACAGTTTGATGTACATTGGTAAGGAAAAAACATTGTTGACACTGAAATCTGTTTTCTTCTATAAAACAAAGTTGCAAACAGATTGAAAAGAAAAAAAAAACGCTTAGCACATTGATTACATCATTTTGCCACACAATAATGATTACTGGGTGGGACATGACTAAAATGCTATTGGGCAAGGCATCTAACCCCCCAACTGCTTGTCAGGCTTCTCTAGGACAGCCCATCGCTCTGGGCATGTGTGCACCCACTGCTTTTGTTTCTCTCACTGCAAGGAAGGGTTAAATATGGAGTAAAATTCCTATGTGTGCGCAAGCATACAGTGACCATAAATGTCAAAAGTCTTTTTAGTTTTTTAGTTTTCTTTTGACTAAACATCAAAAATACAATATGCCATTTTATTTTGGTACCACCAATCCCTTTTTCCTTTATAATTCATTTTATTTGGCACAAGATATATTCCATATAATGTATGCCATAAAAATGATGAGTTTGTTAACAAGTATAGCATAATGATCCCAATGCATTTCACCTTTAGATTGATGCTTCTTCAAGAGATCAGTATCTGTATAAAATAATCATTCAAAATTTTAGCATGGTTACAATGTAACAATTAATGCGCTTGTGGTGTCTTTGTTAACCCCCTTGGCGGCGATCCCGAGCGTGACTCGGGGTCAATTTGCGCTGTGGCGGTGACCCTGAGTCACGCTCGGGATCGATTTGGGAGCAAGAGCGGGCGGCGCAGCCTCCTTACCTTCTCCCTGCGATCCAGTGATGTCTCCGCCGCGATCACAGGTGAGAGCCGGGGCTGCGGCGTCCCTCTCCGCTTCCGGGTTCCGTCTCTGTGAGCCGCAGAGGCTCATGGGGGCGGAGCCGTGCGTGAGAGACAAATGCAATGCCAACGCTTTCGTTGCCATTGCATTTGTCTATATCGCAACGCTAGGAAGGTTAACATGTCTCATTAAGGAAATAATTCATTATGTTTTGAATGGTGTTAATGGGTTCAATGTTATTAGGGGCTAGGTACCCTGAGTTTAATTCTACGTGCTGAAAGGTGGCAGGTCTCTCCATTAGATAACCATGTGGAGTGCACTCGACATACTGACGTGGAACGCATCACTCACTTCCACAGTTCACAGGGGTTATGTCACTGTGTAGAGCCGCAGCCTGACTTCCTTTGGACAGATAAGAGAGGTGTTTCTGGTGGGACGCAGCAGTTTTCCTTTGTTCAGAGGAGAGCCAGTGGCATGTTACTGCTTTTCGCTATACCTGTTAACACACTCATAATTTTGATATACATATTTTTTATGTAAATATGAAATTACAGAATGGATATGGAAATATTGTGTATCTAATGAATTGGATAATAAAGCATAACAAAGATTAGTGGCACCAATATAAAATGGTATATTGTATTTTTGAAGTTCATTCAAAAGAAAACTAAAATTTGATATGAGGGACACATTAGACTGTAAACAGACTCCAGACCTTGGTAGTCTATCAATGCCTAGTATGTACGTACTTAAGGATGAAAAAAGGCTTTAGTCCATCCATTTTAGCCTGTATAAAAAAGATCTCCTTTCAGTGGTCCTGTAGCCATAGCTGATAATGTTATTACATGGAAGGATGGCATCCAGGCCACTTTAGTGCTGTTATTAAATTCTTCATGACCACCTCGTCTGGCAGAGATATTCTCAGTGTGCCACACACCCCGCTTCCCCTTTAATTCTTACGATCGGGTTACTCCAACGCCAGGTGGCGACGTTGCAGAGAGAAGTCTTGAAAACGAGCCCCCTTCTGGCCTATATATAGCTGGGACCTCCCACTTAACACCAGTGTTTTCTCTCTGCATGAGGCGACAAGACAGAAGAAAGAAGTCTCCTGCTTGCAGGTAGCCGGGGTCTTACCCCAGCACCCCCTTTGGGTCTATTTCTGCCCAGTTTTGATTGTTTGTTTACCTAGATGGTTAATGGAAGCCTCCCAGCCTAGGCTGCTCACTGGGCAATGGTAGATGGCACTATAGGTGCCTAGGAGCTTATCTCCTCCGCTCGACCCCACACGTGGGGCAATGCGGCTATCCGGCATGGTGATCCGGATTTGGGATGCCCCTGTCCCGAGGTTCCCCTTTGGCCATTTCTCTCCCATTACGGTCCCTTCTCCCTTCACTATGGGGGGGGGGGTGTGGTTTTTGGGGGGTTCTTATATTGTGTGCATGTGTGTTTTAACGTTAGTGCTGATTAAAGAGTGCTGGCAGTCTCAGGCTCAGCGCCGTGGGTAGCGCTCATGCAGCCTGGACTGCTAGGGCTGTGATATGTGTGGCATGTTCCCCCCCCCCCACTGACTCTGAGGGCGTCGGCGTGGCTTGAGCTGGTTGTCTTGCAGCTCGGCCCCGCCGCACTTCCTCCTTCTAATCAAGGAGTCAGGTGCGGGGGACTCGGCTGCAGGTTGCTGTCTGGCTGGCTGCTGCTGCTGCTCTTCGTACAGGTAAACGGTCCCCACCTCGTGTGTGGGGCCGTCCTTTTTACTTTCAGTTTGCTTCAGCATGTTTATAAAAAGTGTATGTTGGCTGGCTTCAGTTTACTCTTAAGCCACTCTGGGGCTTTGCTATTGTTATTTATTATGCCTTCTGTATTGAATGATTATGCTGCATGCTGCCTTTTCTTCTGGGGGTCTGACTGTTGTCTCTTTCCCCCCACAGATCCTGGGATCCCCTCACTGCAGTGGCTCTCCCGGTTCTGTTTTACCTGGCTAGCCTTAGTACTCTAAATTGGGTTTTGTCCTAAGGTTTTTTTTTTTTATTTTTTTTGAAAAAAAAAATAATTTTAATCCTCCCTTTCCCGGGACATTAATTATAAAGGGGCATCCCGGGTGGCTTAGTGCGTAAAACCCTGGGTTGTTGCGAATACCATAAATTCACCATATGGAGGCTTCCGACAATACTGGAAATGGCTCTTCGGGGCCATCCAGGCTGTGTGGGGGCTGTGGGGTTCCGCTCCCAGGCGATGATGTCATATTATGCATTCCATGTCCAAAGCAAAACATTGCGCGCCAGTCTGTTGCTCCGGCTTCTGGCTCCTCGCAACTTCCGTCATCTCCTACCCCCCTCCCTTATTCCGGTCTCCATGTGACATTGTCAAGGGTGGGGATTCGCAAGCCGAGGTGTGTGCACGATTGGCCAACCTCGAGAAAATAATTTCCGCCAAAGTAGCTCAGAAGGCTACAGCGAAGCGGAAACACCTTTCTCCAACAGCACCTGCTTCGGAGGATGAGACGTGTGAAATAGTGGATTGGTCCAATTGTCCCCCTGATGAGGAGGGGGAACTCCTTGAGGAGTCGGATGAGCCTGCAGATCAGCTAGGGATTGACGCTGCTGGCGATCAGGCTACGGGGGTGTCCTTTGACACCCCTTCCATTCTGGCTCAAATGTTTGAAATTTTGAATTTGGATCCGCCTGAGGCAGTCGCCCTGCCAAAGGGTGAGTTATTTGATGTTCCCCAGCTGCGCTTGGTTTTTCCCAGGCAACAACACTTTGTGAGGGTTGTCCTTAAGGAATGGGAACAACCCACGCGACTGCCTGGAATTCCTCCTAGTTGGGATAAACGCTATCCCTTTACGGAGGATTTGGTGAAGCTTTGGTCAGTTCCCCCTGACGTAGATACCCCTGTGTTAGGGCTGTCTAGCACGGCTGTGGTACAATCTTCTGAGACCACTGCCATTAAGGATAGTGAGGATCGTCAGATTGATCAATTTGCTCGCCATGGTTTTATCAGTGCCGGATCGACACTGCGGCCAGTGTGTGCTTCGGCGCTTCTTCTGTTGGCAGTTAGGTCCATGATTAGGGATCTGTACGCAGGTCTTGATCCCGCTTGTGATGAGTTTTGTACTCTTAAACGCTGTGAGTCATTTATTTCCTTTGTCTTGACCGCTCAGGACGATGCTCTGACAATGAGTAGCAGGACAGCGGCTCTGCTGGTGGCAATTCGTCGGTCTGTGTGGCTGCGTCAGTGGACGGCGGACTTTGTCTCTAAAAAGGTGCTTACAGCGATCCCTTTTTTGGGTTTGCGCCTGTTTGGTGATAAAATAGATTCAGTGGCAAAAGGTGGTAAATTACCTCAACGCAAGAGGCCTCGTCGCCCCTTTCGGGGTGCGAGTGCCTTTAATCCTTCCTTTCGGGGAGTCAGAGCGGGTAGGGGGGCTTCCTTTCCCGCTACCAGAGGTACAGGTTGGACCCGGGGGAGGGGCCGTGGCCGTCCCGGTCAGTCCTGGGGCGCCAAGCCCAAACCTGCTGGTAAGCCCGCTCAGCAATGAGGGGCTGCCCTCACCCGTGCGGGTGGGGGGACGATTGCGACACTTTTCCCTGGTCTGGGACCAGGAGGTTCCCGACAGATGGATCCAGGAGGTGGTGTCGTCCGGTTACCAACTGGAGTTCGAGTCTCGCCCTCCTTCACGTTTATTTCGGTCTCGGGTGCCCACGATCCTTTGGCCGCACAGGGGCTCCTGGCGTCGGTAAGGAATCTTTTGGAAATGGCGGTCATCCGGCCGGTGCCACGCTTAGAGGTGGGCCTCGGTTTCTACTCCAATCTTTTTGCAGTCCCCAAAAAGGACGGGTCGGTTTGTCCCGTCCTGGACCTGAAATTGCTCAACAGGTTCATCCGTTTCCGGAAGTTTTGCATGGAAACTTTGCGCTCGGCCATCGGTTCTCTTCGGCAGGGGGACTTCATGACATCCATAGACATCAAGGATGCTTACCTTCATGTTCCCATATGCCGAGCTCATCAGCGTTTTCTTCGGTTCATGATGAACGACCAGCATTTTCAATTTGTGGCACTTCCGTTTGGCCTGACCTCTGGGCTCGGGTCCTTCTATCCAATCCTCGGCCATCCGTCTGGGGATGAGGCTGGTAGGTTTGATGATTGCCTCGTTCGAGGCAGTGCTTTTCGCTCAATTTCACACGAGAACGCTGCAGCTTCATCTGTTGGCGTCCTGGGACCGGCGACCACGGTCGTTGGATCGGCCCTTCCAGTTGTCCTCCCGGGTCCGGCAGTCCCTCCAGTGGTGGTTGGTCTCGACCAATCTCTCGAGGGGCAGGTCTTTCCTGACTCCTCTTTGGGAAATTGTCACCACGGACGCCAGTCTTTCGGGATGGGGGGGATTTTGGAAGGATCTTCAGTTCCAGGGGCAGTGGGGACCTCAAGAGGCCCACTTACCCATCAATATTCTGGAACTGAGAGCCATCCGTCTGGTTCTGGCTCTTCTGACTCAACATGTTCCGGGCCTTCCGGTCCAGGTCCGTTCAGACAATCGAACAGCGGTTGCTTACATCAATCATCAGGGAGGGACTCGCAGGCTGGGTACTCTCAGAGAGGTATCCCTGATCCTGACCTGGGCGGAGGCCCATGTTCCTTGTCTCTCGGCGGTTTACATCCCAGGGGTGGAGAACCAGGAAGCGGACCTGCTGAGCAGGAGCTCTTCCCGTCTGGGAGAATGGGCTCTCCATCCTCAGGTTTTTCGGTCACTGTGTCTCCGATGGGGGACACCGGAGGTGGACCTGTTTGCCTCTCGTCACAATTGCAGGCTCCCGAACTTCGTGTCGCTCTCCCAGGATCCTCTGGCTCTGGCAGTGGACGCCATGTCCCTGAGCTGGGGGGATCTGGGGTTTCTGTACCTGTTTCCCCCGATACCCATGCTGGGCAGGGTGGTATGGAAGCTGGCTCTGGAAAAGGTGTCCGCCATTCTCGTGGCCCCAAGGTGGCCAAGGTGAGTATGGTTCGCAGACATCGTTCGGCTGGCAGTGGACCAGCTCGTTCTGCCTCTTTGGCCCGATCTGCTCACTCAGGGTCAGCTGTGTTACCCCAATTTACCAACGCTGGGTTTGACGGCTTGGCTGCTGAAACTTCCATCTTGAAGGAGGAGGGTCTTTCTGACTCGGCCGTTAAGACTCTGATCAGTGCCCGGAAGAGGTCTTCTTCTATCATCTACTATAGGACTTGGAAAGCCTATATCGCTTGGTGTGAGATTAGATCTTTGCCTTGTAGGGTCTTTTCGGTTTCCAGGATTCTGGAGTGCAATCAGGGCTGGACTTTGGTCTTCAGCTGAGTACTTTGAAGGGGCAAGTTTCTGCCTTATCTATCTTTTTTCAGAAGCGTTTTGCGCTTCATCCTTTAGTTAAAACTTTTTTTCCAGGGGGTGGCGCATGTGCGGCCTCCCAGGAAACCTTTACTCCCTGTTTGGGACTTGAATTTGGTTCTTTCCGCTCTTCAGGCTCCTCCCTTTGAGCCTTTGCAAGATATTGCTTTGTCTACCCTGATTGTCTTCTTGGTAGCTATCACTTCGGTTCGGCGTGTCTCAGAGTTGGCGGCCTTGTCTATTCAGGCGCCCTACTTTGAGAGGCATCAGCATAAAGTGGTTTTTCGGTTCAAACCGGACTTTCTTCCTAAGGTTGTTTCTGCTTTTCATTTGAATCAGGATATTGTTCTTCCCTCCTTGTGTCCTAAGCCTAAGAATGACAAGAAGAGGGTTTTGCATTGTTTGGATGTAGTACGCTGTGTTAAGTACTATTTGATTGTTACTTCTCCTTTTCGTAAAACTGATGCCTTTTTTGTTGTGCCCTGTGGGCCTAGGAAGGGTTTGGCGCCGCCCAAATCTTCCATTAGCAAATGGATACGTCAGGCCGTTATTGCGGCCTATTCTGCTAAGGGGAAAGTCCCCCCTTTCCGTATCAGTGCTCATTCTACTCGCGCCGTTGGAGCGTCTTGGGCTTTTCAGCACCAAGCTTCTGTTGAACAAGTTTATAAGGCTGCTACTTGGTCTTCTGTTCATACTTTTTCTAAGTTTTACAAGGTTGATGTGCGGGCCTCAGCGGATGCTGTGTTTGGCCCCAAAGTTCTGCAGACTGCAGTCATTTAAGTTATGCTTCACTTTGCCTTCGGATACCCATCCCTTGTGGACACTGCTTTTGGATGTCCCGATCGTACTCTCAGAGAGGTATCCCTGATCCTGACCTGGGCGGAGGCCCATGTTCCTTGTCTCTCGGCGGTTTACATCCCAGGGGTGGAGAACCAGGAAGCGGACCTGCTGAGCAGGAGCTCTTCCCGTCTGGGAGAATGGGCTCTCCATCCTCAGGTTTTTCGGTCACTGTGTCTCCGATGGGGGACACCGGAGGTGGACCTGTTTGCCTCTCGTCACAATTGCAGGCTCCCGAACTTCGTGTCGCTCTCCCAGGATCCTCTGGCTCTGGCAGTGGACGCCATGTCCCTGAGCTGGGGGGATCTGGGGTTTCTGTACCTGTTTCCCCCGATACCCATGCTGGGCAGGGTGGTATGGAAGCTGGCTCTGGAAAAGGTGTCCGCCATTCTCGTGGCCCCAAGGTGGCCAAGGCGAGTATGGTTCGCAGACATCGTTCGGCTGGCAGTGGACCAGCTCGTTCTGCCTCTTTGGCCCGATCTGCTCACTCAGGGTCAGCTGTGTTACCCCAATTTACCAACGCTGGGTTTGACGGCTTGGCTGCTGAAACTTCCATCTTGAAGGAGGAGGGTCTTTCTGACTCGGCCGTTAAGACTCTGATCAGTGCCCGGAAGAGGTCTTCTTCTATCATCTACTATAGGACTTGGAAAGCCTATATCGCTTGGTGTGAGATTAGATCTTTGCCTTGTAGGGTCTTTTCGGTTTCCAGGATTCTGGAGTGCAATCAGGGCTGGACTTTGGTCTTCAGCTGAGTACTTTGAAGGGGCAAGTTTCTGCCTTATCTATCTTTTTTCAGAAGCGTTTTGCGCTTCATGCTTTAGTTAAAACTTTTTTTCCAGGGGGTGGCGCATGTGCGGCCTCCCAGGAAACCTTTACTCCCTGTTTGGGACTTGAATTTGGTTCTTTCTGCTCTTCAGGCTCCTCCCTTTGAGCCTTTGCAAGATATTGCTTTGTCTACCCTGATTGTCTTCTTGGTAGCTATCACTTCGGTTCGGCGTGTCTCAGAGTTGGCGGCCTTGTCTATTCAGGCGCCCTACTTTGAGAGGCATCAGCATAAAGTGGTTTTTCGGTTCAAACCGGACTTTCTTCCTAAGGTTGTTTCTGCTTTTCATTTGAATCAGGATATTGTTCTTCCCTCCTTGTGTCCTAAGCCTAAGAATGACAAGGAGAGGGTTTTGCATTGTTTGGATGTAGTACGCTGTGTTAAGTACTATTTGATTGTTACTTCTCCTTTTCGTAAAACTGATGCCTTTTTTGTTGTGCCCTGTGGGCCTAGGAAGGGTTTGGCGCCGCCCAAATCTTCCATTAGCAAATGGATACGTCAGGCCGTTATTGCGGCCTATTCTGCTAAGGGGAAAGTCCCCCCTTTCCGTATCAGTGCTCATTCTACTCGCGCCGTTGGAGCGTCTTGGGCTTTTCAGCACCAAGCTTCTGTTGAACAAGTTTATAAGGCTGCTACTTGGTCTTCTGTTCATACTTTTTCTAAGTTTTACAAGGTTGATGTGCGGGCCTCAGCGGATGCTGTGTTTGGCCCCAAAGTTCTGCAGACTGCAGTCATTTAAGTTATGCTTCACTTTGCCTTCGGATACCCATCCCTTGTGGACACTGCTTTTGGATGTCCCGATCGTAAGAATTAAAGGGGAAGCGGGGTGTGTGGCACACTGAGAATAATACAATTTTGTGAGTACTCACCTGAAAAATGGATATTGTAAGTGTGCCACACACCCCGCTTCACCCACCCTTTTCGGTATCCCGGTTCCTTTATATGGTGAAGCTTTTTCTTTATTTTGAGGTTACCATTGGATTTCCTGGTACCTTGTCTTTCTGCTTTTTAAATCACTGGTGTTAAGTGGGAGGTCCCAGGTATATATAGGCCGGAAGGGGGCTCGTTTTCAAGACTTCTCTCTGCAACGTCGCCACCTGGCGGTGGAGTAACCATATCGTAAGAATTAAAGGGGAAGCGGGGTGTGTGGCACACTGACAATATCCATTTTTCAGGTGAGTACTCACAAAATGGTATTTTCCATAGTCCCAGTCCTCTTACAGAGAAGAATCCCCTCCTATGTCTATGTAAGAAACATCTTTTCTCCAGCCTAACTGGATGCCCTGGGGCTATGGTTACAGTCCAGGGTATAAACAGAGATTGGGACAGATCGTTGTATTGATCACAGATATATTGATAAATAATTATTAGATCATGCCTTAAACGTCTCTTTTCTAAATGAAATGCACTTTGACAATCTTTTATGTTGCCCTAGTCCCCAAATTCCATTTATTAATTTAGTTGCCCACTTTGAACGCTCTCCAGTTCTGATAAGCTCTATATCCATATGGGGTCTGACCAGTGACCTTTAAAGTGGAAAAATTATGCTCTGGTTATAAGCTGGCCTTCTTGATGCACCCCATGACCCGTTTTGCCCTGGCAACTGCTGGCTTGTATTGGACACCAAAGTTAAGTTTATTGAAAACTAAAACCCCTAGGTACTTTTCCATTGTATTTTTACCCAGTGTTTCCTTATTTATAATGTAAGCATCAGTACAAATTGCTCCTAAATCCAAATATGCATATACTTATATTTGTCTCTATTTACACTTTGCCTGCCCCCGGGGCATCCAAAATCAGGATGCCCTGCTGAAAATAAAGCCTGCGGGAAATAGAGAGAACACTGGAATTATATTAACAGCACTTCATGTGATGACTATAAACCTAATTGTGCCACGTTACATAAGCTTACTCATTATGATGTTGCCAGTGTTTAAACCAACAATGCTCTGTCTGTTTTTGCTAATGACCTCCTTGTTACACCAACTGCTGGTATTTATGTGTCTATTGTTTGTGGATTTATTTTTCTATATTTTCCTGGTCTTGCTGGTGTTGTGTTCTCTGCCCTGTCGCATGTGTTTGTTATTCCCTCCTCTGTCTGTTGACTTGTGTGTAACCCCGCCTCCCTGCTATATTATTGTATCATTGCTTGCTGAGTGTCCTCAGCACCTCCAGCCACTGTCTCGGTAGTGTTCTGTTTTTTTTTTGCTGGGCTTAGTCCTTCTGGTCCTCTGTTTGTCCGTATATCTGTGTTCACTGTAGTCTCTGTTTGCTGGTGCTTTTTATTACCTGCTGCATGTCTGACCTCCATTTCACCTTCCCTAAGTCTGTGAACACCAACTGCTGTCAAGTGGGACTCGACACTGAAAAATAGGGTGGTTACAGGACCCTTTAGTAGAATAAAGGTGCACGAGGAATTCTTTTTGGAAGTTTGCAACCTTTCAATTCCAGATAATGCAGGAAAAATATGGCAAGGGACAAAGCAGGGAAACAGAGTAGGAGATACAGGAGGTTGGGCATGATGCAACATTCCTTGCAGTTTTAGCATCAGTTCTAGTATCAGATGTGCGTCTGGGCGGTGCTGCACCACCATTGTTACGCGAGGGCCCCAAGTGAGGGCTGATGCCATTCAGCATGCCGATTGCAGCGGGGTAGAAACTCCTCTTGGATCTGGTGGTACTGCAGTATTGAACCTGCTAGTGGCTACCCGATGGAAGGGATTTAAATAGCACATGGGCAGGGTGTGAAGTCTCCAAGATAATTTTCCTGGCATCTGACAAGACACACTTATCGCGTGGATGGGGGGGAGGTAGAGGTGTTGTAATGAGTACAATAGTACATTGAGTACAATAGTTAAATAGAATCCCAAGAACAAGCTAAAATACTTATCACTTATACACCCTGCACTTCCCATTCTTTGCAAGTGACTGCCCGCAACTAGCAGAGGGGGGGGGGGGGTATGAAATGCCCTTCTCTGATGTGCTGATCTGCGGTTGCACAAATTTAGTGCATGTCTGTAAATTTTTTTATTTAGTTAACTGCAAAGCTAGCAATGTGCCCCACAGCATGTCCACTGTATTCAATGGAAGTGTTCCCAGAACTCTGCGTATAGTAGTAAATGTGGGAATGCCAGTTTGGTCTGGTGGGCATGCACGCTCATGCAGCTACACCGGTCTGGCACAAGTTGCCAAAGCCCAGCATGACTTTAGTAAATCCAGGCCTGGATAACTTAAAAGGAGGGATGGATTCCTGAAAATGCCACATAAGCTGCCAAGAGCAGAAAAGACACTAAGATGTCAGAAATGTATTCCTCTGGGGCAAATGGATTGAGAAAGTATTCATTTGGCTGGGGTGTTTCTGTAGACTGGAAGGATACATTTTTGCCTGGAGGTATCCTATGATTTAGGGGGTAATTATTTGAACCTTAAGTCGATAAACAATTTGGGTCTTCTTACATCCCTGCCAGCGGACCAACCCAAAAGGTAAAAGTTACATGGAAGTCGGGTGAAAATACTCTCAACTTTCCAGGATCAATCAGTGATGGCAGCTATGGATTTCTCACCCCATGTTCCACTGACAACCAATTATGTGTACTGAGCAGGCATGCATTTCACATTTCCATCTAACTTTGAATTGTGTTGGGCACATGAGAGGGATTAAACTCTTATTTCACCTGTAAAAACTCACCTATTCCAGTCTAAACAGCACATGCACAGTTTCTTGTCCAATCAGAGCCATTTGCCATACATATGTAATGTTCAGCAAACGCTTTGTTTATGGCAATCATGACCTTAAGAGGCCACATCCCCTTCAGCACACATGTTCCCCCAGCCTATCTGAATAGCTGGGAATGGGATCTTGTGCACAGCCAGAAGATGCGGCCTTGTAATGTTTATATCGGCGCGAGAGCCAGGAAAAAGGTGAGTGTAGCGGCACTCTGGGGGGTTTCGCACGAGGGGGTATGCCGATTTGGGATGCGCCAAGGAAAGGCCATGAGGCAGCCCTGGAATCTTAAATTCCAGGGCTAGCCCCGGTACGTTTTGTTCTGCTTCAAGGTGCACCCATAGCCTAGTGGTAAAAGGAATTGACTTGTGACAGAAATATTGCAGGTTTGATTATTGGCTGGAACATGACTGAGCAAGGCACCTAATTTCCCAAATGCTCTCCCAGCATCATGGATAAGGCAGCCCACCAGTCCGGGCATGTGGTCACTCACTGAGTGTTCACGGGTGTTCACAGGTTGTAGTTTGTCTTACCGCATGAATGGGTAAAATGCTGCGCATGAACCCCTTTGTGTGTGCAAACACACATTAGACATACAGAATATGCACATTATTAATAATAAATCCTCTTTAAGAGAGTCTTTTATTGACTGATAGGGTTTTTGGTAAAATGGTGAGTAGTTAATGATTCCTATTTTTATAATGAGCGCAGGAATTTGTGTATTATGATCATGTATTATGAAATATTCATTTGCGATGGAGGGATTTTGATATGGGTTTTGTGGGAATTCATGTATCCAGGCCGGTTAAGGTAAAAAAGACAACTCTTGTCCTAAAACCTGTGACATGAGCAGAGTTTATCCTCCCTGTCCCCATCTTTTTCCTCATAGCGACAGGTTCCCTTGAAGTACCTATTGTAGAAGAATTGACCGCTTAAGCTCATGCTTTCTTTTTTGCATATGTTATTCTTTTAAACTCTGATGTGAAAACTGCAGCATATGTGAACGGGCTCTAAATATCCAAACTATCTTGCAAATGCTAAAATATTGGGCAATAAATTAATTCATGCGGCATTCACTTCTCTAACTTTTTTTGTGAGCTTCTTAAATTCTTTACTTCCTCCTCGGGGGTCATATGTTCCCCCTGCAAATTGTCCAAAATTGGTCATAATCGGGCACATGCTCAACGTTGTGTAACTGACAGCTTCCCATTAACAGTAATGCATAATTCAATTGACAGCCATGAAAATTTACCTAGCAATATGTTGTCGTTAGAGCCAACTGCTCTTAGCATTTAAACGATCCATTCAGTGTGCCTGCTAATTCCTGCAGGCAAATATTCCTTGTCGCATTCAATAGCTCCATAGATTAAATGGCAATAATAGAATGTGGTGCCAGCTGTATGCAGAAAGCGCTCAGGATAAAGTGCCGGGGTACAAAGAGTGACGGCAACAAAGCTGTATTTTGAGGGATCTCATTTTTTCGTCTAAAATACCACAAATATAACTGGATTTGTTAAATGTCAGAGTTAGAAAGACTGCAAAGACGAGATAAAATCACCTAAGAACAGTAATGTGTGTAACAGATCAACAGAATCACTGGTAATTTAGCCACTAAATTTAATTAGAGCTAAATAAGCTGAGAATTCACAGTGGCTGGCACTAGAGCAGGCTGTGATGGCCGGTGGACAACGGCTGGTAAAAGTAGAGCAGTTATGGTCAAACATTGCATAGTTTAGCAACAGGGTTGATGCTAGATGTGGCACTAATTGGCAAAAGGGCTTGGCACTGGATGTGGTCAGACATGGCACAGTTCAGTTGTCGCACTATTTTCAGCCATATGAGACATTGGTTCTCTAATAGGACTTGGCACTGGACTCATCATACATGGCACAGGTTGGCAGCAGGACTTGGTACTGTCAAACCCTGGGGACATCTGCCTTTTTTTTGAGTTTACAACCCCCTAATCTCTGTAGCTAGCTTCGCCTTTAGCCAAGCCCCCATTTGCCAGGACGCTATAAACACCTCACCAGACACGGTTGCCCCCAGGACTTATTAGCTCAAAGGATGTAAACTCAAGGGGGTGAAGATGGATGAACCGAAGGTAAGACTGGGCATAATCGGGTAGCTGAGGTAAGTACAGATCACGATTTGGGTACTCCGGAGCAGAATACAGACAAGGTCAAGGGCACACCAAGGGTCAAACCAGGAGATCAGAGAGCTTCGCAGTACCAGGGATGAGACGGGTTTGTAGTCGTAATTCAGGCTGAGGTCTTTTCAGACGGCAGTCAGGATAGTCAGGCTAGCAAGGTCGGCAACAGGTAATCAACACAGGATTCTCAGGATAAAGCACACCCAGCTAAACGCTATCACGGGCAGTGACCAACTGGGGAGGAAAAACCTTAGGGCTGAACATAACGGAATTGGACAAAGGGTAATATATGTGATTGGTATTACAACTTTTTAGGGTGTTTCGCCCAGAAAAACCTTTGGGCTCATTAGTCCTTTAAACCAACCTCCGGTGGCCGCACTGACTGCAGCACCTCCGGAGTGCAGAAGAGAGACATGCCCACATGCATGTGCGAGCACGTACAGAGGAGCAGGGGAGACGGTGGAGAGAGGAGGTCGCACTGGGCAACGCACGTGCCGACGCCACTCGAGCCGGCGCCTGGCACGGATGCGGCTGTCGGGCAGAAGGAGCCCCGGCCAGCCGCCCGACAACACTGTGGGACCGAGCTGGAGGTAAGTACACCATGACAGGTACTGGACATGATCAGACATGGCACAGGTTGGCAGCAGAAGGCGGAAGTGGTCAGACAACCATGGGTCAGCAATACAGCAGCAAAAAGTCGCAGGTGAGCCTCACAAGACAAGATGGAGACAATGAAAGTGAATGGTAATTTTCTCTCTTAAGAAGTGAGTTTTCTCACCAGGCTCTGAATCGACTCCCATGTGTCATAGATCTACAAATATCATCAGTTTGATTCCCTGTTGATCACAAAAGTGGGTTTTGGTTGTGTTTTCATCAAGCAAGTGCAATGATTACCTAAGCACTGGCCAGTGGCTTGTGTGGTCCTGCTTTTCTTTAAGACCTCTAAGTACTACATGTACTTTTTATTAAAATATCCTGCTTTTTGTATAGACACTAGTAAAATGTAACTGCTGTCATTGTTTAGTGTGTTGACCTTTTTACTCCATTTCTTTTCAGGCTGGGTTCCCAAAATCATTTTCACATACCTTGCAGATGCTGTCAGAGCCAGTAGCACAGACCTGGTGTTGGAAGATGCTGTTGACTGGCGAGTTGGGGATGATGTTGTCCTTTGTGCAGGAAATGTTGGAGGTCTCATCAAACAAGAAGTTCTTACTGTAACCTCAATTAATGGCACTCAACTCTCTGTCAGACCACCTTTAAGGTGAGTTACAAAATTTCTTTAAGGATGCCAAAGAAGCTTTCGGATTAAAGAGAGCCTTATTTATCAAGCATCAGCACTTGTTAATACCACTCAGCACCAATGTTTTAGCCTCAGTGGCATTGACCAAGAATGATCTGTGTCGGTGCGTCTGCCAGCCTGAGTCTAATTTATCCCATGCGCCATTTTGTAAGCAGTGACCAGCGCTCTTGTAAAAGCTGCGGCAGTAGGTTAAGATACCATAGACCACAATGGACAGAACTGAACTGTTGTTTATTGCTTACAAATTATGTTAAACACAATTATTTGTATGAAACTTGCATTGGTGACTTGTGTAATGTAAACGCAGGACTTAGATGTCGACAAATGTCATGTTATTAATTTTTTGTAAAATCTTTTATCAAAGCTTTTTTTTCACCAATGTGTACTTTGGAACACAACAACAAAAACGCAGCCTAAATGCAATCTAAAATTTACTCCTTTAATTCACAGCAGGGATTTCCCCTACTCTCTGCTCCACCTCAATGGATAATCCTTACTCATGGGTTAACTCTCAGCCAGCAGGCATGTCTGCAAAGAGCTAACGCAGGAACTCCTCCCACCATCCTACATAGGGCTCAGCTGTCTCACCATACCCCAGTTCAGGTCTTTGCAGGCAGCCTGGCGAATATTTTTTGCAAGGATTTTATTTATTTCATTCACATTTATTTTGCCTTTATTATTTAAGGGCTTAAGCGGCATAGGGCTCCATCCCTGTGTTACCCGTCCTTGTGCTAGGTTCTTCCCAGAGGACCCACCAATGGTGCCGGCAAACCGGAGAGCATGGGAAGGCCGTGTGTGGCAAGAACGTGCCATTGGTAAGGCATGAGGGCTGGGCGTCTGGTTATTTTGGGGGACCCTTATTTAGATGAGGAATGTCCTGCGGCAGGACTGACATGGTGTCCTTTTTAAATTAATGGAGTCTGACAAGACATCTGAGCCCTATGTAGGCTAGTGGGAGGAGTTACATTGTTAGATCTTACAGCTGCTGACTGAAGGTTGACCCATGAGTAAGGATTATCTTTTGCGGTGGAGCAGAGAAGTATGGAGAATTCAATTTTACAGTTGAGTTATCACAAAATATTATTTTTCTGTGACTGTAATGAAGAAATGTTCACCAGCACCTGTTAAATACTTTTCTGCTTGTAAATTATTAAGTACAGCATATAATGCCTAAAAGTTAGCGCCATAGAGTGGTGCTCACTGGTACTGTTAGAATCTGTATAAGGGTCCAACAGATTTTGATATGCAACACCAATCTGAAAAAATCACAGGCCAAAATATAAAAAATATAATAAGGTGTGGTTTCTCCAAGCGCTCAGGTATGCTATCTAAATGACACTAAATGGCACTAAAAGGCACGCTTCATAAATTGGTACTCTAAATCTTTCAGGTGGTATTTGTCAGGTTGCAAAATGATCTGTATACCAACCCAATATATACTTTCCCCAAGCCTCAGGGGGATAACTATAGGGGGTGTGAGTGGTGCAGCCCAGTAGGTCGGGGGGGGGGGGCATAATTGCTGCTACTCCCTATATATTTGTTCTTGATAGCACTCAATCATTTAGAGAAGGGAAGCACCATGGTGTTTCATTCTTTAGCTGTCAAGCTGCCTCCAGCTGAGTAAACCAACAGAAAAAAGTTTTCTGTGTTATCCTTGAAAGGGCCTCATTTAATGTTAGCACCAGGGCACCGTAACATTTAGTTATGGGCCCCCGTAACATTTGATGGTTTGCCAAACCTTATTTGCTCCAGTTGTACAAAACTGTTCCATCATGTGCTTATACTATTTATACACACTTTAAATAGTTGTTCTGTGTGGCTGTAACACAGTTTTAGGGTACTGACAACACATACCTACCACCCAGGAGGTATTTGCGAAATAATGTTGGTAACCACTGGTGTGGGGCATTTTGATTCCTGATGGTTTTTTGTCATCAGCTATAAAATCTGAATTTTACCTTATGTTTATATCTTTTTGTAGATATTCGTATGATATCGTGAAGCAGACTCTGGGAGATGATTGGATTCATCTAAGACCAATTATTGCCCTACTGAGCAGAGATATTGTTATTCAAGGGAACCTAACAGACCAATATATAAGTCGTTATCAGAATTGTCAGCAAGCAGGTATCTCAGGTATGCATTCAAGACATGACTGGATTTACATCTCAGGAGCCCAAGGGCACATAAACCTGGTGCTATAAACCTTAAACTATGCAGTGATCCATTCCACCCATGTGACCTGTGCCCCCATAGCCTGTAATCTCCCTCCCAATAACCCTGTGAATTGGTAATGAATCCATGCATACAATCTTAAGATAGAAATACTCAAACTATTATTGTTGTGCTAAATACATTTAAGTTTTACCTGATTTTTTGGCTTTTGGTTGTTTTATTTAGTAATTGTATATATATATATATATATATATATATATATATATATATATATATATATTATTTTTTCTTACAATTTGTAAACAATATCACTATCACTATCAACAATCAGGCCTAATCATAAAGGAAAGCCAGGTACCCATGGGAAGTGGGATTCATGTGACGTCTGAACAGAATCCAAGACAAGAGGTTGGAATGTAATAGCTGCAGTTTTCAAGGAAGCTTACAATGTCTAACTGGAGGGTCATTTAAATCAGTGGCAGGGGGGGCATCTAAAAGAGGCATTTCCTGCACTTCATACCAGCCAGAAAAGCTCAAAGCCCAGCCCCCATACTTACCTTATTCCATGATTGTTAGATCTAGCCGCGAAATTGCGAGCCATGTGATCACTTTCAGCATGTGGGTGGGCGTTCACTTATGTGCGTAAGCCATAGACATGGGTCCATGATGCAGGAGCCATTTGGGATGGATACAGGGAGAACAGACACAAACAGGAAACAGGTTATGGGGAAACTGTCCAGAAACAGGTAGTTGAAGGACAAAAGAGGAAGAGGTAGCAGACCTTGAATAGGTAGAGATAGAATAGACTATACATGGGTGACCAAGAACATAAACTATGACAAGAGTACAGATTTACGGTAGGTAGCAGAAAGGCAAGCAGATGACCACACTGTTGGGTTGCTTTATTTGCAGTGACAGTCTGTGGAGGGGGGTGGACCTAGATTGGACCTCGTCCACCCCCACCTATAGACCCCCAAAACAAAAATTAAAAACGAAACCTCGGGACTCACCTTTTCTGCTCTCTTTTTCTGGTTTCCAACCCATGTGACAACTACCATCCAGTTACTGTTCCCATGGGTCCAACAGCCGTCACAAGGGTCCAGGGTTGCCCGCTGGTGGATCCTGTTCCGGAAGACTTTTCGGGGATTGTTTTAGGCTTGTCGGGGGGGTACATCACCAATCGGGATGAGGATACAGGAGGCCAGAGGCCCATACAGGACATGGCAAAGAGGGCAAGAAAACTATGTGCACCTGAGGGAGAATGGAGATGTATGTGTTGGAAGCCACAGTAATCCCATCATGGCTGCTCCCAGAAGCTATTTAGACTGTACTGTCTCTTTTTAACTTTTAAAATTCCATTAAAGCGGTACAATGCCCATTTTTTTTCCAAGCATCTACTACCATTACAGTTCAAGAAAGGGAGAATGCCAGAAAATACAAAAAGACAAAAAAACAGACATGCCCAAAGGGAAACAATTAGGGCCCTACCAGGGAAACAATTACATATTGCTGATCCTCACACAGTGATTACTCCATTTGATGTGTTGAGCTGTTTCAGTAAAAATGCTTAATATGTTTAGTCCTTAGTAATTTATGTAAGTATATATTTACTTATTGAGTAATTTTGGTTTTTCAAAAGTACTCAGCAAATGTACTTTGTTTTTAGAGTTAAACTTTAGGGTGGTAATAATTGGCTAGTTAGTTAACATTTGTAGTATTTTAATTAATTGACTCTTACTTTATTAGCTTTAAATAATTGGTCAATTAGATTTGTTTATTTAAAGCTAAAGCACAATGAATACCCTGGAGTGTCTTTTTTTAATGAGGCCTAGTTTGTGTCCTTTGTCTTTGTTGTTGTTATTAAAGTTAAGGCCCATTGGGCAACCTTAAGCCTGTACCTAGGACAGCTACCTGCTGGGGGAGCTGTAAAGTGTGCCATTACACACAATGTGTCTGCAATTAACCCTTGCACATGCACACTGTCTGTATTTAACCCATTGTGCCCTCTTACCCTGTACTACTAAGAGCATTTCTATGGCTTGTGGGTGGGGGCATCTGGGAGGACGTCATAGCCTGCACTTTTAATCTTGGGGGCTAAGGATTGGCACACACTACATGCTCGATTCAGCACCACGAGTCATTGCGCATGAGTAAAATACATTTACGTTTTTCCCCTTACTCCCGATTCAGCAGACATTTTGGTGAGTTTTTTCAGCGTAATGTGCGCATTGAGCCAAATCTCACACGTATATTTACTCAGAAAATGTGCTCAACTGGATTTTGACGAGCAGTAGTAAGGAGTAAATTGATCACTTGCTTTTTTCATTGCTAAAACCTATGCCAGCAATAGCCGGCAAAGTTTTATAAAATAAAAGTCAGCAATTGCTTTTTTACTATCCTCTTTCCTGGGGACGCCCTCTCCACCACCTCCCTCCTGTCACTTGTGAGTCACATTCCACAGAGGCCCCACCTTTCTGTATAAAATGCCAGGGTAGGGGTTGGCCTGTTACCTGCTGAAATTGGTGAGTGATATGGCGGAACCTCTCCCAGTTACCTACACCCCCATTTGGTATGCTGGGGGTGAGGAAGAGCCTGGTTCCCATCAGCATACTGAAAGGCAAGGGGCCAGGCGCCATGGCTGGGTTACCACCCGTTATGCCTGGTGCCTGGACTAGTTGGCTTAAGGGGGCACGCTTTTTATAAAAAAAAATGTAAGGCCATAGTAAAAAATGTAAAAGGCAATTGCCAGCTGTAATTTTCATTGATAAAAACCTTTCATTGATAAAAGACGACTATAGAGGCATAGCTTTTATCAATGGAACTGACTTCGCTTCAGTTAACTGTCATGTGAGTTGTAAATCGGTGCATACATAAAAATGTACTCATGGGTGCACATGCGTTACTGGAGTGCATGTGTCCCTGAATCATGCATCCCATGATACACTTCCTCATGGGCCAGCAACGGGAACTGAGAATAAAGTGAGCCGTGCTGAATTGAATCTTATATATATTTATTTAAGGGGGATTGGAGGGGATACTGCACATGCATACAGTGCAAATTAATTTTGGGGGCTAATGGAGAATATGCACATATCCTGCATATTCAATTTTGGGAGCTAAGGCAGATTTGCTTCTGGGGACAGCTCATTTTTGGGTGTGGGAAGTTTTGTGCGCACTCTGCATATTAGTTTCAGGGCAATAATGAGGGATTTTTACAGACTGAGGGGGTAGTTTATTTATGAGTGCTGGATGAAACCATAGGGCAACTAAAACACTATATACTGCCCTAATTATAGTAAAGTTATAAAAAAAAAATAATACCCAACATGTACAAGCTTACTATTCATAATTTACTTACTATACCATACAATTGTTTCCATTTTGACAGAATTATTTTGTACTTTTTATTTTTGTTTTTTTTACCTGTTTGGACAATTTATTCTTGTAAAAACGATTTATTGTGAAATTATTAAATGCAAGATGTACAAAACCAATATGGGAATGTTCTCCATTTTCTTTAGATGCTCTTTAAATATACTATCAGAACAATAGACAATGCTAAAAGTATGCACAAGGGGATGCTGGTATTGCTAAGCAAAGTAAAACGTTTAATGCACTAATTATTATTATTTTGTGTATAAAATACCATCACATTCTGCAGTGGTGCACAAGGTAGAGAATTCAGACAGGGCATATAAATCACTTAAATTGACAATGATAATAGGATACATAAGGAATGAAAAGCCCTGCCCTTGGGATCTTGCAATCTACCCGATCACAAAGGTTGTGTCAAAGGCAGAATGTACTAAGCCTATGCTCGACTGATTAGATGAGACTTATACAGTATGAGCGTTCCAAGTTCTGGAGATGAGTGGGAGTAAGTGATGAGCACTGAAGACAGGAGGTCCTGGCAGGGTTGACTACAGGAGAAAAGTCGGATCAGGGACAATCCAGTTTGGAAGCCCTCCAGCCGGATAGTCCAGCAGAATCCGGCATTTGCTTCTCCTGAATTCCGGATAGAGAAGCTCCAGTCACCACATCCTGTGAACTAGTATAAGGGTCCCTTCAACACCTTGCCAGTTCACAAACAATTAAAAAAACAGAACTCACTGTCGCCGCATCTTCCTTCATGTTCCAACCGGTCTGCTGCTGGCGGGAGCGCCTATTGCATCGACCCCGCAGGCATCTGTCCTTCCTTGGTGTTCCGACAAGCTAATCCTGGCTTTCCGTGGCAGGAAGGCTTTTATACCACAAGGCGAGGAGTCTCTGTGGAATCCTCCCATATGACTAATGACATCACTGGAAGGGAGGGACATGGAGGGAGATTCCTGTGGTAATATAGTATAAAAGTCTCCCAGGGTTAGCTTAGCGGGACACCATGGAAGGAGGGGGGGGAAATCCCCCCCACCACACATGCCAGTGGGGAGGCTGCAATAGTTGCTCTCTGCTAGCAGCAGACCAGCACCTACCTCTGCCCTGAAGGGGGGCTCTGACATGAAGGAAGATGCAGCGATGGTGAATTTTTTCTTCTTTTTTTAACTGTTTGTGAACCGGTAAAGTGCCCAAGGGTTCCCTATACAATTTCACAGAGTAGTGATGGCCGACACCACTAGTCTTAACCATAGTTGAGGGTTAAAGTGGAGGGACTGGAGAAGCGAGAGATCTCAGTCAAATACTCAGCTGTACTTAGTACATATGTTGTATATTTATCAGTTTGCTATGTAACTATCATTTCCCCGATCATTTTTGTATAATGAATATTAGTTCTGTGTCATAATATCTTTGTACTCTCCTTTCAGATATTACAGAGTGCCCTTACGATACTAGTGAACACATTCTTGGATCCCAAAGTTTGGGTTTGATGTTCATGGCACAATCTTTAAAGGATGAACCTACTGTGGTCCACATCTCAGGAGTCCAGTTCCGCTACACTGGCCAGGCTTTCAAGAAGCCCCTCAGCAGTATAAGTATTTTTGGGAATACCCCAATGCATGGTATGGATAATGAATCCCACTGCAGCATATCTATAGTAATAAATGATGGCAGTTGTTTAGTTTGGCCTAAGCCAAAACCAAGATTGACTAGGCTGGTCTTTACACAATGTAAGACACATAAACCGTGATATCCAAAAGCTATGATGGGCTGCACCGGTTCAGCACAGGCCGACATTTCCCAGCATAGCATGCACAGCAGTATCACTAATCTATTCCTACCTCAGTGTACTCACACACCACATATATACTATATACTACTCTGCTGAGCACCAGTTGGAGGGCTTGCATCCTTTTTGCTGACTTGCTCACTCCTATAGAACCTAATGGGAATGTGTTATTAGATCAGCAGCTGGATTTTTTTTTTTTTTAGAATAAATTAATTGAAAGTTCTAACACCTTAGTTTTACTGTGTGCAGATATTTTTGTTAAAGTGGACCAACACCCACGGGTGATCGGTCCGGGAATCTATAAGATTCCCGGGCCGATCACCCCCCACCCCGCGGGACATCCGAGATCGGGATGTCCCGCGGGGTGAAACCCCCCCAAACACCCCAAACTCCTTACCTTATCTTCGACGGCGGCCGGCCGCCGCCGCCTCCCTCGCGCTCCTGTAGGCGTGCTCACGCCCGCGCCGGCCGTCTGCGAATGGCCGGCGGGGGCGCGCGCGCGCCGAAAGTGACGCGAGGGAGGCGGCGGCGGCGGCTGCCGCTTAGACGTTCCTGATCCTCGCTTGTACGTCGGCGCTGGGAGCGGGGAGAGGTGAGTTTTTCGGGGGGTTAGGGGGGGTTTCACACAGCGGGGCACCCCGATCGGGGGTGCCCCACCGAAGTGGACCAAGACCCAGGATAGTCAAAATCCTGGGTGTTGGTCCACTTTAAAGTTTATGAAGGAAATGTATTTTCTTAGAGATTATGTCGTCATTTTATTTACCTGTTTATATACACTTGTATATACTCCACACATTTAAACAACTATTTTTATAATTTCCATTTTATGAAAGTGCACTTTATTTTTTTTACCTTATGTAGTTTGTCTCTTTTGGTATGCTTCTGTAAAGCAGATGAAAAACCCAGGATTTTTACTGATCAGGGTTTTGGCCAGGTTTCTGAAAGCCTATGGTTTGCCCATTCACACGCCTGGATCCACGCACCCACGGCACAAGTGCAGGTTCTCCTTAAATGAGAACTCATTGACATCCGCGTTCATACCTGGCAATGAGTTCTGAATAAACAAATTTCTGGGCACCTCCTGCTAGTCACAGGTGCTGCACACACCTGCCGGCAGACATTCGCATATGCTGCTGGAGACCACTCACTCACCGAGGGAATGATTCCTAAAGTGAGTATCCGAGGAAACCAGGATTAACAGCAGACCACATGCCAAATCGACATGTCCCACAGAAAAGGTTTCATCTTACGTGACTAGACTCCAGGGCCGGTTCACTCCACAGCACAGAGTAAGGTTATAAAATGATGTATAGTTAGCAAACACTATTTAATCTCATTGTACAATCCTTATGAAATCTTGAGGTATCTAATAACATAATCTAGTTGCATCACACTACCAATTAGCTTTGATTGTTGCACTTAGGTATTGGGCAGCCTATGTCAGTATCTGGGCCGATTATCTTCTTTCTTTATTGAAGCACATCTTATATTATCTCAGGCTATATTCTGAATTAAAACACAAAATGGTCCTTATTTTTATAAAATAGTTTAAGCTTATTGAGGCCTAAATCTTAAGTTTTGCATTTGGTGGATTTTTTGGCCACCATGTAATGAAAGCTTTAGGTGTTAATTGCCAATATGTGTGGCCATTCAGTAAACATTACTTACAATTTCTAATGAAAATAAGGTCCATTTCATGATTTATTTTAAAATAGGGCATGGGAGTGATTCGAAGAAAATAGAACATTACATTAGTTTATGTGAATAGAATATAGTGCTTTATATGTTTGTTATTTCACTTTCACTTCGAGCAGTAGGACCAACTGTCTGTAAATCTAAAGTTTTCCTGCAGTTAGACTTTAAAAATCAAATTAAATAAAGTATCACATTACTCTAGGTGCAAATCATGCTCTCCCTTAACGGAATCACACCTTGTTTCATCTCATTTCTTAATTTGAAATAAAGCAAGAAACAGTCCTAATGTACATAAGATATTTTAAGGTAAATTTACCGAATCAAGGCCTCAAGCTTTAAAATAATTTAAAAAACTGTTCTCTATTCATTGAATCATGCCTTATTTTAACATGTCCCTTATTCTGAAATAAAGTATGACTTCTTTTGGTGAGATATTTTTGGAAAGTTTACTGAATCAGTGCTACTATGTTCAATAGAAAGGCACACTATTTTTTCTCCAGTGTTATCCTCTGCATTGCTAATCTAGAGGGATTTTCACTAAATAAATGTGGAAATACTTGTCAGTTGACCAATACTGTGTAATACTGTGCTGTGTACTTACTGCAGGTTCCTATATTCAAAAATGTGTTATGATGAATTCCTTTGCTCGAGGCATCAGTCTATCTGGCGTATCCCACTTTATGATAAAGGAAAATATATTGTACAATATTAAAGGCCATGGCATAATTGTTGGTGAGTTATTACATACTGATACTAGGAGGGGTAATTGCACTAATTATTGTTCAGAACTAATCATCTAATCATCATTTATGTGTTTATTCATTTCAATAAAGGAGCACTATTCAGAAAAATAGTCCCATGATATAAATCCACATAAATATTCTAGATAGCAAGAGAGGGGGTCACATATACAGCCTGCATCAAAAATATTACAGACAAGCATGTTTATTCCTTTTAGTTAAAGGTAGAAGATTCTGGAGTGACAGGTTTTGAATGTTCCATTCTGCTTTTATAGGGGAGATCTGCTCAACACTCACACAAGCTGAGTTGCCCGATACCAGTGGTTTGAAACTCACCCGCATCAGCAGTCTTGCCCACCCTGCAGCCCAGAGTCACTATCACCTTACATCATGGGGGACGGTTCAGAGCCAGGTGATTTCATTGACTTTCATTGTCTATCTGGTGTAAGTTTTTATCTGGCTCCGAATCAGCACCAAGTTAGACAATGAAAGTAAATGGCGGTTTTCTCTCCTAGAAAATGAGAGAATTCTTACTTGGCTCCGAATTGACCCCATGGTGATTGGATGTCCCCACTTCATTCACACTTATGACTAACTGATGCTAATTGCTAACTGAGTGACTCCACAGTTTTACCTGTCACACTCGCTTCTACCCTTTTAATTTGAAGGATTTAAATTCTGATGGTTCGATAAACTCCTTCCAGTAGAACCAAATCTTTCTCTATCATAGAGGTCAGCAGTTATAGGTATAATCCGTATTAAGTTTGGTTTCCTGTATACGTGTGATCCAGGCTTTGTAAAATGCAACTGTCATTTAGACCGCATTCATTAACTAGAAAATTATAGTGCAAAAGGGCTGAGGCCACAAGGAAGGTCTAGATCTTTTTAATCATTTTTATAATAAAAGCCTTATTTATCAAGGGCTAGCGCCAGGTAGTGTCTGACGAGCGCCAGGTACCGCCAGCTAACGGCGGCTACCGAATCAAGTACGCCCGGCGGCGGTCACAATGACGCATTTATCACGCTAAATGAGGCTAGCGCCGGCGAGAGCGTCAGCTAGCGCGGGATTCATCATGTAACCGACTGCAACGAACAGCGCCGCTGCTAATCCCATCACAGCGACAGGTATGACCTGGCGCTCCCTGGCGTGGTCCAATGCATTTCAATGGAGCAATCTTTAAATAATCACAATTAATTGCTATTAATGTTTTTTTTTTTTTTTTTTTAATGTCAAAAATTCTGTGACCACTTCTGCAATGTTAGGTTTTTTTTTTAACTAAAAAAATAAAAAAATTAAAAATTGTGCAGAATTGATATTACAGGTCTGATATTCATGTATTCATATTACAAAATGTTTAGAAAAACTTGTATAATTTTTACATATAAAAAAAAAAGTTGTTTGGGGGTTAAAAACTACTTTACACACATCGCCGCCAGCGCTCTGGGGTTTAAACAAGGAATTCACAGCGTGAGAAATTTTTGAGCGTGATTTGTTAATGAATCTGCAGCAAGCCGTTCGCTCTGGCCATTCGCTGTCAGGCGCACCCATACAATGCAGAACCTGTGAAACATCGACCCCTAACCCCGTATTCAACATTACCGCACACCGACTGAGTCGCTGTCAACAAGCAAACCCCGGCCAAGCACAGCGAATACTAGCTGGCGCTGTGAAAATCACGCTACTGGCGCTCATCTGTCGCTACCTGGCGCTATTAATGAATCGGCCTCTAAGACCCTTGATCTTATAACGAAACGGCACGGTCCTGGAACATGACCAAAACATTTTGGAAAAGTGTTTTCTTCCCTACATCGCCAGCAAAGGCGGGGGGGGGGGTTGTTATTCAAAGCCATTTTATCATTGGATACAAATGATTTCACTAAATGCATATATGTTTTAGGAGAACATTTACATGGATTTCTTGAAATTAAGAAGAATCTGCTGATAAACATCTTAGGAAGCAGCGGTCTCTCCAATATTGAATCCTTGGCCCCGGCTGCGGTTTATCTCATGTCACCGACCAACACAGTTGAGGTACGTAAATAACCCATGTTAGATTGCTTTGCTTTGAAGGCCAAGTTGCAATTGTATGAGAATGTGGCCCTTATTCATCAAGCGATAGCGCCAGGTAGTGTCTGACGAGCGCCAGGTAGCGGCAGCTAACGGCGACTACCGACTCCAGTACGCCCGGCGGCGGTCACAATGACGCATTTATCAAGCAAAATGAGGCTAGCGCCGGCGAGAGCGACGGCTAGCGCGGCATTCATCATGAAGCCGGCTGGACCGAACAGCGCCGCTGCAAATTCCTTCACAGCGACACGTATTACCTGGCGCTACCTGCCGCTCTCCCATACATTTCAATGGCAGACGCTGCAATGATTGTTTTTAGTGGTTTTGGGGTTTTTTGCTTTGGGACAAAATTCCACACATGTTTATATTGATATGTTTTATGAATCTAGCTGGTTATTTATCTTTTTTTTTTTTTTTTTGATTTTTCACAATGTAATGTTGTGAGTGACATGGGAATTGCATCTCCTCCACCCAAACTCATTGGCCTCAAAAGCGCTGGTTTTCCACACAAACGGGGCTTGTAAAGCTATTTTGTAGCCTGTCAGGTTGGGCGGTCACGTTCGCTCTTAGAAATTGTCAGCGCCCAAGCTATTCGGCAGCCCTGTCCTTGATGAATCTGTGTTGGTCAGTGTTTGTGCAGTCGCTGTTTGAATTCGCTATGTGGCGGCGCGAGCGTCGCTGTGCCTCGGTGCGCTGCGTTGTGCGGCGCTGTGCTGTTCATACATGTGCCCTTCTGCCATTTGCAAGGAATTCACTTCCCGCGACCCCAGTCGTTGTTAATGAATACACTGTAGTTGTGAGCGTGCCTGGCCCCATATTGCAGGATTAACATTCAGTCGTACCAGCTCATAACAACCCGTTATGCATTCTCATGTGTGCCACATTTTCAGGTAGTTGTCTAGTTAGATTGTGTGATGACTTTGTGAAGCAATAATCTCTGTATATTTAAGCACAACGGTGTATGCTTTAGAAGGACCTATGCATTACAGTATGTAGAATCCCCAGCTAAATCAAGCTAATAGTTCGTTGCGCCTTTGCCCCTAGCTTGTTTTGCAGCGTCATTTTAATGTTTTTCCGCCACTTAGCTTGCACATAGCTGATATTAGCTTGTCCCTGCTGCGCGCATGTTTTTTGGGGAATTTTGAAGCACAGTTGCTTGCGTCATATCCGGTTCCGGGATCCTCCTTTGCGTTTCAACGCCACCTTAAGGTAAAACTGTCTTGCGCTTATGCCAATAGCTTGTTTTTCAGCGTCATTTTAATGTTTTTCCGCCACTTAGCTTGCACATAGCTGATATTAGCTTGTCCCTGCTGCGCGCATGTTTTTTTGGGAATTTTGAAGCACAGTTGCTTGCGTCATATCCGGTTCCGGGATCCTCCTTTGCGTTTCAACGCCACCTTAAGGTAAAACTGTCTTGCGCTTATGCCAATAGCTTGTTTTTCAGCGTCATTTTAATGTTTTTCCGCCACTTAGCTTGCACATAGCTGATATTAGCTTGTCCCTGCTGCACGCATGTTTTTTTTTTTTGTTTTTCAGCACAGTTGCTTGCGTCATATCCGGTTCCTGGATCCTCCTTTGCGTTTCAACGCCACCTTAAGGTAAAACTGTCTTGCGCTTATGCCACTAGCTTGTTTTCAAGCGTCATTTTAGTTTTTCCGCCACTTAGCTTGCACATAGCTGAGAATAGCTTGTTGCTGGGGCGCGGTGCGTATTTTTGTTTTGTTTTGTTTTTTATTTGTCTCATGTCGCTAGCGTCATTTCCGGTTCCTGTTTCCTCCTTAGCGTTTCCAATATGGCTCCCAAACGGCGAGTAATGCGCCTCCCCAGCTCCTCCTCAGAATCCGGACCCACCACCCCTCCCCCACATCCCCCACCTACCTCACCTTCCCCAAATACCACCCCTCCCACCCATTCCCCTCCTGGGCCCCAAAAACAAAGGCGCACCCGGGTGGATAGCCGGGTAAATGGCCAGGTTGTGAAAGTGAGTATTTTAGTTATGTATTTTTAGCTTAAAAATTTATAAACACACAGGGTGGATAGGGGCAGAATTTTTATTGTTTTTAGGCCAAAATTTAACACTCCACATGGGGCATCCCCATTGTGGATGTCCTGCTTGGATGGCCCCCCCCCCCCCCCTGGAGGGCCCTAAAAATTACCTCTGCCCCGTCCCATCTGTGCATGCGTGAGTTGCGGATGCCTATTGCGCTTACCTCTAGCAGGGTGTACCCCTGCGCCATACATATTTTCATTTGGTGTGCAGGCGCACTCCCTGTTAGAGTCAAACGCCACATGCGTACTTTGCCGTGCAGACACAGCTGAGCTGGTATGCACCTCCCAAGGCCCTTGGATGCGCATACCACACCGGCGTGGAGCGCTGTGTTTGGCTTGCGGAGTGACGTGGGAGTGTCCTCAGCGGTGTATTTGGGCCCTTCAAAGGGGGTTGCAGACAGTGGGCCACCCACAATAGTTGTGGCCCAAAAAAGTGCACCCAAACCCAGAATAATGTAAATCCTGGGTGTGGGTCCACTTTGATCTTGTCTCTGTATAACTGTTTATGACATTGTTCTGAGGTCATGTATTAATTTTTTTAATATTTTTTTTTTTTTTTTTTCCTAGGACTTCTGCCTGGCCGAATACGACTATGCCCGAGGAGCGAAAAAACGCCTTGCCATGGAGGTGAAGGCCACTGTGTCCCGGCGCTTCAAGACCGACCTGACCATCCGGGCGATCCAACAAAAATGGTCAGATTTTAAGCGCCGGGACCCAGAAGGCGTGTACCGCCTATATGATGCCTACGCATCAGGTAAGTTAAAGCTTATGTTCTTTTTTGCCTTTGTGCAGAATCATCTGCTAAGCTGTGTCCTTTTTTGCTCTTTATATTAATTATTTGCTTTCACCCCCTCCACACAGATAAGCGTCCTCCCCTGGGGAAACGTGGGAAGGGATTCCTCCCCCGAACCAGGCAGGCGGACTCGGGGGAGTCATCGGGGGAGGGTCCCTCCCGCGGGTCCTATTTAGAGGACCCAGGGGAGGAAGGGGATGACGCCCCAGAGGAGTGTGCTGCTGGGGGGCAGGCTGGATCAAGCCTCAGCTCCTCACACTCTGAGTCTGAGGACTCTCACCAGGCAAGGGGCCACTCTCAAGCAGGGAGTGAGAGGGAGGAGGGTGGCCCTTTGCCTGGTGGATCTTCTGAGCAGAGTGTGAGGAGCCGAGGCTCCCCGCCTCCTCCTCAGAGCCCTCCCTGGGCTTCAAGTGGCGCTTCATCCCCTGGTGAGTTTACATGTTTTAATTGTTAGTCTGTGACAGGTTTCATCTGACCATTTGTGCTTAGCCCTTGCCATTCCTCTGTAATTTGCAGGGCATCATATAGGCGGCACCTCCATGGATTTTTGGCGTCAAATCCTCCTCGGGCATAGTCGTGGTAAGTGTATGTTTTTAGCCAGCTCATTTTGGAATTTATGTCATTCCTTAAAGTGGACCCACAAACATTGATGATATTGCTTGGATTCTGGCGCATTCCCTGCCCAATCACATCCCTCACCCAGGGCCACCCCCCAACCAAACACCACAAACTACTTCCCTCTTTGGGGGTGGCAGAAGCCATTGTCCCTGCCTCCTGTGTGGCACTCGAGATGTGTGTGCGCCTGCGCTCTGTTTCATACTGGCATGCGCGTGCGCACACACTGGAGGAGTGATGTGCGGAAGGCAGGGGCGGTGGCGGTCTAAAATTGTGTTGCTCTGCCAAAGTAGACTAAAACAATGAATATTCACAATCCTGGTTCTTGGACCACTTTTAACAGACACGTTTCCTGGTCCATTGTCTCAGCTGGTTTGCTAATGTACATTAACATCACAAACCACACTACAGTGCTAGCCAACTGGCAACCACCCCTATGTTTCTGGCCACACCATGATGTGTGCTAGCAATAGTTAATTTACGTGAAGTAGTTAGGGCAAACACATGTTGCACACTGGTAACATTAGCCATTAAATTGGTAATGAGTCATTTACATTGCAATGTAAAGGTTAGTGCCAGATTTTCATAATGGATACATGTGGCAACCATAAACACTTCACATTAACTAATGGACCAGGAATATAGCAAATATTGTTTAACATGTATGTAAACTTTTTTTTTTTTTGGGAGGTAAGACTCCATAACCAGATTGATGTCCAAACTTCGGGTGTCATAGCTCCACTAAATGTTGTTTTGTATTTTGTTTTTTTATGGACAGATGTCGCTACGCAGACGGAGGCAGAATACCTCCTCCCCACACCAGCTCCAGGGACGGCCAGCAGCATGGGCCACCGCCACAGCTGCGATGGTGAGTACATCCAAATTCATATGGGTAAATACTTTTGAAACATTTCTCTTCTAGTTACATATGTAGAAATTTTAAATTTACCAATGTGTGATTTTCACACACATCTAGGTTAAATGTGTTTGGACAATAATCAAACATGCCAGTCACCATCCTTGATAGTTGCCTCACATTCTTGTTACGGACACATACGGACTATTTGTGGCGTATAGACAACCAAATGGGGCTGATTAGGTGTTTACCCATAACATTATAGGGCAAACTTCCATCATCCTTAGGCACTGATGTTTGGCTGGGACTAAAGACATAAATGTCCTTACTTGGCCATAAACATTATTACATTTGCAAGAGTTAACCTGGCCCAACACCAAGGGTGTTTAATGTGCATTAAACATTTAATTTGCCAACAACTAACAACTAACACCCCGCGGAACATACGATAAGTGCAGGTACCGCGGGTCCAACCCACCAAGCAAACCCCTAATTATCGGAACTTATCTTCCGCTGGCTCCCGCGCACCACTCCAGACGTGCATTTTTCCCCCCTGGGCCGCTGTGAATGGCCGCCAGGTCCCCATGAGCAGCCAGAGAGTGACATGCGTGAAGAGGCGGCGGAAGAGGAGTGTACATTCCTGTTCCCTGCATAGACGTTAGCGTGCGTTTTTTGTGCCAATCACGTTGGAGCATGGAGAGGTGAGTGGCTATGGATTACTGTGTGTATACACACATCAGGGGAAAAACAGATCTGTGAGCAACAACAAAGTGGCCCAAAACCCATGACAAACTATATTGTGGGTGTTGGTCCACTTTAAGAGTAAAGGTATGTGGTCCTAACATGTTTTCCAGCCAATATTAAAACTTTAATTTAAAATGTTAGGGGCACATTGTTCACCAATGTTAATGTGAGTGTTAGCAAGTTAGAAACACTGACATTACATTGCTACATCTGTGTATGTTGAGTTCCCAATCAAATTCTAATATATTATTTTTATTCACATCTCTACAGCTTGTATACGCCAGCATCGCAGACTGTGGCGGGCCTTCCGCCAGATGAAAGGGATGCTGCTGGCCATGAAGAGGCGTCGGAGACGTTAGGGTGGGGGGGATGGCTGCCATGTTCAATTTTCCTGCCTTTGTTGGCCTATGTTGGCCGTGTTTGGCCAATTTATTGGATTAAAATTTTTTTTACCAATAACTGTGTTGTTCCTTGACCAGCATAGGTTTTGATTAAAAAAAACCATTATGTCTAAAATTAGGCAGCCATTTGTAGCCAGTACATGTTTACACCATAGTAAGCAATGTTAACTAATGTGGCACATAAATGGTGGCATAATATTAGAGATGATTGAGCAAATCATCCATGACTGTGTATTTAGCTTTCACATGTATGGATAAACACAAATTAGAGGTGGTTTTCAAAAATATATTTACATAAATCATAAGAAAAAGGTTTACAAATTAATATTCTTGGCTGGGTGGCCGGGGAGGTTGGGAGTCATTGCTAGGGGCGGTGTTGGGGGACAACAGTGCAGTAAAAAATATAGACTGCTGTTGTATGAGCTGTTGTAGCAACAACAAAGTTTGGTCCTGCCGCTGTATTGCCTCTGCCTGGCGCTGTATTGCTTCTTCCTGGCGCTGTACAGATTGCTCGATAACATTGGCAAGGCGACCAAGGTCCTGGTTCTGTTGTAGGTTTTGCCTTAACTGGTCCACCTGGCGCTGCAGGCCCTCATTTTGTTGCTGACACATCAGCACCTGATTTTCCAACGCCGCAATGCGCTCATTAGTTCCATCACGCGGCTGTTGGCGACTGTAGTCCTCCAGCATCCGGACCCCTAGTTGGTAGAAATCGGCACTGGTTGGTGCCACACCTCCTCTTGCTGTGGTTGGAGGCTAAACAAATAGTAAACCACATTTTAGTGAAACGGAACAAATGCAGTTATGCCCCTCCCAAAAGTTACCATAAACACTCACTAGACAACTTACCCTTGTCTGAGCCTCTGAAGCTTGGCCACATGGGACTTGGGAAGAGGTCCCAGCTTGGGGTTCTGGTTCCGCCTCCTGCCAAAACAACAATGAAAGGAAATGTTACATGTTGCTTCTTCCACTACCCACGAATATGCCAATGGGTTTCGAGGTCGTCTACATCAGCCATGTTACCTGCGTGTCCTCCGGCCCAGGTAGGCTCGAGGTATCGCTGCCAGAGAGTCGCAAATCAACATCCGAGATGTCGGGCAAGTTGGCATATGCTAAACAGGAAAATCAGGTTAGTAGGTCTGTGGGCCAAACTCTAATGTAACCTGGTTAGGCTATCGAGGCCATACCTCTAAAAAGTTTAAAAATACACACTAGACCAAAGGTCTCGGTTAAACTCAGATTGTTAACATGTATGTTACAGGGCTAAGACGCACTAATTTCTGCAAATCTCATCATAAACATTGCTTAAATTAAACATACCCGCAATATCCCAGATGTCTGGAGTGGGGTCCTCACTCGAGCTTGGACCTTGAAAATACATGTGGACACACAAGTTGCCAGAAGCAAGTGGCACAACATTAGAGCCAAAATACAGACTAGAGCAAGGCAAAACCACTTACCCTCATCTCTGGCAGCTGGAACTTGAGGGGCCCTTTCTGGACAGCCACTTCCGATATTCGGGTCAACTAAAACAAATTAAAAATGTGTCTAAATAATCAGCAAACTACTACAGGGAATGTTTGGCTAAAAATATGTCCGCAAATATACATTGCTATCACTAAAATAACTAAGAGACTGACCCTGGGGAGGCAACCAGCACTCCCAAGAGGCATCTTCAAGTTTACCAAGCAAACATGTAGCTTAGTAGACTAACAAAATTGAACCAGTGTAACCTAAACAGCAGAAAGGATACATTATGTATTGCTGTACACACCAACAGGGTCCTGTTGACCGGCAACATCGGAAGTGGGGTCCAAAGATGAACCAGTCACTTGGCCTACCAAGAAAAAAGACAAATGAGACACATGCACTTGAGTCAAAGTGGATCAAGCAAGGTGAACACATGCACTTACCGACATCCAAAGAGTAGGTGGGATCCGGAGGAGATGCTGGGGCCAAGGGCATGGGAGCTAGGCCAAAATAAAACCAACATTGAGCCATAGCTAATGTGCGTGCCAAAATACAACATGCATTAAGGTGTGTGAGCAGCTCTTTCACTAATATTGACTAATCAAGCCAAGTGTGGCTCACACATTGATATGCCGATATATGGCTACACATCTCTGGCATCCTACATATCTACACATGTTAGGGCCTTGTTAGTTACTGCCTGTGAGTGTTACAGTGGGCGTGCAATTAGGCCGCACGCACATATTATTAATAGTCAACAGGGCAAACCTTTATTGCTTGAGCTGCTCCCACACCCATTTGTTTAGAAAAAAACCAGCAAACAAATAATGGGTAAATACCTTCAATGGCAGACTGGGGTAGCCTTGAGGTTGCTGGAAGGGCAGGAGCTTGGGTGTCCGGAGCCACATCCCGGACAGCAGCATGTGCACCTATGCATAAAGCAACAGACAGAAAAGTTACAAATGTTTTAGCTATAATGTAATACTTCACAGGTCCTACAGTTAGTTGGTCAGAATGTAAAAATGCTAATCACAGACATTAACATTAGGTTATTGTAAAAGCCAGAAAATATGTACCTTCAGCCCAACCGGTGGTGTCATCCCCAGGATCCACACCCTGCAGCCGAGCCAGTGGGATTTTGGCCTTCAGCATCTCCTCATACGGCCTGTAGGTACTCTTTGGAGCCTGGATGAACCCACTGTCCACATCAAGATCGTGATTCATCTTTTTCATAAGGGCCCCTCGCAAAGTGTAGAAGCGTTTCCTGCAGGATGGACCACTACGTGGGTGTTGAGCTGTGCTACTAAGCTCCACACCAATGGCATCCCACAGTTTGCTTCTTTCTTGTTTGCCTATGGACTTGCTTTGGGAGCCAAATAGCAGCTCCCATTTCGCAAGTGTCAGGCGCACAAGATGATTATTCTCAGCCAAATTAAATTCAGGCTCCCTCTTGGCACCTGGGCGCTTAGCCTGGGGTGCTGCCCCACCTTCAGGCTGTGCCCTTTTCCGTAAGGGAGGTCTGCGCACAGCACCCACCAAACTCCTACTCGGGCCTGCTTTGGCCGGCAGATGTCCTGTATTTGGCTCCATCCTGTAGCTGCACACACACACAAATCAACACCCCACAAGCACGCATGCACACTACAGAATGGCATCGCAATCTCTTAGGCTTGGGCAGGTTTTATGTGCTCTAACAGCCAATCCAAAAGCAGCCCACTTAATTGATTCACACATACAGCCCAGTTCCTTCTAGGCACACCTCCACTGCACTGACAGAAGCATGTGTGTTAGCCAATTAACTCATTACAGACCTCATTAAACAAACAACACACACCCAAATCCAACAATGGACTGATGTATCTGCAACCCTTGTGACATGTGCTTAGCCTAACGGCTATATAAAAAAACAACAGCTTCACTTTCATTGGTCCCCACCTGATTTTTGGCCCATGTCCGTTAATGCACGCACGTTACGGCTCAAGTACGCTAGTAGCGCTACTAGCGTGCGCGTGCGCACTCTGTTTTACGCACACCTGGGTCGGCTAATTGGCGCCCGGAAATAGCAGAGCGACGCAAAAGGCGGCAAAGCGGACCTGTCACTTTTGAAAATGAAGTATAAAAGGAAGGAATGAACTAGGTTCTGCTATTCTTACACTGTGGCAAAGGCTGTGGTGTGGTGCTGTGCTCGCTTCCCTTAGCTCATTTGAGCCTCTGTCTGGTTTCTGTCCTCACTCTCTGTGGCTTGTTGGGTGATTTCTGACATCAGTGCTGTTTCTTTAGGAGCTTGGTTTGGGTGGCATCTGCAAATATTGTGTAGCATACAGCAAGTGAGGCTTGATTTTGGGGCCTTTTGTGGGCTGTGCAGCAACTCCCCTCTTGGTTGTGCTTAACTTAGAAAGCTGGTTTTCAGCAGGCTGGTGGTTTGGACCACTATAGTTCTGGTTTTGTGGTGAGCTGCATTGTAGCGGGTGTGTGTGTAGTGTGATTGTTTGTGTGTGTGTTGTGTGTTAGTGTTTTTTTTTGTTTATTTTTGTTTTTGTATATATCTTTAGTGTGTGTGATGGATAAGAGGGTGATGTATGGTGTCTGGGTGGATGGATGTATGTGTATGCTGAAAGAGCAGGAGGAAAGGGAGCGGGGTGTTGTGAGGCTTAGGGCACCCCGCTCCTTTGCAATCCGCCTTTCAGTATGGGACTTAAGTGACGAGCAGATCAGGAGCCGCTTCCGTCTGAATCGTGCTGCACTACAGTCCCTATATGATCAGATTAAGACCAAAATCGAGCCATCCACCAAACGCACTCACTCCATTCCAGGCATAGTACGCCTGTGTGCCACTCTTAATGTGTTGGCACGAGGGACCTTCCAGGCAACCTCAGCCCTCCTCAGCGGGATAAGCCAGGCTACTATGAGCCGCATCCTAATCCAGGTAGTTCTGGCAATTTGTGATTTAATCCCAATTTACATCAAGTTTCCTGAGGATGAGGAAGAGGTTGCCAAAATAAAACATGCTTTCTATCTGATGGGAGGGATCCCGAATGTGCTAGGGTGCGTTGATGGTACACATATCCCTTTCCGCCCTCCCCGTGCACAGGAGCTGTCCTACAGAAACAGGAAGCAGTTCCATTCATTTAATATCATGGTGGTCTGTGACCATGAGATGAAGCTGCGGGCGGTGAGATCGGGGTTCCCCGGCTCATGCCACGATTCTTACGTCTTGCAGCGGACAGTCCTGTGCCGGAAGTTTGATAACAACGAAATGCCAGCTGGCTGGCTACTGGGTAATAAATTAACCATGTCTATGTATTTTGCTAATATGTGGCCTAGTAAGGCAATTTTAAACAAACTACCACCCAAAAACATGTACTAGTACTAATTGCTGTCTCTCTCCTTGTGTTTTTTCTACAGCGGACAAGGGATATGGGCAGAGAACGTGGGTCATGACTCCGGTCAGGAACCCACGGACCTCTGCCCATGAACGCTACAATGCAGCGCATCGCAAGACCAGAAGCATTGTGGAAAGAACCATCGGCCTGCTGAAAGCACGCTTTCTCTGTTTGGCACGGCCAGGAGGAGAGATGCTCTACAGCCCACAGAAGGTTTCCAAAATCATCCTTGCCTGCTGTGTGTTACACAATATCTGTATATGTCACCGAATCCAAGCCCCCGAGGAGACAGCACTGGTGCCAGAAATCCCCAACCTGCCCGCAGATAGAAGTGAGGACACCCAGACTGGCGATGAGCTAAGGGAAAGGCTGATCACTTCTTATTTTGCGGTAAGCTAACTACCCTTCACTCTAATGCAAGTACTGCACTCCTGTTTAAATGTCTTTGACCTCCCATCCAAAAGAGCAAACAAACGCACTAAGGGGGGGTTAAGATGACCCAAACCACTCTAAGGGGGGTTTAAGATGACCCAAACCACTCTAAGGGGGGTTTAAGATGACCCAAACCACTCTAAGGGGGGTTTAAGATGACCCAAACCACTCTAAGGGGGGGTGTAAGATGACCCAAACCACTCTAAGGGGGGGTGTAAGATGACCCAAACCACTCTAAGGGGGGTTTAAGATGACCCAAACCACTCTAAGGGGGGTGTAAGATGACCCAAACCACTCTAAGGGGGGTTTAAGATGACCCAAACCACTCTAAGGGGGGGTGTAAGATGACCCAAACCACTCTAAGGGGGGTTTAAGATGACCCAAACCACTCTAAGGGGGGTTTAAGATGACCCAAACCACTCTAAGGGGGGGTGTAAGATGACCCAAACCACTCTAAGGGGGGTTTAAGATGACCCAAACCACTCTAAGGGGGGTTTAAGATGACCCAAACCACTCTAAGGGGGGGGTGTAAGATGACCCAAACCACTCTAAGGGGGGTTTAAGATGACCCAAACCACTCTAAGGGGGGGTGTAAGATGACCCAAACCACTCTAAGGGGGGTTTAAGATGACCCAAACCACTCTAAGGGGGGTTTAAGATGACCCAAACCACTCTAAGGGGGGTGTAAGATGACCCAAACCACTCTAAGGGGGGTTTAAGATGACCCAAACCACTCTAAGGGGGGGTGTAAGATGACCCAAACCACTCTAAGGGGGGTTTAAGATGACCCAAACCACTCTAAGGGGGGTTTAAGATGACCCAAACCACTCTAAGGGGGGGGTGTAAGATGACTCAAACCACTCTAAGGGGGGTTTAAGATGACCCAAACCACTCTAAGGGGGGTTTAAGATGACCCAAACCACTCTAAGGGGGGGGTGTAAGATGACCCAAACCACTCTAAGGGGGGTTTAAGATGACCCAAACCACTCTAAGGGGGGGTGTAAGATGACCCAAACCACTCTAAGGGGGGTTTAAGATGACCCAAACCACTCTAAGGGGGGTTTAAGATGACCCAAACCACTCTAAGGGGGGTGTAAGACGCCAATGTTGGTTATCAAGTTATGCATTTTTTTAAAAGAAAACACAAAACAACTATAAAGATATATACTAACTGCACTTTTCTTAATTATTCAGGCACAAAGAGATGCACCATGATCTCTACATTCCTTTTCCAACCCTTTCCTGGACTTTACTTTTCTTTTGCATTTCTGCTGGACTTTTCATTTTCTATTTCATTTATGTTTTATTATTAATTTTTTGTTAGAGAAAAAATTAAAAAAAATATAGATATATACATGTGGCTATGTGTTTAATTCTGTTGTAAGTTTCCTTTTCATTCTAATTCCTATTTTCATTTTCCTTTTCTTTCTCTGTTCTGTTTTTATTTTCCTTTTCTTTCTCTGTTCTGTTTTTATTTTCCTTTTCTTTCTCTGTCCTGTTTTTATTTTCCTTTTCTTTCTCTGTCCTGTTTTTATTTTCCTTTTCTTTCTCTGTCCTGTTTTTATTTTCCTTTTCTTTCTCTGTCCTGTTTTTATTTTCCTTTTCTTTCTCTGTTCTGTTTTTATTTTCCTTTTCTTTCTCTGTTCTGTTTTTATTTTCCTTTTCTTTCTCTGTTCTGTTTTTATTTTCCTTTTCTTTCTCTGTCCTGTTTTTATTTTCCTTTTCTTTCTCTGTCCTGTTTTTATTTTCCTTTTCTTTCTCTGTTCTGTTTTTATTTTCCTTTTCTTTCTCTGTTCTGTTTTTATTTTCCTTTTCTTTCTCTGTTCTGTTTTTTTTTTCCTTTTCTTTCTCTGTCCTGTTTTTATTTTCCTTTTCTTTCTCTGTTCTGTTTTTATTTTCCTTTTCTTTCTCATTGGTGATTTAATTGTATTTCCTTTTTAGGTAACAAATAAAAAAAAAAAAATTGTGGCTATGTGTTTAATTATGTTTTATTTTCCATTTATATTCGAAGATCTGGTAGAATTTAATTTCCTTTTACACACAAAATAAAAAAATTTTTACATTTCAAAACAAATGTGGCAATGTGTTTTATTCAGAAGGTACTGGATGGCCAGGACACAGCAAAGCTAACAGGCGCTGTGTAGAATAGCGTGGTCACACTGACTGACAGCGCCAACAAAGCTGAGGGCCAACATCATATTCAGCAATGTAGGCGTTGTTCGCAACAACGCCAGGTAGCGACTGAGGAGGCCTGCTATAGCGAATCGCTAACGCCCGCGGCTGACGCTAGCGGCGCTCATAGCGCCATACTTCAGTCGCTCATCTGTCGCTACCTGGCGCTATTGATGAATCGGCCTCTAAGTCAGATGGATAGGTGTTTTATTCACTTCCACTAAGCGGAGCACAGGATTCCCACTATGGTGCCATTCTTCTACACAGTGAAGTTACTGTAGACACTTTTCCAAAGAAACTGCAGATGGAAAGCTGCTCCACCTAGAGTCAGATAATCAGGGTAATCAGCTAAACTGGCACAATTCTTAATATGCAAAATCTGAAATTCATAGAAACATAGCAGGTTAATGGCAGAAGGAGACCATACGGTCCATCTAGTCTGCCCTTATGTGTATACTGTATGTTCTCTTTATCTTAGGATAGATGTGTGCTTATCCCAGGCATGTTTAAATTCACTGACTGTCGATTTTTCAACTCCCTCTGCTGGAAGTTTGTTCCAAGCATCTACTACTCTTTCTGTAAAATAATATTTTCTAACATTGCTCCTGATCTTCCCTCCGACTAGCTTCAGGTTGTGCCCCCTTGTTCTATCATTAAGTTATTTCTTAAAAACTCTTCCCTCCTGAACCTTATTGAATCCTTTCACATATTTAAAGATCTTAATCATGTCCCATCTCTCCCTTCTTTCCTCCAGACTGTACAATTTAAGTTCTTTAAGTCTTTCCTGATAAGTTTTAAGTTTAAGCCCTTCTACCATTTTTGTTGCCCGCCTTTAGACGTTCTATTTTTATAAACAGGGGCATCCCAAATTGAGATGCCCATGTAAAGTGGACCAAAATTCAGGGGTGGAATTGCTTGCATAGTGGCTATGCCAGCGATCCCAGGGGGTTTCACACAGTAGGGTATCACAGATTGGGATGCTCCAGGGATAGGAAAGTAGCCGGGGTGGGCAATTTAAAAGCAGAACAAAACCCAGCACTTCCTCCCCTGGAATCTGAAACGAGATGCCCCCATGTGTGCAACCCCACCATTCGAGGAGAAGTTGGGCACCAGCTGTGTCGGTGCCCTCCCAGTACGCCGCCGGTCTAGCGCTGTTGCACACCCCAAAGGCCGGCCATGTCAGTGGCCCCCCCCCAGAGAGTGGGGGCCCCCGGCAGCTGCCCACCCTAGCAGGGTGTTGACGCCAGCCCTGGTGACTGGCATTGGTGTAGAAACAAAAAATTAGCCCTCTGCACACCCATTTCATAGCATTGCTAGCTAAGACTTATTTTAAAAGGGCCTTTAGTTCACATAAATGTTAGTGGATGTTTTTACAGAGCAGCAACGTCAAGTCAGTCCAGTTTATGCTCCGTCCCTAACCTTACTAAGCATATCAGTGTAACAGCTGGGTGAGTGAGACAGCAACATCACATAACAAAAAAAAAATAATGTTGTGAGTGGTGATGAGCCAGAGCAGGGACAATCTGCTTCGGAAGCCCTCCTGATGGCTAGTCCACAGTATTCATCATTCAGTACTTCCAAATGCCAGATACAATAGCTCCGGCCACCACAACATGTGAACTTGTATAAAGTTCACTATAAACAGTTTCAAAGCGGACTAAAACCCACATTTTTAACTTGCATCCCCTGAATTCATCCACGAATAGTAAGTAACTTTTGCCTATTTTTACTGCTCTTGTTTCATTTTAATCTTAGATAATGCCGCCTGTTTTAGCTGTAAAGCTCCACCTCCTCCATTCATTTCCACTGCTGTGTGTGGCAATGACGTCATTGCCACACTTATGCAAAGACTGATCACTGCCATCTTACAGAGAGGAACAGCAAAAAACAGTGTTTCAGGGCGATTTGATAATCGAAAATAGCCATTTCTAGTTCCACACCCTAACAAGAGAGTATCGGCAGAGGCTTTGGTCAAATGTATTTCAAATTCAGTGGGTTTTGGTCCGGTTTAAATAAAGTCCAGGGGAATCTCCCTCCATGTCCCTCATCTCCAGTAACATAATTAGTCATGTGGGAGGGATTCTACAGAGATTCCTGTTGAGATACTTTGCAACAACTTACAGCTTGTCTTTAAATGTGATTAGTGACTTTTTCTAGATTTTCTACAGTTTACAGCTATGACACGTTATGACAGTAGATGGCGCTTTGACCAATGCTTAACTGTAGAATCTATGCATTTTACTGTTGCGTTGTTATTTCCTGTGCTTTTTGTTGCTCTATGACTGGTACTTTTCTTGCCTGTGTTTAGCTACCTTGTAAGGTGACATTCTCTTACTGCAGTCATGTTCCAGTAAAGCCAGTTTCTGGTATACCACTAATGTCCATCTGGATTATGAATCTGCTGCACCCAGCACTCACACTCTGCAACAATTAATTCTTTGCAAAGGAAGAAGGAGGGATGCCCCCCCTCACTACAGATGCCATTGGGGTGGCTTCAATAGCGGCTACCCAGCAGTAGACCAGCACCAAGGAGGGTGTCACCAACCAGGGTGACCAACTTATGGGGGACAGCTGATGGAAGATGCAGTCATTTTGTTTCATTTTAAAGTGGACCAACACCCAGGATTTTGACTATCCTGGGTTTTGGTCCACTTCGGGGGTGCCCCGCTGTCTAAAACCCCCCCCGAAAGCCCAGAAACACTCACCTCACCACGCTCCCACATGACAACTCCAGCCAATCACAGCGCTCAGATTCCCGGGCCGATCCCCCCTGGGTGTTGGTCCACTTTAAAACTGTATTTGTTTAACTGTGAACTGGTAAAAAGTCGAAGGGACCCCTATACCAGTTCACAGTGTAGCATTTGTAGGGGGCATGCCAAATAATTTTACCGGAATCTTGCAGGTATCCTATATGGGGCGAAGAAGACTTAATCATGAAGACTGGTCAAATCTAGCTTTGGCTAATCACTAGTTTCTTTTTATCCATCCAGCTGAAAATTACAGGGTTATTTAAGAAAGACTAGTGGCAGGTAGTGGCATGTAGCGGCACTTAGTGTCGAGTGAACGCTGGGCGCTGTATGTGAAAACCACATTTAAGAAAGCGAATCTGGTGAGCGCTTCTAACAGTGACATGTAGCGTCACATGTATCACTTGAGGTGGCTCAGTGTATAGCGCCGGCGCTCTAGGTTCAGGAGCACCATGTAGCACCTGTCGCTCAGTATAGCTCTCCCATACATTTTAATGGTGTTTCATTTGGTTGTGTATAAATAGCATTTTGCTATAGTAAACTTTGACATTTGTGGCTCAAATCATTGTGTGGCCTCTCCTGCCCAGCAACCAAACACTTTTAATTATTTTTTTTTCTTATTTATTTACGCAGAATTGTATGTGCAGGTCTGCCATTGCAGTATCATTGTCACAGTGTTAAAACAATGTCATTCCATATGTTTTTGCTCTGGTGCTGGTGTATATGTGTTGAGAAACAGACTTTTATCACACATCGCCTGGCGCTCTATGCTAGAGCGCTCAGCTTTAGAGCGCCAACGCTGCTTGAGTGTAGTTTTTTCATGAATACGAGCTTCAGCGTCGTATCGGTCGCTGCAACGTTGTCCTGTTGTTAGATGTAGCATAGCCTTGTGTGCTATGACCTCGGAACAACACCTAGCATTCGCGATTGGCTGTGCAGTGAATCAGGGTGAGGGCTTTTACAGCACCCACCAGACATCACATTCATCAATGCTGGATAGGATAGTACAATGTCACTTGTCCGCCCGCTAAGCTAGGTTATAGTGCCCGACACCCACTTACATGCTCACATGGCGATACGTGGCACTAGTATTAAATCAGCCTCCACGTTGCAACAGTTCCCCTTTCCATAACCATGAGTGGGCATCCTAATATTATATTTTATTTGCATATGTACCATTAACATATACATTTTAAACATGTTTTAGTTATTTTTAAATTTAAACTACTAGAAAAAAGTGTACTTTTTTTTCCGTGGGTTCATTTTAAAAGTGGGGTATTAAAAGAAGTGGGGTATTAAAAGAAGTGGGGTATTAAAAGAAGTAGGGTATTAAAAGAAAAGGGCAATAAGGCATGTTCTTGGGTATCGTCACATGCAGACATTTCTAAATAGCAGCCTCTATCCCTGTGCATGTGGGGTATTTCTGGCTATATGGCATATGCTTTGGAATTGCTGTATTAAATAACTGGCCCTGAAGTTTGTTCAGGTGAGATATGATGCTCGTGTCAAGCTGTCCCCAGGCATTTACAGATTACTCACTTTTGCCTAAAATTTAACCTGCAGAATGCCGTAAAATGCATTGAAATCAAAAACCAAATTGATTTCTACAAATTCTCTGCTTGCCTAAACTTCCATCAATACGAGAGCACATGCTTATATGAATGAGTCGACTTAATGACCAGACTTACACAAAGTACCATCCTCCAGTAGAAGTGCAATTTGGAAAATGGCATAAGGTAATTTTGGAGCTCGCTCCTGCCTAAAGCGTCAGTGCTGATGTGGAAACAGACCGTGTAAATGACAAAGTTTGGTAAGCGTATATATATATTCTGAACAGCGGTGTAAGGAATTCTCCTTATCTAATAACCAAGGGCTACAGAGCCAATCAGCTGGAAAAACTCAGCTTTGCCTTAACCCTGTGGCGGGCACAGGTAGCAATCTTTAAGGAATTTCCTTTTCTTGGGTAGTTTATAAATAAATGTCCTTGTCAGTAACGTCAGATGTTTATTGCCGTAATTCATATAAGAATTGTACAACCATTAGCAAAAGTAGACGAGTAGCTAATTCACTTTGTCCTCCTTTTCTATTTATGTCACACAAATAGCCTCTGCATCCTCTAATAAGAGAGAGGAAACTTGGGGGTCGAAGCACAACATTAGGCCTATATATCTCCAGGGGCGGACTTGCCATACAGAGACCTGGGTGAATTCCCAGTGGGCTGTACTGCTTTGGGCCCAGCTCCCAGTTCATGTACCCCTCAGCTAAGTGCTATAGCCACATAATCATGGCTGTGGGGACCATACACATCCTTGCTACATTATCTAGATCTACAATGCAAAAGCTTCAGTTCCATCAAGTTAAGAATGGCTATGCCCATGATCTGTACCTGCAATGCCTTAGCCTCAGCCTTGGAGTTTATTCATTGACTGAACAGCAAGCACATTGGGGGGAGCAGGGGGCTCAGCAGAGATATTACGGGCTGGTCATGGGCTGACCAGGGGCCAGTAAAATCCTGGGCTGATTTTTGGCCCTGTCCATCACCGACTACCTCAGTGACAGGCCCTGGAGTTTCAGAGCCCCAATGCAAGAAGTAGAATTGAAGGCACTAACATCCCAACATTGTCTTCTACTCCAGTAAATATCTGTTCAGCAGCCAGATATTCATTCGAGTTTTTGAGGGTACAAAAGGACGAACCACTCTTTGAAGGTGGCGCTGGAGTCTAGAAGGCTTCATGGCCGACAACTTCCCTGCCCTTGCAGCATCCAGGGGCATCCCAAAACCCTCACAAATCCCTTCCAACCAACCCGTGGTGCATTTGCACCCTCAGGCAAATCCATAGTATCTCATAGCTGACATGCTCTCCCATGCCCAGCCATTCAGATAAGAGAGGGATGAAAGCCCTGTGCATACTGGAGGACGGGGATGTGACCACTCCACCCTTGGCAGGCTCGGTTTCCAAACAGCGCTCTATGTTGTGCTTTAATATGCCTGGCATACAGCGCTGATTGGATGAAAGTCCACGCATTCGCACTGTGAGACCACTGGGAAGTTACATTTCAGGTCATCTGCAGGGTTTCATTTAGTGGGGCATTCCAAATCTGGATGCCCCAAAGAAACGGACCAAAACCTGGCATAGTCAAAAACCTGCTGAAAACTCTGCCATTAACCCTTTTGCTACTGGTACACACTCAGAAGAAGTTGAGTTGAACAGATTGGGTTAAACTTGTCACCCATATCTTAGCCAATCAGATGCAAGCTAGAATTAGGAAGTCTATGATATGTACTTAAAATCACCACCTTAGCGTACATAGCTAACATAAGCACATTGTTGCTATGGAAAATTGTTTTCTCTTATAACAAATAGAAAATTAAAAGAAAAACAGATAAGCTCAGCACAATAAAAACATAATTTTGCCACACAATAATGGAAACTTTTAAAATTGCCATTGGAAGTGGAATTACCCTTTAATGGTCAGGGCATTTATACATATATATAGAGGATGGTACATAAGTTGAATGCACAAAATAGAAAAATAGGAGGTTTATATATCTGCAATGTTTTTTTTTAATGCTTGGCTATTCTTTGCCCTTTTTCTTCACTTTATTTTATTGATAGGTGTCATTGTCAAAATCATTTAAGTATTAAAGATTCTGTGTGTGCTTTACTTTTTAGGATAACTGGGTGTGCAGCTCTGGTTATGGCTTCTTCTATCATCTTTCATCCTCTGGACCATCCCATGCAGCCCTGGGTTCATTCAGAGGGAACAAGGCTATGTCATGTACGAGGTAAGTCATCAACCCTGATTTGGTGCTAATAATCATTCTCTGTACTATACATAATGCACTGCATGGCCCCTAATTAGTTCTGATTAATTACATTGATAAATCCCTAATATTTAACAGTTACAGCTACCAGTATAAATATACCAATATAAAGCAACCTATTGGAAGCTATAGGCAAATATGGACAAGATTAAAAGAAACAGTTATAGGTGATCAATTCCACAAAGAACATATTGTTCATGTTTTTGGCCAATGTAAGGTGCACAATGGCAAATGATCCACTCTGCTAAAGCAGTCCAAAGTTCTCTATGATAACCTGGCTATCACAACCTCCAAGAGTATCGCTTTTCCACCCACAATGGTTGACACATCCCTGGGGGAGGACACCCGGTGGTTATCCTGCTACCCTTTCCATAGACCACATTGGTGGTAGGTGGAGTGATAATAAAGTCGGGATTTGTTTTGGGGGGGGGAAACTGGAGCCAGGATTGCATGCTCTCTTATCCGCTTGCCCTCTCCCCTCCCCACTGGCCAATCGCTATACTCACGCTTTATCCGGTGCTTGCAAGGAAATAGTGTTGGATTGAGTGAGTGGTGTTTGAATGGTTGTCTATGTCAACAAGTAAGATGTAATCCATGTCGTTGTGTGCCTGTGGCACCAGCTGTTGTTTATGCTATGCCGGGTTTTGTTGTAAAACTACAAAATAAAAACTTTAAAAAAAATGGTTGACACTCAGTAAAATTTGCAGCTCTCTAAACTCAGCTCGCAAGTATCCCAAAAATAAATAATTGGAAATGCACTAGTTGGAACATCTTTTAGATTGCTCCAATGTCCTAACAAAAGGCCATTTCAACCAAAGACTAATCATGTTTATAATGTTATTTGCCACTCAAAGCTACCTGAGTAATGGACGATTTACATGAACAGATAAATTGACCAATCATTGAGCGGATGATTTTACGCGATTTATATGATAGGATGACTTGTATTTGAACTTGAGCGATTTGTCGGATAAATTTTGGATAGAACAATCGTAATTAAGATTTGAACTGAATTTATAGTATTTTGTATAGTTCTATTTGCAGTTGGTTTCTGTTTCCACATGCTGACTGTAATGCAACAAACAAGCAATTTTATGTCAGACAAAACGATATGATGCTCGGCGAATAAACAAATTCTGGTGATCGCTTTATTGCAGCAGGCATTTTCACTGACCAAATATCATCTGAATGTGTTTGCTTGAACGATTATTCATTTGCAAATTGCTCCATGAAAATGGGCCATGTAGTTTTTCTCACTTTAGTTAAGGTAAATCCCTGCTGCATCGGGGATCAGGAAACCAAGCAGCCTCTGGACCATCAGGAAGAGGTTTGCTTGCTACTGGATTCAATCAGGAACTATGAAGCACAACATCCTGCTGCAAAGGTAGAGGTTTCCCACATAAATAGAGCCAGATCCAGGTGCAGAGGGGCAGAAACAACATCCAGACAGCTTTTTTGACACTTGCTGGTGTAATTACAGCGATCAAACACCAGCGGAGCTTCCGACGATTCCCAGCTCCTAACATGGTCGTTGCAGTTTTTGAGAGCTCTGAGAAGGCTTCAGGGTGCTGAATAAAGTCCAGCAAGTTCCTGGAGTGTGTCCTAAAGAGATCAGTTCAACGCCAGCACGGCGCTTGCTCAGGTATAGCTGCAAGCATGCGTCAGCACATCCGCATGCACAGTGAATTCTGACAATCTGAAAGAATGATTGTCCAGAGAAAATAAGATGAGCGCTACCATAATTCCTGAGTATTACAAACAGTATAGCATCCTGCAACAATTCATGTGTGGGGTTTTCATCCAAGGGTGGGCTCACTCACATTTTTTACTATGAACATTGCCCGAAACACCCTTCAATTGCAACTTCTCCAAACCATCCAGGAGCAATTTGGTGATGAATACCATGATGGCTGACTGTATCACAAGTGATAACTAATCACAAATCAGGCCCTCTATCTTTTGGGCCAAACAGTTTTATGATCATAGATAAACTTCCTTGTTTTAAATTTTGCATATGAATAAACTGTATTATACTTGGATTATACTTATAACAGGTCTGGCTTTTGGATTCACCCTGAATACACACCAGTCATACCAGTCAGCGGTGATACTCTGGCAACCTTTCAAGACTTTACGGCCTGGAAATGTGGAAGTGGAGCACAGGTACCATCCTAACCCCTCTCTTTTAAAATCACATTTAATTAGAACATGTTTCACTGTGACTGCCTGGCACACGCCTCACAAACTGCTAATGTTTATTGCAAATCTACAAATGTCTTTTACAAATTGGCAGATAGGAGCTAGAAAGGAATGAGCACGGTTTCTCCAAAATCACACAAAGAGATGAGGAAAATGGCATCCCTCCTAAATGGGGAAGATTAACATACTTTAGTGTTGCAAACAATCTGGTTACATGATTGTAATTCTCATTTCTAGCTAGGCTTGCAGTTTAAACAAAAGAATGATTGGCTACAGTTCAGAATGGCATTAGGAAAGATTAGTAGCAACTAGGAGAATAACCAAATGATCCGTTTAAAGAAACACGGGGCTACAAACCTCTAAATAAATGTTCTGTGTTAGTTAAATAGTGACACCAAATTTTAAGGTAGGCTATAAATATTCTCATATGTATAACAGGGTGACTGAACTGTATTACTAATTTAAAGATGTTGGATTTAAAGTGGACCAAGTTGATGGTCTTTAAAGGGACTCTATGGCAAAACACAATAAACAATATGTACTCACTTATAGTTCCGCACAGCTGATTGGCAATATTCTGGGTGTTTGAAACTTACCTCTACAGGAGATCCAGACCACACCATCCTCTCTCCACAGCCAATGGTTGCGTTGCTGCCTCTTCCATTTTACCAGGCATCAGTTACAATGACTGGCCACACATTTCACTTCTATTGTAGTGAATGGAACTGTCATAGCCATTCATTCTGACTGACGTGAAGGGAGGAAAGCTGGGCTCCAGGTTGCGGGGTCGACATCACTGATGCAGGTAAGATTCAAACTACCGACATTGCGCGATTCAGCTGCGTGGGACTATAGGTGAGTATGTGCTGTTTATTGTGTTTGCACAATAAACCATAGACAGTGCCTAAAAAGACGAAAGTACAAAGTGACGCTCACTAGCACTGTTGTAATAGGCATTCAGGTCCAACAGACGTTGACACAGGGCAGCCAATCCCTAGTGCAACAATCACTGCTCATTAGTTAACACTGAGCCCTGTGACTTCCAGCACCATTCTGAGGCCAACATGAAAACCCTGCATTTAAAAAGCCCTCCTCCTCCTCTATAGTTCAATAATAAAAAAAACAGTTGTTTTCTTAGCTAAAGACAGGACTGTTTCTACGGGAGGGTGAAATCTGCCCTTGCTATAGCTTCAGCTGACAAATGTACTCATTGACCGAGTTGGAAGCGGAGCAGTTTGTAGGCCAGTCATGGGATGGCTGGGGCTATTAAGTTTCCCAGTATGTTTTTTTCCCCAGTTCTCCCCTCCATGTCATGTCATGCAGTCCTCTATATCAGATAGAAGGATCACTTATATTGGGGAATTGGAGCTACCTGTCCTGTCTGTCAGTCAGAAAAGTTGAAGACAAGGAATGTAGCTCCAATCATTGTCTTGCTGTTTATAGTTTTCAGATGTACAGTAATCTTGGCTTTTGTATTTTGATGGTCAGTTTGCTTTAACACCTCATTAACTCCAATTTCTTTTTTTTTTACTGTCTAGATCTCTCGATGTGAAAACCTCTCTCTCAAAGACTTCAAGATTTATTCCTGCCAAGAATTTGGGATTAATATCACAGAAAGCAGAGGGAACACCACAATTTCGGATAGTTTATTGCTTGGCCGTTTGGACGTGGAGGTATATGATGAAATTTAATCTTTCCATTTAGAGTTAGCAGGCATATATAACCTTTTGACAGTTCTGCTAAAACCAACCCGTCTACTGCGTTGCTGCCATATCAGAAAACAAGGCAAGTATAGCTCTGAGCTCTGGAAACAAATTTGATAAAGTAAGATTCTGGACTCATGCGTTAACTCATGTCTCAATCCTTCAGCATGTTTAATAACGGACAAAAATATAGTATTTTATTAGATTTACTAATAATAACACTGTGCTTTTGTCCTGGAGCATTAAGGTGATGGCTTGAACTGTATTCATTAGTTTATGGCCTTATGAGGTATACCAAATCTTGAGAATAAGCCTAGAGTACAGAATACATACTTTACTGTTGGGGAAGACATTTTGGTTTTTCACCTCTATAGATAACTTAAAGTTCATTTGTTATGAACAAATTATCTAAGAACTTTCCAACCCCAGCAATGTTCCATTATATGAATATGAATGTTAAAACAGGCAGCCAAGGATTGGAGTCTGCTCTTGTTTCTTCCCTCAGAAGGTTAAAGGTTTAATTTTTTTAACGTGTTTCCTATTAGGAAATTGGTGCACAAAATGAACAGGTGTGCAATAGATTGTTCAAAATGCTATTCGGTCATGCTCCTTTGTGCTCCAAAATGGCTATGTAGCCACGATGGCTATGAGGTACAAATTACTACAATGCGAAAAATAAAATAGTTTGGACTTGGAGAATGTAGTCTATGGCCTTGATTCAAAGTGCGCCAAAACTGGACAAAGGATTACATGTGCACCATGTGTGTATAATTGGGAGATCCAGCAAAACATTCACACGTGTGTGTTTATATGTTTCTGTGTGTGATATTTTGCTCAATTTTTTAGGCCGCATGTACAGTAAGCTGGTAGCTGCCATAGTGATATAAATTAGTCCCTTCTATGTCCTTTCCCTCCAGTGACACAGAAGTTGATGGACAGTGTGAAGAATTTGTCAATTATAAAAAATATAATGTCCACATAAGTTTTTTAATTTTACTTTTTAATTCGTTGTGAACTAGTAAGGCGTCCAAGAGACCAGACCTGTGCTAAAGGGCGTATGGGCTGGCAAGTTGGCGGTATCAGGGGCCAATTGTTCGGCCTATAAGTCCTGGGTTGCTAGCCCCTATGCCTGGTTGGCTTGAGGGAAGGGGGGCACACTGCTTCAGTCAAGGGATTTGAGTTATGAGCAAGGACTTGTTTCTGTAAATAATCTGCTTTTAAAGAAGCTGCCCAGGAATGTAGTGTGAGGATTGCCAGCGAGGTGGGCCATTCCTGGGGATACATACAGAGGGGCATCCTGGTTCAGGATGCCCCATAAAAAAAGGAGATCACTTGCCCTAGACTCAGCCAGGTTCCGTGTGGTGGATTTATCACTCCTAGAAGCCAGCTAAAATTAAGGCATATTACTTTATATCTAAACAGTATTGCCATATGTCTATGTACGATCCAGAGATTGCAGATTGTACTTTATAGACAATGTTACTGATCATACAGAGATAGCACACAGAAAGAATCTCCTATTAATTGTCAGTCTGTAGAGACTGAACATCGTCCATTATATCTAATATCACCAATAATATCACACTCAGGAAGGAAGGAGTCTGACGAGGTCACAAATGTTCCCTTTCCCTGCCCCTCACCTCCCAAATTAAAAATCAATAGTTCACCAAAATATTGTGGCATCTGCCGGAATCCATATGACGAGCATGAAGGCGTCCTGTGCAAAACTTCAGGGTAGCAACCCCCTCCAGGATAAAAACACACTGTGCACCTAAAATGAACCCTACTGTCCCCAAAAACAGTGGAATTTGTCAGAGATAAGCCAGCAGCACTACAATCTGTCAGAGCCTTTGTGTCTGTTCCTTCTGAGCACCCAGCCGCAATAAACTGGTTCCTACAGCCCAGATGAGGTGGTAGGTGTCTAACTTTTAGAAGAAATTTTAGGGAAAGTTTACTAAATATGTGTTATTGTGGTAATTTCGGTTATTGGTTGGGAGGGATGGGTGGGTGTATATTTATGTTTAGAGAGCAGGACTGCTTTTAGTTGTTCTGAACCTGTTTGTCAAAGACTTAAAGTGCTACTGCAGGCATGCAGTAGAAGTAGAGGCTGAGATATTGAAGTTTACAGGTTCAGCTTATGATTTATCTTCTGAAAAAAGTGTGGCCCTTGGATTTGTGATGCTGCATAACAATCCGCTCTCTGCACTGACAGCAATGTGATGAATCTGGAGGAGGGGGTGGAGGAGGGGCGGGAGAAGTGAGGGACAAGCAAACCTGTCCCGTTCTGTTGAGCTGATTTGGAGACAGAATGTCATTGGCTGAACCTGAAAACCCTGATATCCCGGCCATTTCTGCTTCAATTTAAAAACGGAAAATAGTTTAGGACAGTGCCAAACATAGCCCAACGCAATGGTGTAACAATTACCTTTGCCTGCAGTATCACTTTAAACCTAACCAACTGCCTTGAAAAGTTGAAAAAAACTCCCCAAAGTTCCCTTGCCCCATCTGCATGCATGATACTGAATCATTCTCACCTTATTTTTGAAAGATAATTTAGGGAATGTTTACAAATATGGACCATTGTGGTAATTTGGGTTAGTGGTTGTGAGAGATAGGGGGGTCTATATTTATGTTTAGAAGGTAGGATTACTTATAGTTGTCCTAAACCTGTGTGTCAAAGACGTAAACCTCACCAACAGCCTTGCACAGTTGAAACTCCCCATAACTCTCCATAACTAACTTGCCCCATCTGCATGCATGATACTGAATCATTCTCAGCACTTACATTGCTTCTGCTTCCACTCAAAGCTGAAATGCGCCTCAAAGATTTTCTCCAGGTTGCAGCTACCTTGAATACCCCTGAGACTTCCTGCCCCAGCTCCCCAGCTGTGCTGCTGTCTGGATTTAACTGACATAACCCACAATGCACAGGAAACCCAGCAGCAATTTCTCTTTGCAGCCTACCTGCTGCTCCATAGCCCTTTTGGTGGTAAAACTGACCACGATAGATAAATAAATTTTTATGTGCAGCAATCTAAATTGCCCTGGGGAGAGATGCATGATATGTACATTGTTTTTGTAAGGGTGTTGGTCCGTTTTAAATGTAAACTTAAAATGCCTGTAGCTGGGTATTAAAGCTTAAGAAAACTTTTAGATAGCCGTTCTTTCAAGAAAATCTCTTCTCATCATGAATCCAGTATATTTTTAAACGACAGGTTGTTCATTAGCTCGTTTCTAGGTCAGGTTCCTGAGGTGTACAGGGTATGTGTAAGAGAGGCACAGTCCTCTTTTTGTTATCACTTACAGAATGGTCCTCCCCGGCCTCGGAAAAGCCCAAAATAGCTCAGGCAGCACACGTGGCTTTTAATATTCCTGGAGAATCCAGCAGCTCGCGCGTTGGCAACCTTGGGGAAATGAGACACTTTGCCGTGAGTTTTGCCAGGGGTTCAATTATAATTGTTATTATCTTTGTTATCTCATAATAACATCCCCAGTGACATAATTTGCATCTTAATTTATGTACCGTTCCCATTAATAAGGATGTCTACTTTGCATCAATTAGGTAGCAGTGACATTACCGTTCCCCGCTTCTGCTGCTGAGGTAATGGGACTTACTTTAAGATAAATATCTGGAATTAAAAATATGTCTTGCTCGAACAAATAATTGCTGCAAATCAGATTAGGCAGTTAGCAAGAAATGTGAGTCCGATAAATGTCGTGTTCCCTTTTGCCGTCTGTTAATGTGCATTCTCGAGCAGTGACATCAACATTTATCCAGTGATATTAATAGTCATATGCTGTAGGCTTTACATATCACCGGCATTATAAAAAATGCCAGTTTAATTACAAAATGTATTGCTTTAAAAATAGCAGTTTTACAAAATAATTAACAAGATGTATAAGACATGTGAGAAAGTCAGTATTATTACAGTGTTATTACAGTGCACCTATAGTCTGATTTACCCCATAGTTTGACATGCATTTTGCGTCGAGTTGCAGATGGGCTTGTAATGATGAACTGGCATTCAGATTTGGTTGCAGCACATATGGAGTGGGCAGTATCTCAGGATGTGATATAGATCAGTATAAGTTGTAGAGGAGCTGTGAGTCAAGTTGGGGTGTAGAGGAGCGAGGTGCGGAAGGGCTTTGGATCATGGTGAGGTTTGAAAGGGATGTGGGTCACAATATTCAGATTTGGTTGCAGCACATATGGAGTGGGCAGTATCTCAGGATGTGATATAGATCAGTATAAGTTGTAGAGGAGCTGTGAGTCAAGTTGGGGTGTAGAGGAGCGAGGTGCGGAAGGGCTGTGGATCATGGTGAGGTTTGAAAGGGATGTGGGTCACAATAATTTGTATTAGGGCTGTGGGTAATGTTGAGATGCAGAAGAGATGTGAGTCAGCATGAATGTGAGTGCACATGGTGGAGGAGCAGGGGATGTTGTACTTTTTGTCGGCCACATACCAGCAAGTGCTGTAAGTTCACTGTGGGACCGCAATCCTTATTTGAGTATAGTGGTGAGGTGAGGAGTGTGGTGGTAAATGGTGGCATCATATAGGATGCCTACTTGAATACTGTATATCTGAGCCTCCCTGTAGGTCCTCCCTGTAGGTCCTCATTATCAACGTCAGCCTAGTGGGCTGGGACAAAGTGTTGGATGATTAGACTGTTCTGTGCCAGCAGCAGCCCACACCAAACTCAGAGATTAATGCCTCAGAAACACGGGCAGCTTGTGTATTATGTTATATAAACACACACACTAAATAACCTGCTGCTAGAGGGCAGTTGAGGGCAGTTGCAACAATGTATTTTTATCCCTGTCCACTGCTGACTGCTGGATTTACCATACTCCCATTCAGTCATTGTAAACATTATGTATCAATTCTTTCAGCTGTGCCTCAGAGCAATGAGACATCACAGCTGATGGCTTTCTACTAAAAATAAAGAAGGATTGCACAGCTATGTGAGGCAATTTTGACTGTGGATTTGGGTTTTTTATGAGCTAGACTCAAAAAATGGCCACTGCCATGCAGCATAGAATCTGTCTGCTATTCCATAACATCTGCATGGTGTTAAGCCCTCTCAAATAGTTTATGTCACTGATTGCCAGAGTGGGGCTTTAGGGAAGTCAAAAATTCAATGGCGGACAACCTCAGCATGCATCAATTTTGACACAGGGAAAGGGATCTGCATCTGGAGGTATTCAGCTCAATTTGCCGTCAATAGGGGGACTCTGGGATTGTACGTTTGTGTCTCATCACAACAGAAAGGCGGAACTCTTGGTAGGAAGACCCAGGGATCATTAGCATACAGACGAGATGTTTCCTGGAAATAGTATGACCTAGGTTACGTGTTTCTTAAACTTTCTCTGATGCACCAGCTTAGAATAACTAAAATAATCTAAAATAACAGACCCACCGTCTGTGGTTCCTACTAGAGATGAGCGAATCGAATCAGAAAACCCGAATTTGTTACGAATTGCAGGAAAAATTTGATCCGTAACGATTCCGAATATCGCCGCGATTTGATCGCTTGAATCGCTTCCGCAAAACTCTATTTACTACTATCCAGGCCGTCTAAAATGGTGGATCCACATGTCAGGACATGTCCCATAGGCCATGGAATCCTGGGTAGGCGTCACATGCTACCTATCAGCAGCCAGGCTTCCCGATGATGTCACAGCCCTATATAAGCGGCGGCCATTTTGCGGAAGCTCATTCCGACACTGTATTGCGGCCAGAGTGGGTCACGCAGAGAGAGCGAGGGATATCATCATAGATACAGCGAGGAAGAGATAGATAGAACAAGTAACAGAAGGAGCGAGGGACAGATAGAGCCAGAGAGAGAAGAAGAGAGGCTGTGACAGTGACAGAGAAAGACAGAGATAGTTTACAGTGTTTGCATTAGCTTTCAAGCCTATTTAGTGTTAATAACACACCTGCCTATCTAGTTTTTCCTTTTCCTGGTGTCACTCTTTAAAAAGCGTGCTAGCATTAATATTTTACCTGTCTGCTAACCGTTTACATTTTGTAAAGAAAGTTACTTTTTCGCTTTTAAAGCAGTCAGCCTTTGCCTTTCACCAGGGGGCATCCCAAATACTAGCATAAATATTTTAGGAGTACCTGTCTGCTAACCGTTTGCATTTTGTAAAGAAAGTCACTTTTTCACTTTTAAAGCAGCCAGCCTTATCCTTTCAACAGGGGGCATCCCAAATACTAGCATAGATATTTTAGGAGTACCTGTCTACTAACCTTTTGCATTTTGTAAAGAAAGTAACTTTTCCACTTTAAAAGAAGCCTTTGCTTTTCACCAGGGGGCATCCCAAATACTAGCATAAATATATTAAGAGTAACTGTCTACTTACCTTTTGCATTTTGTAAAGAAAGTCACGTTGTCAAATTGCCAGCAGCCATTGCCTTTTATGGGGGGGGGGCATCCCAAATATGCTAGCATGTGTCTTTTAAGAGTACCTGTCTACTTACCTTTTGCATTTTGTAAAGAATAGTACTTTATAGCATTTACAAATAAAATGCAACTACCACACTACAAAGGGTTAAATTGAGAAAAAAAAAATGACATAGATTCCCCCCTTCCGTGGGGGGGACCCCATTTTTTTGGATTTTTAAGGGTTAAAAACCCTTAAAAATCCCCCCAAAAAATGACATGGGGTCCCCCTTACTCGAAGTAACCAGTCCGGGACCAGCTATGCAGGACTTGTAGGAACAGGGCCCAGGGGCCAGCTTTTGTGGCCCTGCAGGCTACAAGCCCGCATAGCCCATGGCCACGGGCTCTCCTGCCCCCCCTGGGCTTTGGGGAGGCAGGTAATAGGGATGCTGATGGTTAATGGCAAGTCACCCGCTAGCCGCAGGAAGAGGGGACCCCCAGCTTCACATCGATACCAGAGGTAAGTGTTTATTTTTTTCGATTTTTTTTCTAACAGGGGGATATGCCAGGCACAAAGTTTCTACGTGCTTGGCACTTAACGGTGGACGAAGCAACCACGTAGAAACTACGTGCTTGGCATTTAAAGGGTTAAAGCAGCCTTTGCCTTTCACCAGGGGGCATCCCAAATACTAGCATAAATATTTTAAGAGTACCTGTCCACTAAGCTTTTGCATTTTGTAAAGAAAATCACTTTTTCACTTTTAAAGCAGCCTTTGCCTTTCACCAGGGGGCATCCCAAATACTAGCATAAATATATTAAAAGTAACTGTCAACTTTTGCATTTTGTAAAGAAAGTCACATTGTAAAATTGCCAGCAGCCATTGCCTTTCACCGGGGGGGCATCCTGAATATGCTAGCATGTGTCTTTTAAGAGTACCTGTCTACTTACCTTTTTGCATTTTGTAAAGAAAGTCACTTTTTCACTTTTAAAGCAGCCTTTGCCTTTCACCAGGGGGCATCCCAAATACTAGCATAAATATTTTAAGAGTACCTGTCTACTAACCTTTTGCATTTTGTAAAGAAAGTCACTTTTTCACTTTTAAAGCAGCCAGCCTTTGCCTTTCAACAGAGGGCATCCCAAATACTAGCATAGATATTTTAGGAGTACCTGTCTACTAACCTTTTGCATTTTGTAAAGAAAGTAACTTTTTCACTTTTAAAGCAGCCTTTGCCTTTTACCAGGGGGCATCCCAAATACTAGCATAAATATATTAAGAGTAACTGTCTACTTACCTTTTGCATTTTGTAAAAAAAATGCCAGCAGCCATTGCCTTTCACCGGGGGGCATCCCAAATATGCTAGCATGTGTCTTTTAAGAGTAACTGGCTACTTACCTTTTGCATTTTGTAAAGAAAGTCATGTTTTCACGTTTAAAGCAGCAATTGCCTTTCACTGGGGGGCACCCCAAATATGCTAGCATGTGTCTTTTAAGAGTAACTGTCTACTTACAGTAGAGAAAGTCACGTTGTCAAATTGCCAACAACCATTGCCTTTCACCAGGGGGCACCCTAAATGCTAGCATGTGTCTTTTAAGAGTACACACATTGGAGTTGGCAGCAGCAGCATAAGGAGCCCATATAGTGCCTGAAAGACACACCCTGGAGTTGGCAGCAGCATTAGGAGCCCATATATTGCCTGAAAGACATACCCTGGAGTTGGCAGCAGCAGCATAAGGAGCCCATATATTGCCTGAAAGACACACCCTGGAGTTGGCAGCAGTATAAGGAGCTACCATGCATCAGCTACTACCATGGATCAGCCATTGGTGGGTGGAATTCCTGGCTGATCCATGCCTGATTCATCTTCACAAAAGTGAGTCTCTCCACATTTTTCATGGACAGACGATGACTATGATTTTTCATGGCCAGGCATGACTATGGCCCCCCCGCACTAAACCCCCGCTCAGATGGCACACTACTGGCCGGGCCAGTTGACTGAAGACTCAGGCTTCTGCTGATGGAGCTGCTGCTGATGCTCCTGCCACCCCCCCCCATGGCCATGGCAGTGGAAGGTGAGCGCAGAGGTCCCCCCGAGTCAGACCTGCGAAAGTATGGACGATGGCGCAGATAGGCATCGACCCACTGACTACATAGAATGTCTCTGTAGTAGGTCAGTTTGTCCTCCCTCTTGGTGTAAAAAAATGCTCCCATTTTGTGCCGGAAGCGAGGGTCCAATAAGGTGGACAGCCAGAAGTCATCCCGCTGACAAATGGAGACAATTCTGTGGTCACTACGCAAGCACGTGAGCATGCATCGTGCCATTTGTGCAAGTGACTCGGAGGGACTACCTGTCTCCATCTCCACTGCATACTGCCACGGTGTGTCTGGGTCCTTTGTCTCGCCTTCCTCACAACCCTCTAGCTCCTCTGGCTGCTCCTGCTACTCCTCTCCTGTCAGATGACTTGATAAAATGGCCATTTTGTCAAACCTAAACTGTGCTTTGCTGTGCCCCACCCCCTCCTCCTCCTCCTCAACTTCAGCCCCCACAGGCTTCATGTGGCCGTGAAATGTAGGCGCCATGTCTCCAGTGCCCTGAACAGCCATGGTTTCCAACATGTGTTGTAGTACATGAAGCAGTGGAATCACATGGTTCATCCCGTAGTCCTGGCGACTGACTAATAAAGTGGCTTCCTCAAAGGGCCTGAGCAAACGGCAGGTGTCACGTATAAACTGCCACAGCTTTACACTGAAGTTTACATGGAAGGGCAGTGAAAAAAAAAATACCAAAATAAAAAAAAATATACCAAAAAAAAAATATATATATATATATATATATATATATATATCTATGAAAAAAATTAAAAACAAAACTAACAAGGAGCAGGTGGGTTTCATGCCACAACGTCAACCTGGAGATAATATTAGGAAGATCGCCAACCTTATTCACCGCTCCAAGGTGGAAGGCTATCATACTATGTTGTTGGCGCTAGATGTACGCAAAGCGTTCGATACTATTGCATGGGACTATTTGCATTTTACGCTTAATAAATGGGGGTTGGGCCCATCTTTTCTGAACTGGATTTCATCCCTTTATGCCAACCCAGGGGCGTTTGTACGTTATTCAGGTTACTCCTCGGACCGCTTTATTCTAGGTAGGGGCACTAGACAGGGTTGTCCCCTCTCCCCCCTCCTCTTTGCTTTAGCCATTGAGCCCCTTACTAGACTTATCCAGGCTAATAGCGGTATTGTAGGCATTGAGGTGGGAGGATACGAACATAAGGTATCACTGTTTGCTGATGATATCCTTATGGTGATCAAGGACCCGGTCATATCTCTCCCGAACCTCTTCAAAGACCTTGACTCCTTCTCGAGGCTTTCGGGCCTGCAAATTAACTCCAACAAGTCTCAGGCTCTTAACATCTCCTTACCCGACAGAATCTTGCGTACAGTTAAGGCTTCCTTTGATTTTCATTGGCAGGAAAGGCTTATTAAGTATCTAGGGATTCAGCTGACATCCGATTATAACTCTCTATACGGGGCAAACTACCCTCCCATCTTTAAGACCTTGAGATCCCTCCTAGGTAACTGGGCCAAATTAAATCTCTCTTGGCTTGGTAGGATTGCTGCAGTGAAAATGTCGTGGCTCCCCAAATTACTTTATTTCTTTCGGGTATTGCCGATTTCCGTACCGGCTTTAGCTCTGAAACATCTCCAATCAGACCTGAACAAATTCATCTGGGGGGGGGGTAGGCCGCGTGTCAACCGTGGAACGCTCTATAGAGCAAAACAAAAAGGAGGATTGGGTGTCCCCAATCTCGCGCGCTACTACAACGCTTGTCAAATTGCCCAATTGACGGTCCTACATGGGGGAAGTGATAGACCTTTGTGGGTGGATATAGAGGAGTCGTATTGCTCCCCGATCTCCATACACAATTTGCTGTGGCTCCCTCCCGTGGTCTGTGGGAAAATCTCCAATCCCGTTTTAAATCATTCTCTCAGAATCTGGAGGGCTAACAAGAAGCGGGGGAATCTAACCTCGCCGCATTGCCCACTTCTCTCATTCCTTGGCAATCCTGAATTCCCCCCGGGCTTTTTGGAACCGGCGGCGTTTGAGTGGTGGAGGAGCCATAATCTCACCAGAGTCCAGAATCTCCTTTCGCGACAGGGTCTGCTCTCTTTTGCCGAATTGAGATCCTCCTACAACGTGCCGGGAAGGGAGTTCCTTCGCTTCTCGCAAATCAATCATTACGGCCGGTCCAAGTGCAAACTTGGTACTCCACCTCCTCCTCCCACGACATTTGAGAGGCTCTGTCTAGAGCAGCCCATGGGTAAAGGGGTGATTGCGTCAGTCTATAAACTTCTTTCTGAACCGGAGGAGGCGATACCTCCGAAACACACAGCTTGCTGGAGTGATGATTTGAATTTGACCCTAACAGATGGGGAATGGAGAGCGATATGGAGACACTCCTTCCTAGGCTACCTTAATGCGGGTGCGCAGGAGGTCAACACCAAGGTCCTCCTTCGGTGGTACCTTGTCCCGCAAAGAATCCACAAATTTTGCCCCTCATACTCGCAAGTGTGCTTCAGAGGTTGCGGGCTCCCCGGTAGTTACTTGCACACTTGGTGGGAATGTAGGGTAGTAAACCAATTTTGGACCAGAGTCCTTTATATCATTAATAAGGTAACAGGGCTGAAACTAACCCTATCCCCTCAGCTGTTCCTTCTTAACCTGAAACCCCCAGGCTGCACGAATTCTCAGTTTGGCCTCATAAGGCACATTAACACGGCAGCCAAGTTGATTATAGCTCAATCGTGGAAGAAACCAGCCATTCCCAGGGGAAGTCTCATCACCCGGGTTAACGAAGTTATGATGTTCGAGAAGATGGCGGCCATGATAACAGGTGATTTTGCCCCCTTTTTATCCACCTGGGAAGGCTGGATCTCTCATTTTCACCCGGGAGGTCTTAATTGTGCTCTGCTCACAATATAGAACTCCGCCATGCTCCCACCTGAGAAATGAACGAAGGCCTGGAACCCATCCCTTACCTTTTACATTTCCTCTCTATTTCTCCATTTCTTCCCTTCTTTCCCTCTACTCTGCGCATCTTTTATCCATTTTTTCTCGATGGCCCTTCTTTTGATGATGACTGAGAATTATTCTCTTTATTTTCTTGGACAATTTTTCCTACTGTTTGTTACTATTTTGTTTATAATGGTCATACTCTTTGGACGATTGTTAACCAATGGCGCTCCTTTATGGCCTCTTGCGCAGTTTGGAATATGCTCTGACTGTATGATTACGCTGCTTTGTTATCTCCAGAGTTTGTTCTAATAAAAAACTATGATTAAAAAAAAAAAAAAAAACAAAACTAACCAAAAAAAAAATGTATACATTTTATATGTTATTGTTTTATTTTATATGTTATTGTTATTATGTTATATGTTATTATTTGTTATTATATAATAAAGGCTGGAAAGGTAGCCTGCCGCGCAGCAAGTGGTCTACCCCGAGCACATTTGCCTCCAGACTTTCCCCTTCTGCCACCATGCTGACCACTCTCCATCACTCCAAGCCTTTAAAAGTGCCCTCAAAACTCACTGATGTCCTCCTCAGGTTCCTCAACAGTGTCTGCTTAAGAAGCCAAATGCTTTCACACCACCCCCCACGCCACTCTCCTCATCACTACTTGCCCGCCTAGTGGAAGAACAGCGAGTGTCTCCTCCACTTCTTGGCTGGGCAGTAGCTGTTGATTTTTCTATAGCAGATCGTGCTCACTGAATAGTGGAGCTGAACACAAAGCATAAGATATAACCGACATTTGACTGGGGGTGTCAGATGTCACTTGTGATGAAGTTGATGATCGCGTTAACCAATCGATGACAGCAGATGGGTTGCTGGTCGAGACACGACCGCTAGCTGATACCGGGAGATCAGGCCGTATAGTGCGTATATGAGGGGAGGATAAAACGCTACACTACGCTTAAAACAGGATTTGTCGATAACAGCAGCAGGTGTGTAACTATCTATGGCCTTTTACTAAGTAGTAACTAGGCCCTGAAGACTTTAACAGGAACAAAGTGGTAAAACTCTTAGATGTGCATATGTGATGCTCTGATGAGGGCAGTTCAATATGCTCTAGTACGCTTGGAAAATGTTTTTTGAGAGACTGGCCTGCGTGAAAATGAATAGGGCATGGATCAGCCAAGATTTCTACCCACCAATGCCTCATGCATCAGAGTAGATTGATCATGGGGCCAGACCAACACTTCAGAAATATGGATAGTGCAAAACAGATTTCATGCGCTGCTCTCCAGTTACAGACATTCTCCTGCATTAGACCACAAGTAATTATTGAGGAAATGCTTTACGTTAATCTTAATTTTTATTAACATTCTTAGGATAAGATATATGTGCCCAAAATCTGTATATGTTCTCTTCATTCTACTGCCAACTCCAATGTGTTTTTCAGGCAATATATGGGCTCCCCATGCTGCTGCCAATTCCAGGGTGTGTCTTTCAGGCAATATATGGGCTCCTAATGCTGCTGCCAACTTCAATGTGTCTTTCATGCAATATATGGGCTCCTTATGCTGCTGCTGCCAACTCCAGGGTGTGTCTTTCAGGCAATATATGGGCTCCTAATGCTGCTGCTAACTCACTTCCAATGTGTTTTTTTAAGCAATATATGGGCTGTTTATACTGCTGCCAACTCCAGGGTGTGTCTTTCAGGCAATATATGGGCTGCTTATGCTGCTGCCAACTCCATTGTGTTTTTCAGGCAATATATGGGCTCCTTATGCTGCTGCTGCCAACTCCAGGGTGTGTCTTTCAGGCAATATATGGGCTCCTTGTGCTGCTGCCAACTCCAGTGTGTCTTTTAGGCAATATATGGGCTGCTTATGCTGCTGCCAACTCCAATGTGTTTTTCAGGCAATATATGGGCTGCTTATGCTGCTGCCAACTCAAATGTGTTTTTCATGCAATATATGGGCTCCTCATGCTGCTGCCAAATCCAGGGTGTGTCTTTCAGGCAATATATGGGCTCCTAATGCTGCTGCCAACTCCAATGTGTTTTTCAGGCAATAAATGGGCTCCGTATGCTGCTGCTGCCAACTCCAGTGTATTTTTCAGGCAATATATGGGCTCCCCATGCTGCTGCCAACTCCATTGTGTCTTTCAGGCAATATATGGGCTCCTAATGCTGCTGCCCACTCCAGGGTGTGTTTTTCAGGCAATATATGGACTCCTTATGCTGCTGCTGCAAACTCCAGGGTATGTATTTCAGGCAATATATGGGTTCCTAATGCTGCTGCCAACTCCAGTGTGTCTTTCAGGCAATAGATGGGCTCCTTATGCTGCTGCTGCCAACTACAGGGTGTGTCTTTCAGGCAATATATGGGCTCCGTATGCTGCTGTCAACTCCAGGGTGTGTTTTTCAGACAATATATGGGCTCCTCGTGCTGCTGCCAACTCCAGGGTGTGTTTTTCAGGCAATATATGCGCTCCCCTATTCTGATTCCACCTCAAGGCTCTGTAATTGTGCAGCTCTGCGACAGTGATTCTAATAGCGATGCCTCTGATCTGCATGTCATACTTTTTTACAGTGTTGTTTCACTAAACCAGCACGCATCCTATGCATGTTACAGCAAGGCAAAATGTTCTACAACCGTATTGAGGCTCTCGGAAGGCCAGAAATAGCCATTTTTAATAGTGATTCGCCACGAATAAATTCGGACTGAAACGTTTTTTTCTGGAAAATTCTGCAAATCGGCCGAATTGAACTTTTCATAAATTTGCTCATCTCTAGTTCCTACCTCTCCAATATTCTGCCCTAAAGTCATTTACTTCATCATGTGTAACGGTTCATTGCTGGCTGTTTGAGGAGAGGCCTTTTGACCAGTTTTAAAGAGGAACATCGGGGGAGGTTGAAACCTCCCCCAAACCTCACCGATCTGCTGCCCCCCTCCAGTTTTACTTCTTGCCACTTCATGACTTTTAAGAGCAGGGCTAAAGCCGAGCTGTCACTTACAAATGGCTAAGCTGGTGCAGGGGGCAGCCATGGGGCCCTGAAACAGCCGGACGTTGCTGTAGCAGGCAGCGGCGTCTTCCAAAAGGTAAGTAGGGGCTGATGGGGGGGGGGGGCATTGGCCCCTTTTTATTCTTGGTCCGATGTCCCTCTTGAAGGCTTGAAAGGATTCTTCTTCAATAGTCTATCACATTAGTCTACCACAGATACACTTTGATCCATGTGAAGTGGATCACAATTCTTCCGCTTTATACTTTACGGTCAGGCCTCTGTAAAATACTCTTGATGAGCATTCTTAATGGAAACCAACCTCTTGCCAATGGCTGCAAGATGTTTTTACAGGGCATGGAATCTCAACCTAGTTTTGTCAGTGAATATTCCATGTAACTTTAAAAGTAGTACTGTAAATTATGTGCTTAAGCTTGCTGTCTCCTTTAGAAGTTGATGATGATCCAGCAGACGGTCCTCCAGATTGGTTCTGCTTGTTGCGAACTTGTCAGATTTGGTAGTGGAGGCAATTATATTTTTCAAGTGGAACAGCTGTCCATCCTGAAGACAGGGAGACTTAAACCTAAAGCACTAAAGAATCAGAACATTCTGTAAAATAGTCTATGATACGTACTAAATCCTACTAAGTACTAAGACCAGTGGTGGATGATGTTGAGTATAGTTAAATAGCAAAATATTTTCTCAGTTTTTGAGTGTGAGTTGCAACTAAATTACTACTTTGTGTACTAATTCTAATTATAATTTAGTGAAACAAGTTTAATTTTGGGAGTGTTTGTGAGTGTTATCTCAATACATTTTTTTGTTCTTTTTTCCTTATAAATCACCTGCACCTGTGAGATTTTTTATAGGTAATGTATGTAATGTAAGTAATTGTTCCAATGAAGCAAGAATAATAATTTTAATGCATTACACACACACAAAATTACTTAGTTAATATATTTATTGGATATAGCTTCCTTTTAAACAATATTTGTTCTTTAACAGGAAACGTCTTGTACAATGTCTGGTATTATAACTCCAAAAAGGTTCCAGCTAGTCATCTCAAACACAACTTTTATAAATTTTGATGACCAGACCTGCAGTGCATTAACCACCTGCTCTGGTTGTATGAAGGGACAAGGTAAGAGGAAGAAGTTTTCACTTTAATATTTGTATGCGGCTTTACACCATTTTGTTTTGTGCCATAGTTTTCCTATATGTTTAAGAGATTTTAGGGCACATGGAGGCAGTAACCAATACCAAAGAATGTGAACATTGACAACATTGAAGACTTTCTTTAATTTCTTTTTTTCCCTATGTTCTCAGACTTTAGGAAGGAAGAATACGGAAATGTAATCTATTTAGTCCTGAGAGAATGAGAGAAGACGTCTAAGGGGGGGGGGGGGGGGGGGGATGATACCCATAAAATATAAATAAAATAAAATGTAAAACTCCTTCAAAAAACTAGGGGCTGCCTCCTTCCTCTGTAGAATGAGATTCTCAGAAGCTAGATTCCTCCATTACCATTAAAACTAAATCTACAGATTTGAGGCCCCTTAACCGTCCTCGCAATCCAGCAATGTCACCGGTGCTACAGGTGGCAGCTGCACAGAGTGCCATCCCCTTCTGTCTGCGTGTGCCGACCCATTCCAGTGGGGGCATGTCAATCTGTGCAGCCAAGATGGCTGAACCCAGGCCTGAATTTACCAGGGGAATGGAGCTAGATTGTGGGTTCCAGGTAAGGTGTTTTTTAACCCCCCCCATCAGGGTGGGTGATGGGGTATTACTGAACATCCAATTTAATGAATTTATTTTACAAATGTTTTATTAAGGTTTTCAAGTATAAAAGACAGCATATCAAAAATCACATGCTATAACATTGTCTAACAGATGTGTTATAAACTGTTGTCAACTGAAATAAAGCTTATAGTCTCTCTGCTGACTATTAAGGATCTCGTCGTCTGATTTAGTGCGCTATTGTCCTAGATTTGACATATAAAAGAATATTTAACTGAAATTTAGTTGAACTGGTTGCTGATTAAACCTTCTGAATTAAACCTTGATCTTAATCTTTGCTTTGGTCCAAAGTGCTGTCTTTGCTGATATCAAACATTATACATAGATTTTAAGAATAACACAAACAAATTAGAGTTGGGGGAAGGTGGGGAATAGTAGGGAAGAAATGGGTTTGGAGCGGGTGGGGGGGGGGGGGTGGAAGTGGCTTGATTACCAGGGATGGTGTATTGGTGTTCTTCAAGATATTCCAGAGGGGGGGAACTAATTACACTGGGAAGACCGAGTCAACCCGGGAGTTTTGCAGGCCTATATATTCCACCCATGGGTCCCACACTTTCTTGAACTTATCATAGGAATCATTCACTATTATTTTTCTTTCTTTATTTTTATTATTTCATTGCAAAGGGTGTCAGATATTCTGTTTTGTATCTCTGACCAAGGGATGGAGGGTGTATTCTAACACCTGGCTATCGTGGATTTCACTGCTGCGAAAATATGGAGGGCTAAACGCCATCCTGCTTTGGTGAATGTGGCCGTTTTCAGGGACAGAAGGGCTTCCCAGGGTTCTTTCTTCAATGGTGTATGGAGGACATCTGATAGCACTTTGTAGGCCCTATCCCATATATCTCTAGTTACCGGGGAATCCCAACAGATATGCACCATGTCACCTCTGACGTTACAGCCTCTGAAGCAGCAAGGGGATTCTGAAGGGGAGAATTTTTTGATCCGATCAGGGGTATAGTACCATCTGAACATCAATTTATATGCATTTTCCAGCACTAGGGCGTTGCTGGATGCTCTTTTAGTTTGACCCCATATGCTCTGCCAAGCCTCTGGGGGCTTTGTATCTCCCAATTCTGACTCCCATCTTGCCATATAGGCATGTCTGATCGGGTCTGGTGGGGTGGCCAGAACTGAGTATATACCAGAGATGAGCCTGCCACTTAAATGATCGCGTATGCATCTAAGTTCAAAGTCTGTTCTCCCATAAGGAGGGGAAGATTGTTTTAGTAAGCATTTAATAAAGTGCTGTATTTGAAATAGTCTGAACATCTCGTGGTGGAAACGGATCTCTGGGTGAAAGCTCTTGCATAAATTTCATTCTCGTCGGTATACATAAGTTGTCCACTATCATAAGATTTTTCTTTGTCCACCAATTAAAGCTGGTTGGGTGTGTGATTCCCGGAGGAAACATAGGGTTACCTAACAAAGGTGCGGCTGGTGTGTGTAGTGAAGTGAACTGGTGCTTAATTTTGAGAGAATGAAGAGAATGAGAGTATGGAGGGAAGAAGTTTGGGCCTGTGTGCTTTGGGTGTCCATAATAGAGCAGCTGACGACGTCGTACCGCATTGCATTCTGTCAATGGAGACCCAAGTGGGAACATAGTTAGGGGAGTGCAGTAGAACTAGTGGAGCTATTTGAGCAGCAAGGAAATACTTATGAAGGGATGGGAAGGCGAGGCCGCTGTGCTCCTTTTTGCAGAACAGTGTGGCTTTTTTAACTCTATGTTTAGTTTTGTTCCAAGTGTATGCCAGAATTTTCCATTGTGCTATATCTAGAGCCTTATTCGAGACGAGTATTGGGAGGACCCTGAATAAATACAAGATCTTAGGGAGGAATACCATTTTCAACGCCGCTATTGGTCCTAACCAGGATAGCCTCACCATTTGCAAAGATGTTAGTAATTTATCAAGAGTTTTGAAAAGTTCTGGGTAGTTTGCGTTGTAGAGCTTATTATAGCTGTTTGTAAGTTTGATTCCTAAATAGGGTAGTTTCTGGGTCCAGGTCCAGGCAAAGTTGTTAGTTAATGTTTGTCTAGTGTTGTTTGTTAGGGAGATATCTAAGGCTGTTGATTTCGAGGCATTTAGTTTTAGGCCTGAGATATGCCCGAAGTCTGAGAGGAGTTTAATGGCATTGGGTGCTGAGATATGGGGGGATGTCAACATGAGGAGCATGTCATCCGCAAATAGAGATATCTTATGGTCTTGATTTGCTAGTGGGATTCCTTTAATGGAGGGGTTTTGCCTCATTTTCATTGCCAGGGGCTCCAAGGCTAAAATAAATAATATAGAAGACAGGGGGCAGCCCTGCCTGGTAGCTCGCTTTATGGGAAAATTTGAGGAGTTAAAGCCAGCATATTTAATGTGGGCGGATACCTGGGTGTAGATGGCTGAGATCCAGGAAAGGAAGACGGGGCCAAAACCCAATTTTTCCAAAGTGAAGTGGAGGTATTGCCAGGAGAGGGAGTCGAAGGCTTTTTCTACGTCAAGAGAAAGTAGCATGGCTTCAAGGTTATGACCCTTTACACCTTCTATTAGTTGTAATATTCTTCTGACTCCGTCTCCGGCTTGTCTCCTGGGCACAAAGCCTACATTAATTCTGCTAATATTTTACTTAGAATTTTTAAGTCTATATTTAGTTGGGATATTGGCCTAAAGTTTGTCCAATTTTGACGGTCCTTGCCCGGTTTGGGTATCATGACTTTCGCTGCTCTCAGCATATCTGGGTCCATGTGATGGCCTTTTTTTATATAGTTGTGGACTTTAGATAAACGTGGGGCTATGATGGGGGCCAGTTTTTTTATAGAAGAGAGCTGAGAATCTGTCAGGCCCAGGTCTTTTGTTGGTTTTTAATGTTTTAATTGCTTTTTGTACCTCTTCAACTTTAATGTTGTCATCTACCATTTCCTCTTGGTTTGTGGTTAGTCCGCATGGATTGAGTTAAGGTATTTAAAGGCTCTGGAGCATTTATTGGGCAAATTTAGGCCTGGACATTTAGTGATACAATTTTAGTCACCATGATATGTTTTGGGGGTGTCTATGTGCTGGAGATATACTATCTCTGAGGTTGGATATATATGTAGGGGAGAGGAAGGAGGAAGAGAGGGGGATGGATAGATGGGGGGAAGCAGAAAGAGAAACAAGACATATATATATATATATATGCAACAGAAAACATTATGAATAAGTGATCTTTGCACACCTCTGTGTGCGCCAATTCCAGATGCTCGGAAAAAAATAAAAAGGTATTTCCGTGCACTGAAAATCGGGATCGGGAGGCCATTTTGTAACATTACATAAAAATACAACTATAACATTTTCAAAATAATGAGTATATGAACCTCAGAGTGGTCCTCCGCCAGGTCCAGCCCCGCCACCCGGCAGGAGAGGCCCACCGAGGCGGACACCAGGCCCTGCAGAGTCCCGCAGCCTGAGTTCACATTTTGTCCCATCACTAGGCTGGCAAACTACACCTATGGGATACCCTTCCAAGGTTCATTCCCACCAGTGAGCCGCGGCCCAGCGGCGGGAGTCGACCGGACTAACGTTTTGTAGATATAGGAACAGTAGAAGATTACCAAAACTAATAATAAGCAACTGTTGGTTAAGATAAAAAAAATATATGTAACGCTGAAGGGGTAGCACTTACGGACCCTAGACGCCCAAGTCCTCAAGGGCAGCCCACGTGTCCCACAAGGGGGGTTCAAGACGCCTGCCGCTTGCAGGGGTGGACAATGTACGACGACGTAGCCGGACTGCTGGGGTTTTCCAGAGGACCCGGCCTTAAGCGGCTGGCTGCTTGGGGCTTCTTAGGCTATTTTCCAGCAATTGTGCGTAGCGCATATTTGAGTTTCAGTCCTATTACACAGGGTGAAACTTCTGGGAGAGTAATCTTTTCATTTCTAAGGATTTCTGGGGTTAGGTATACTGCTTGGGAGATGGGGTGACTTGGTTGTTGCAGCTATGGATGGGTGTTCTGGGCATCGAAGGGAGAGACGGGGCTGCTCTGTCTGCTTCCGGCAGCCTGATGCCCGGGCTTTTACATTTTTCTATAATTTCTGGTAGAGAGGAGGCTTGCACCTGTTTTCCCTGGAAGGAAAAGGAGAGCTTAAAGGGAAAGCCCCACCTGTAGCGCACTCCTTGGGCTTGTAGTGCTTAGAGATATTGTTTGAAGGACCGTCTCTTCATGATGGTGGTTTGCGAGAGGTCGGTGTAAACTTGGTAATTATGGTTTTGGAACGTTAGGGGTGCCTTTGCCCTAGATGCTTTTAGCACTGTCCCGTGGAGGGCCGTCTGCTGGTCTTTTGGTTCCTGTGCGCTCTATCGAGCTCCAGCCTTTTGACTGGTATTTCCGGGACCAGCTCTCGTAGGAGTGCTGTGACTGTGCCCATAGAGTCCTCCATTGCTTCTGGGAGCCCCCGGAATCTCAAATTGGACCTGCGGTTACGGTTTTCTAATTCCACGTTCTGGCCCTTTAAGAGAGATATTTCATCCTGGAGCTGTTCCAGCATGACTTCCTGGCTATCCAGGACTGTGGTAGTGTCATCCATACGGGATTCCAGGGCTTCTGTCCTCACTGCCAGGTCCCTGATTTCTTTCAGCACTGTCTCAGTGTGTTTTACCGTTACAGCAGTGATCTCTTCTCTAAAAATAGATCTGAGGTGTGACAGGAAATCACTGCTGACATGAGGGATCTGAGGCTTAGGCTAGGAGGTTGGGGATGAGGGTGGCCAGCTGTCAGCAGAGTCTAGGGAGAGGTCCCCTGCACTCACCGCACCCGTGTCTTCTCCCTCCTGGGCCAGCGATGCAGCCCCTGGCTCTGGCAGTGTGTTCTCTGAGGGAGCCTCCTCGCATGTCCTGCCCTCCGCCCCGCCGCGCCATCTTGGATCCAGGGGCCGCCGATCTGCGAGTCTCCCTGGGGCCCTTTTTCCTGCTGCTGGCTGGGAGCATGGTCTGTGGGGGGGGGGTCCAGTCGTCTCCTGGATGTCTGCTGATGTCACGTGTGAGTTTGTGAAGCTGCAGCTGCGCTATTTAAGGCTCAGGGCCTCCTGATCTTGCAGAGCTGAGTAAGCAAGCAGCCATTTCAACGGTTACTGTGTCAGCAGAGTGTGATAATAGTCACAGGTTGTCAGTAGTGAGTAAGTATTGTTTAGGTTATAAGCAGGTTTCAATTAGGAACATGTGTAGTCAACAGTTGTCAGTGTGAATAAAGGTATTCATGTCACTAGTGGGCTGTCAAGTTGGGAGTGGATTGTGGGGGCAACAGTGTGTTGCCATTAGTGGTGAACCAAAGCCAAAAGTACGTCTAGGATTATACCAGTTGGTGACCAGCCAATGACATCCCCACTGAGCCTGACTACTCTCTAAAACTGAGGCTATAGCATATAGCAAAGACAGGTCATGAGCAGGAAAAGATATGGCCAGTTAATGTGACAGGGTGGGAATGCACCCCCTCAGATCCATGATTTTGAGGCTATAGCATTAGGGCAGAACATGGACTGTTTTTTATTGGCGAGGAGGGTACAGCTGGGCTAGGTACAGGGGTGTCATTGAAATGAAAATAGGTGAATGAATTACAGCGTTTTGGGGGGTTTCACAATTCAGCATGACCCGGGGGGAAAGCCAACTGCTTTTTTTTCTTTTAGATTCTAGGGTTGCTAATGGCCGCTGATTTGACTCATGATCTTTGATAATTCTGCTGAAATGTAAAAGTCAACTTTTTATTTTTTTACAGGTGGTTTTACAATAAAATCCAAAAGACTGACTTTTCTAAACTCACCCAGGAAATCGACATTTCCATTTCCTCACTGTGCCCTCATTGAAGATGCTGATGGCTCATTGTTTGGCTGGAAAGAAAGTAGCCTGCTGGCCACCACTGATATTCTACCGGACTCCTGCCTTATAAAGGCTGACATCAGTGGCGGCGTACCAGCCAGCGTCTGCTCTGTTGAAAATAGGTTTCATCGCATGTCCATCAGTCTGTAAGTAGTGGAAACCAACAACATCAAAATGTAATTCCTCTGTAATCAGAATATGTTTGTATGTGTGGCTGGCTGGGCGGCAGCAAACATGTTCTTCTGGGCCTAGTGTGTTCTGTGTGTGTGTCGGTATAGATGAGAATGTGGTGTAGAGTTCTTTCACCATGTGCTTGTTTATTTGCTAATCTAAAGCCAGACAGACATGTTTGATTCCAAGATAGATGGCAATGTGAAGGTGAATGAACCATGCAGATAAATTGTTTTTATCACCCTTTGGAGCAGTTTTGTAGCAAATCAGACTTGGGTTACTGGTCAGTCTGCTGCCTTGTCGAGTACCACCTGATAGGATCTTGAGTACCACCAGTGGTACTAATACCACTGGTTTGGAACCCCTGGTCTTGAAGATTCACTTGTTAAATGATAATGAACTACACTAGGTAAGTAATGCTCAATACGCTTCTATGGGCTAATTTCTATTCGAATGGTTTTAACATGTCCCGAATCCCTATGCTATAAATAAAGATTACTAACTGACTAAAATGGCTAACTGACCCCAGACCAAACCAAAGTTTTGCTCTCTACCTCCAGGGACCGATACTAAACTAAACATACCTTGGTGTCAGGTGGATCATAGGGAGCGCACTTGCGTGGTAGCCCCATATTTTGTGATGTTACATCCTGTGTGTCAGAAGGACACTTTCTGTTCAGTGACCTCTCTAATAAAGCTAATGATAGACTAAAACTATGGAGGCTGATTTACTACTAGCGGCAGGTATTGGCATGTGAGCGTCTGTATAGCGGCGCTTAGAGCGATCACTAGGAGATACTGTAAGCAGGCATCGGGCACTGTAACCTAGCATTGCAGTCGCTGTAATAACCTCGCCATCATTGATGAATATGATGTGTGTTGGGCACTCTAACAACAGTATAACGTTGCAGTGAGTGAGAGGTAGCGCCACCTCAATGCATCCGGCACTCGGCGCTCCACACCATACTTAAGAAAAAAATGCACACACACACATACACAACGCTGGCGCTCTAAAGCTGGGTGCTGTAGCATACAGCGCCAGATGCTGTGTGATCAAAGTCTGTTTCTGAACACATATACACCAGCACAAGAGCAAAAACACATGGAATGACATTATTTTAACACTGTGACAAGGACACTTTAGCACCAGACCTGTAATGACAATTCTGCATAAAAATATAAAAAATGGTAATGCGTGGCGCTCTTGAACCTAGAGCGCCGGTGCTATACACTGAGCCGCCTCTGGTAATACATGTGATGCTACATGGCGCTGTTAGAGGCGCTCACCAGATTCACTTTCTTAAATGTGGTTTCTCATACAGCGCCCGGCATTCACCGGACGCTACCTGCCGCTACGAGGCACTGCCTGGCGCTAGCCTTTCTTAAATAACCCCCTTACTATGTCCTATCAAGGCATAAAAAGGACACAGCTTTACAAGCATTTGAATCATTTGTCTGTCCCAACGTATACAAGAAAAACTTTAAAAGCACAATTTCTTAGGTCAGACCTACAGTGCTTTGAAAAAGGTTGAAAAAATGTTCTTGTTTTTGTTTCTCTATTACATAAAATCTCACTAAAATACATTTAGGTTTGTGGCTGTACCGGGGTATGAATACTTTTTCAAGGCACTGTATGTGTATACCTTAATTCAATATTCATGGCGTCTTCTTCTGGCAGTGCAGACAGGCGTTACCACTTCAAAGCATGTACTTTAAGAGGCAGGGGAGCCAGAACACACTGTAGAGCAGAAGCCTAATGTTTCTACAGCACCTCGCAAATGTCAGCTCGTAAAGCCCACCATCCCTCGCAGGTCTCGGCACCCGAGTAAGCCACATTACACTGCATGGCATAGACTTCTCACTCACTAGCCAATAAAAGCAAACACCAGCCCTTGTACAACCCGTTAACACACACATACATGTGTAAGAATTATAGATGGAACCTGAGCGGAAATCTGAAAAGCTCACAAATAAACATTTAATATGGCAGACGCGGAAACAGTAAATAACATGGCACACATAGTATGTAAATACATACAGAGGAAATGGCTCTTTAGTCAGGAGGTATAGTTATGCCATAAAGTGCCAATAAATGTGTCTCACTGCCGCGTCGTTACAGTGAAAAAAGCAAAATGGTGATCTGCAGAATAGTTTGTTAAATGTAATTATTATTATTGCATTTCATTTGAGAGGTATGATCACACTTTAAAGTGGACCAAAACCCACCACAATTGGCCTGGGAATTTATAAGATTCCTGGGCCGAATGATTCCTCCCCCCCCCCCCAGGTCGCCCCATACACTTACCTTTTTTCCCGGTCCAACGGCGCATGCGTGAGCCGCGGCCGCATCCCAGCTCTGCCTCTAGCAGGGCACGTGCCCCTTGCCATGCATTTGTGAATGGCCATCGTGGGCACGCTCCCTGTTAGAGGGTAGCGGGGGATGCATCCGCTCAGAGCCACTTGCCCTAGACAAAGGCTTAGAGGGCATGACGTTAGCGGCTCTGAGCACGCTGATGAGAGGCCACGCATGTGCCGTAGGACTGGGAAGAGGTGAGTTGACTTTGGCGATCTGGGGGGTTTCATGCAGCGGGGCACCCATGATCTGGGGGCCCCGGGGGAAAGGACCAAAACCCAGGATAGTCAAAATTTTTAATAAAACTATTTTTTTGAGACTTAACAATACAAATATATAAAATGCCCATATTGTTTATGCGTCATTCATTATTTATCTTAAATTGGATCTATCACTGGCTCGGCCGACTAAGTGTCCAATACAGAGTACTCCACTGTGTGAACCCCCGCACAGGCCCCAATTCACCTACCTTACCCACGCATCCTACCTTACCCTCCGTCCCATGCCCCATTATTCAGATAAGCTTAGCGCTAGAGCATTCCAAACACCACAGGGAGACTGAGGATGTGGCTGCTCCTGTTTCCTCTGCTGACACTTTATTTAAAACAGTGGTTTATGCCGTGCATTAGTACACATGGCATAAAGCGCTGATTGGACGAGAGCCTGTGCATGTGCCGTGTGAGCAGTCAGGAGGTGAGTTGTTTGAGTGATCTAGGTGGGGGGGAGGTTCACACAGTGGGGCATCCCAAATCGGTGCAACAGGTAAACAGACCTATCAGCGGGAAAATCCTATTCTATGGATAGGTCCATTTTAAAGAGAAACAAAAGGATTTTGACTGTCTTGGGTTTTGTTCCTTTTACCTGAGATTTAGGATGCTCTGCTTTGTGTATCTACGGGTTCGCCTTTCTTTCGTTACCATGGTGCATGTATGGACCGCTCAGCCAATCAGTGCCTCACGTTCTATTTTGAGAGTTCAACAGAGCACGCATTGCTGGCCATAGCTACACTCACCCATAGCTGTGGGACATGCTCCAGCCAGCCATTTAGAAATACCTGGCACAGGTACATGTCTAGGCTAAGGTTTTAGCGGACATGCAGCTTTGACCCTGGTATGTGGTGAGGGATTGCAGGCGATGTGAGAGGTCATCTCACAGGTATATACACAGCGGGCCATCCCAGTCTGAGATGCCCCATGAAGAGGGGGACCACCGACCCTAGTGACTTTTAGACTCTAACAGTATATACACTAGGGTGGTGGTTGCTCTATTTTAAAAAGGTCATATTTTCTTGAGATTGCGTCCCTGCGTTGTACAAGCCCTGACCGGAGTCACCCGCAGCCTTTATGACAAATGCCCCCCCGCTATCAGTCATAGTGACTGCAGCATGACTACTCTTTTCACTTCAATAGAAGGTGCATGCCAAAGTCTGGCTGGCATGCCCCTCCATTGCAGTGAATGCCAAGGGTGTGGCAGTGTCACTTTGACTAATGCCCGCGTTGCATCCAATCATTTGGGAGGCTCTTGGCGGGGCTTTGATCCCATGATTTATTTTTGTTGACTGGACTCTTACTTTATCACTGTAGCTCTGCAGACACAGAAACCAGGACAGCAGAGGCTCAGATCCCAGCTGACCAGCTGTCCACACATCACCAAAAAAATAACTCATCAATACTCACCTTTAATTGCAACTATACAGTCATCACATATGCATATGCCATACTTTATTATTACTATTATTATTACTTTTATGTATTATTAGGCTTATTTTGTCATAATTATTTACATTTTTATGCTTATAATAACTATAATCCAATACAAAATTGTTTTACAGAGATTAGAGTCTAATTGATGGGTACTTTAATAAATCAAACCAGAACAAATTTCATATTTGACTTTTGGTCCATTAATAAAGGAAGCACCTCAGTTTTGAATGCCCCACAGTTATCCAGGGTCAGCATGCCCCCTAGGAATCTTTAATAACAGACCAAAAGTCAATATAAAATTCAGTTTAACAACAGTCTAAAAACAAGCTAAAAAGACATTAGGTCCACCAGACAGCCCCAATCATGAGCATCCAGATTTCGGATGCCTCTCAGAGTAAAAAGAAAGCCTGGGAATGGGCTGAATTACTTACCAATGTCAATGCCCAGCACTGCTGGTAAGCTGCAGCTAAAGGGAGCAAATGAAGAAAAGGGGATTAACAGGCTGGGTTTATCTTTCCACTCCCTGTCTAGGACCGGCCTTTAGGGTGTTTTTTCTGGGGCATAGGGGCACTCCTGCACCCAAGGTATAACTCAACCCAACGTCTGTATAAATCACATGTATCTGTGGGCAGCAGGGGGCTTCAGTCATGCACCTTGTGCAGCTAGTATTTCCAGCCTGGGAGAACACTAGGTGGCGCAGAAGCCTGATCCTAAGCCTCACCATGACGGCGCATTTTTTGTGGAAGCTCTTGGAAACCGGGAATTTGCGATGAGAAAAGAAATTGTAAAATTTGGCCCTTTGGGATTTTTTTTGTGAAAAGCTCTGTTTAAAAATGTTAGTTTAGATTAGCTAGTTTAGAGGAGCAGAACAAAAACATAGGAGACTTGGCAAGAAGGAGGACTAATAAGCAACTAAACATACCAATACATATACTCCTGCACCACAGGAGGCACCAACGCCACATGCGTGCAGTCGATGGCGTCTATGACATTCTGCATTTTTGCCTCAAGCCTCTGAATGGAGCTATTCACTAGAAATTGAAGGCAGCCAACCTATTTAGTCAAATCATTGATCGCATCCCCCTTTCTTGTGGCGGGACCAACCATGACACACCTGAGTAAAGCTTTTCAATACAAAGAGGGTTCAGTTGGGTCAATTCAGACACCTGCTGATCGGACATCTGATCCATGTCCAGACACAACGGTTAGGCCTAAGATTCTGAAGGTACAAGGTGAGCAGCCCACGACACTGAAGATGCCCATACTCTTCCAGGAACTTGTCAAGGGGCTCCATCACACACATCCACCAGCAGTCCTGCAAGCAAAAAGACGGTGTAATTTGGCACCGGTAATTTACGATTGTTATGGCCCAGAAAAAGGCCAAATCAGGGCTCAGAATTAGAGATGAGCGAACTTTTGAAAAATTCGATTCGACTGATTCGCCGAATTTTCCGACAAAAATCGTTTCGACCCGAATAAATTCGCGACGAATCGCTATTAAAAACGGCTATTTCTGAGCCTCCTAGAGCCTCAATAGGGTTGTAAACCATTCTGCCTTGCTGTAACACGCACAGGATGCGTGCTGGGTAAGTTAAATAATACTTTGAATAAATATCACATGCAGATCATCGCTAATAGAATCGCAGAGCGGCACAATTGAATTCAAGAGAGTTGAAGTGGCATCACTATGAGGGGCAGGAGCCCAAACATTGCTTTAAAGAGACACTGGAGTTGGCAGCAGCAGGAGCCCAAAAATTGGATGAATCACACCCTGGAGTTGGCAGCAGCAGCAGGAGCCCAAACATTACTTTAAAGAGACACTGGGGTTGGCTTCAGGAGCCCAAAAATTGGATGAATCACACCCTGGAGTTGGCAGCAGCAGGAGCCCAAATATTACTTTAAAGAGACCCTGGGGTTGGCTTCAGGAGCCCAAAAATTGGATTAATCACACCCTGGAGTTGGCAGCAGCAGGAGCCCAAATATACACTGGAGTTGGCTTCAGGAGCCCAAAAATTGGATGAATCACACCCTGGAGTTGGCAGCAGCAGGAGCCCAAATATTACTTTAAAGAGACCCTTTGGGTTGGCTTCAGGAGCCCAAAAATTGGATGATTCACACCCTGGAGTTGGCAGAAGTTGGCAGCAGCAGCAGCAGGAGCCCAAATATTACTTCAAAGAGACCCTGGGGTTGGCTTCAGGAGCCCAAAAATTGGATGAATCACACACTGGAGTTGGCAGCAGCAGGAGCCCAAATATACACTGGAGTTGGCTTCAGGAGCCCAAAAATTGGATGAATCACACCCTGGAGTTGGCAGAAGTTGGCAGCAGCAGCAGCAGGAGCCCAAACATTACTTTAAAGAGACCCTGGGGTTGGCTTCAGGAGCCCAACAATTGGATGAATCACACCCTGGAGTTGGCAGCAGCAGGAGCCCAAATATACACTGGAGTTGGCTTCAGGAGCCCAAAAATTGGATGAATCACACCCTGGAGTTGGCAGCAGCAGGAGCCCAAATATTACTTTAAAGAGACACTGGGGTTGGCTTCAGGAGCCCAAAAATTGGATGAATCCCACCCTGGAGTTGGCAGCAGCAGGAGCCCAAATATACACTGGAGTTGGCTTCAGGAGCCCAAAAATTGGATGAATCACACCCTGGAGTTGCAAGCAGCAGCAGGAGCCCAAATATTACTTTAAAGAGACACTGGGGTTGGCTTCAGGAGCCCAAAAATTGGATGAATCACACCCTGGAGTTGGCAGCAGCAGGAGCCCAAATATTACTTTAAAGAGACACTGGGGTTGGCTTCAGGAGCCCAAAAATTGGATGAATCACACCCTGGAGTTGGCAGCAGCAGGAGCCCAAATATACACTGGAGTTGGCTTCAGGAGCCCAAAAATTGGATGAATCACACCCTGGAGTTGGCAGCAGCAGCAGCAGGAGCCCAAATATTACTTTAAAGAGACACTGGGGTTGGCTTCAGGAGCCCAAAAATTGCATGATTCACACCCTGGAGTTGGCAGCAGCAGCAGCAGGAGCCCAAATATACACTGGAGTTGGCTTCAGGAGCCCAAAAATTGGATGAATCACACCCTGGAGTTGGCAGAAGTTGGCAGCAGCAGCAGCAGGAGCCCAAACATTACTTTAAAGAGACCCTGGGGTTGGCTTCAGGAGCCCAAAAATTGGATGAATCACACCCTGTGGAGAGTCATGTGGAGAAAAAGTAGCTTAGTTAGTAATATCTACATAAAATTATGAATAAACAAATGCAAAATTATTGCCAAAGTGAAGTTTTGTTTGAGGGTGTGTTTCCACCTTTTAATTAAATCAGAAACAAGAAGGTATCATTGCCTCTGACTAATTAGCCCTCAAAAATTCTTGGAATTTTTAATCTGGAATCATGTCTGATCCGTCTTATCCGAAGAATATTAATAAAAAGTAAGAGTAACGTAAAGGATTTTTTATTAATACTTACTTGTGGTCCGATGCGGAGGAATGTCTGTAACTGGAGAGCAGCGCCTTAAATCTGTTTTGCACGATCCATCTTTCTTTAGTGTAGGTCTGGCCCCGTCATCAATTTACTGGAATACATCAGGCATTGTTGGGAGGAAAGCTTGGATGATCCATGCGCCATTCATTTCCACGCAGGGCAGTCTCTGGAAAAAAAAAAAACTATGTATAAACCAGGGTCTTTTTCATATAAAAACAAATGGTTATTTTTGCTTTTAAACCATATGTTCCACAGCTTTACCAGTCATTGTGTCAGCCAATGAAGCAACTTTGTCTGGAAGTGCTGCAAAAGCAGTCCACTGCATCACAAGTGGCATCTGACACCCCCAGTCAACTGTCTGTTGTCTGTCTTTTATGCTTTGGGTTCAGCTCCACTATCCATTGATGAAGATCTGATAATCATAAAATTCAGCAGCTACTGCCCAGCCAAGAAGTGGAGGAGACACTCGCCTCTTCTTCCACTAGCCGGCAATTAGTGATGAGGAGAGTGTCGTGGGAGGAGGTGTTGCAAGCCGAGGTAGTGGAAGAGGGTCCCTGGAGTCTGCGGCGGTGGCGGCGGCAGCAGCAGCAGATTATTGCGGACTGTTGTTCGGAAAAATCAGCTACTCAGCGATGTGGCAGTGTTTCATGCAGCATCCTGTGGAGAAAAAGTAGGTTAGTTAGTGTATATACATAAAATTATGAATAGACAAATGCAATAGTATTGCCAAAGTGAAGTTTTGTTTGAGGGTGTGTTTCCACCTTGTAATTAAATCAGAAACAACTAGCTATCATTTGCCTCTGAATAATTAGCCCTCAAAAATTCTTGGAATTTTTAATCTTGATGTCTGAGGGATTTCTCCTCTCAGACAGCGTCACCATAAGTCCAGCCTGCTGCATTACACTTGGAAGAACATCTTGTTTGCGCTGCGACAAGGAAGCCAGAGTCATGCGTCCTGACATGGCACACGTGTTCAGTCTAGTTTTTAAGTCTTGCCCCCATCTGAAAGAACAACAGGAAAGAAAGTTAGCATGCACTTCTGGCACTCCTACACCACCAAGCACAACCTTATTGAGCCTCAGCGTCACAACGGTGTACCCCACCATAGTCTGATCAGCGATGTTTCCACCCGTTGGAATTCCACCCTGCATATGCAGGATCCACTATAGCAGTGGTCCCCAACCCTGTCCTCAAGGCCCACCAACAGGCCAGGTTTTGCAGATCTCCACAAAGATGCACAGGTGGAGTAATTAGTGCAGCTGCAGAGCAATAGAGCTGGCTATTTGGAGGTCCAAAAAACATGACATGTTGGTGGGCCTTGAGGACAGGGTTGAGGACCAGAGAAAAGCCATCACGGATTTCTGGATGATCCAAACGGATAGGGGGACACCCCTGTGTAAATTCAATGTAAACCATTGGCAGCTTATACGTGACACCGACCGTTTGCTTAGGCCCTTTGAGGAAGCTACGTTATTAGTCAGTTGCCAGGACTATGAGATGAACGATGAGATTCCACTGCTTCATGTACTACAACACATGTTGGAAACCATGGCTGGTCAGGGCACTGGAGACATGGCACATACATTTCACAGCCACATGAAGCCTGTGGGGGCTGAAGTGGAGGAGGAGGAGGGGGTGGGGCACATCAAACCACAGTTTAGGTTTCACAAAATGACCATTTTATCTAGTCATCTGACAGGAGAGGAGGAGCAGGAGCAGCCACAGGAGCTAGAGGGTTGTGAGTAAGGCGAGACAGAGGACCCAGACACACCGTGGCAGTTTACAGTGGAGATGGAGACAGGTAGTCCCTCCGAGTCACTTGCACAAATGGCACGATGCATGCTCACATGCTTGCGTACTAGTGAGCGCAGAATTGTCTCCATTTGTCAGCGGGAAGGCTCTCCAACTTATTGGACCCTCGCTTCCGGCACAAAATGGGGGCATTTTTTACGCCCACTGAGAGGGAGGACAAACTGACCTACTACAGAGACATCCCACGTAGTCAGTTGGGCGATGTCTATCTGCGCCATGGCCCATACTCCCGCAGGTCTGACTCGGGGGGACCTCTGCGATCACCTTCCACTGACATGGCTGCTGGGGGGGTGGAAGGAGCAGCAGCAGCAGCTCCATCAGCAGCAGCCTCAGTCTTCAGTCGCTAGTGAGTAGCTTTCTACACCCGCATAGTGAGTCTACTCATGAGCAGCAGGAAGACCTGGAGCTGGACCTCAAACAGCAGGTCATGTCATACCTTGACATGACCATGCCAACACACCTTCAAGATCCACTGGATTTGCTGGGAAGCCAAACTTGACTTGTGCCCGCAACTAGCAGAGTTTGCCCTGGAAAAGCTGTACTGGCCGGACAGTAGTTGATTTAGATTGCAACTGGGCTGCTCTATCTAACGAAGCAAAATGGCAAATTTACCTCACTATATAAGCTATTGCCCCTCAGATTTACACAGGGCCTGCTCTATATTATGCTGCAAAATGGCAAATTAACCTCACAATATAAGCTATTGCCCCTCAGATTTACACAGGGCCTGCTCTATATAACGAAGCAAAATGGCAAATTTACCTCACTATATAAGCTATTGCCCCTCAGATTTACACAGGGGCTGCTCTATATTATGCTGCAAAATGGCAAATTAACCTCACAATATAAGCTATTGCAGCTCTATATAAATAAAAATAAATAAATAAAAAAAGGGCCTGTAGAAGCTTATTTAGTATAACAGATAGGGTGACATGTGCTGGTTTGGGATGCCCATATGGGCTAGTGTTTTGGCAGCAGTACAAAAACCAATGCAAAATGCAATAGCTTAATAAAGCTGATGCTGATCAACGCTTATTTAGTATAACAGATGGGGTGCAACATGCAGGTTTGGGATGCCCTGCGGCCTGGTGTATTTAAAGCAGACCAAAACCAATTCAAAATGCAATAACTTAATAAAGCTGAGGCTGTAGATGCTTATTTAGTATAAACAGGTAGGGTGCAAGGTGCAGCTTTGGGGTGCCCTGCGGCCTGGTTAAATGAAAGCAGTCAAAAAGGAAGTGCAAACTGAAGTAGCTTAATGAAGCTGATGCTGATCAACGCTTATGTTGTATACCAGATAGGGTGCAAGGTGCAGCTTTGGGGTGCCCTGCGGCCTGGTTTATTAAAAGCAGTCAAAAACAAGTGCAAACTGAAGTAGCTTAATAAAGCAGCTGATGCTGATCAACGCTTATGTTGTATAACAGATAGGTTTAAAATAGCATGTGCCTTGGGATGCCCGTGTGGCCTGTTATATTTCAAGCTGAACAAAAAGTAACAATAATCCAAGTATGAGACATCATTTTGACCTTCTTTACAGCGCCATACTTTGAAAAAAAAAAATTAATTTCATGCCGATCAATCCAAAGGTCAATGCCCCTAACAAAAATAGTGTTCGGCATAAGTTTTCCTTCTGGAAGGACGTAACCTTTAGTTTACATGGTTGGGGTAGGTTATCTTACAAATTGGGATACCCCAGGCAGCAGTGTCATTGAAAGAGACAGATTGTAATGCAGGCCATACGCAAGCAGAGAAACTCAGGCTGCAACAGGCCTATTTAGTTTACATGGTTGGGGTAGGTTATCTTACAAATTGGGATACCCCACTGTATATGAAACCGAATATAAATGCACACCCAAAAGTGGACAATCAGCCTCCAAGAGGCCTGCTTAGTTTAAATAAGAGAGCTGCTTAGTATGGTAGGTAGGTTATGTTATGTTACAGAATGGGATGCCCCAAGCAGACTTGAGATCAGTATATATGCACACAGCAGCAGTGTGTTAGCAGGCTCATGCAGGCCAAATTTCTTTAAATAACTGTGCAGCTTACAGTAAATGCAGAGGCTAATGGTATGTTACAGAATGGGATGCCCCAAAGCTGACTTGAGATCAGTATATATGCACACAGCAGCAGTGTGTAAGCAGGCTCATACAGGCCAAATTTCTTTAAATAACTGTGCAGCTTACAGTAAATGCAGAGGCTAATGGTATGTTACAGAATGGGATGCCCCAAGCAGACTTGAGATCAGTATATATGCACACAGCAGCAGTGTGTTAGCAGGCTCATACAGGCCAAATTTCTTTAAATAACTGTGCAGCTTACAGTAAATGCAGAGGCTAATGGTATGTTACAGAATGGGATGCCCCAAAGCTGACTTGAGATCAGTATATATGCACACAGCAGCAGTGTGTAAGCAGGCTCATACAGGCCAAATTTCTTTAAATAACTGTGCAGCTTACAGTAAATGCAGAGGCTAATGGTATGTTACAGAATGGGATGCCCCAAGCAGACTTGAGATCAGTATATATGCACACAGCAGCAGTTTGTTAGCAGGCTCATACAGGCCAAATTTCTTTAAATAACTGTGCAGCTTACAGAAAATGCAGAGGCTAATGGTATGTTACAGAATGGGATGCCCCAAAGCTGACTTGAGATCAGTATATATGCACACAGCAGCAGTGTGTTAGCAGGCTCATACAGGCCAAATTTCTTTAAATAACTGTGCAGCTTACAGTTAATGCAGAGGCTAATGGTATGTTACAGAATGGGATGCCCCAAAGCTGACTTTAGATCAGTATATATGCACACAGCAGCAGTGTGTAAGCAGGCTCATACAGGCCAAATTTCTTTAAATAACTGTGCAGCTTACAGTAAATGCAGAGGCTAATGGTATGTTACAGAATGGGATGCCCCAAGCAGACTTGAGATCAGTATATATGCACACAGCAGCAGTGTGTTAGCAGGCTCATACAGGCCAAATTTCTTTAAATAACTGTGCAGCTTACAGAAAATGCAGAGGCTAATGGTATGTTACAGAATGGGATGCCCCAAAGCTGACTTGAGATCAGTATATATGCACACAGCAGCAGTGTGTTAGCAGGCTCATACAGGCCAAATTTCTTTAAATAACTGTGCAGCTTACAGTTAATGCAGAGGCTAATGGTATGTTACAGAATGGGATGCCCCAAAAACCAGAGAGCACCTGGCAGGCAGCAGTAAGACTATGCACAGCAAAAGTGTCTTTATCATGCCTAATTTCAATTAGAATAGGTGCAAATGGTTAGGTTCTTAAATAGAGGCTGGTGTAGTCACAGAATGGGATGCCCCAAAAGGGAGGGCACCTGGCAGGGTCCAGAAGTACTATGCCCAGCAAAAGTGTCTTTATCAGGCTAATTTCAATTATAATAAGAGCAAATGGTTATATGGTCTTAAACAGAGGCTGCTGTAGTCACAGAATGGGATGCCACAACAGAAGTGGACCTGGCAGGGTCCAGAAGTACTATGCCCAGCAAAAGTGTCTTTATCAGGCTAATTTCAATTATAATAAGTGCAAATGGTTATATGGTCTTAAACAGAGGCTGCTGTAGTCACAGAATAGGATGCCACAACAGAAGTGGACCTGGCAGGGTCCAGAAGTACTATGCCCAGCAAAAGTGTCTTTATCAGGCTAATTTCAATTATAATAAGTGCAAATGGTTATATGGTCTTAAACAGAGGCTGCTGTAGTCACAGAATGGGATGCCACAACAGAAGTGGACCTGGCAGGGTCCAGAAGTACTATGCCCAGCAAAAGTGTCTTTATCAGGCTAATTTCAATTATAATAAGTGCAAATGGTTATATGGTCTTAAACAGAGGCTGCTGTAGTCACAGAATGGGATGCCACAACAGAAGTGGACTTGGCAGGGTCCAGAAGTACTATGCCCAGCAAGTGTCTTTATCAGGCTAATTTCAATTATAATAAGTGCAAATGGTTATATGGTCTTAAACAGAGGCTGCTGTAGTCACAGAATGGGATGCCACAACAGAAGTGGACCTGGCAGGGTCCAGAAGTACTATGCCCAGCAAGTGTCTTTATCAGGCTAATTTCAATTATAATAAGAGCAAATGGTTATATGGTCTTAAACAGAGGCTGCTGTAGTCACAGAATGGGATGCCACAACAGAAGTGGACCTGGCAGGGTCCAGAAGTACTATGCCCAGCAAAAGTGTCTTTATCAGGCTAATTTCAATTATAATAAGAGCAAATGGTTATATGGTCTTAAACAGAGGCTGCTGTAGTCACAGAATGGGATGCCACAACAGAAGTGGACCTGGCAGGGTCCAGAAGTACTATGCCCAGCAAAAGTGTCTTTATCAGGCTAATTTCAATTATAATAAGAGCAAATGGTTATATGGTCTTAAACAGAGGCTGCTGTAGTCACAGAATGGGATGCCACAACAGAAGTGGACCTGGCAGGGTCCAGAAGTACTATGCCCAGCAAAAGTGTCTTTATCAGGCTAATTTCAATGATAAAAAGAGCAAATGGTTATATGGTCTTAAACAGAGGCTGCTGTAGTCACAGAATGGGATGCCACAACAGAAGTGGACCTGGCAGGGTCCAGAAGTACTATGCCCAGCAAAAGTGTCTTTATCAGGCTAATTTCAATTATAATAAGAGCAAATGGTTATATGGTCTTAAAAAGAGGCTGCTGTAGTCACAGAATGGGATGCCACAACAGAAGTGGACCTGGCAGGGTCCAGAAGTACTATGCCCAGCAAAAGTGTCTTTATCAGGCTAATTTCAATTATAATAAGTGCAACTGGTTATATGGTCTTAAACAGAGGCTGCTGTAGTCACAGAATGGGATGCCACAACAGAAGTGGACCTGGCAGGGTCCAGAAGTACTATGCCCAGCAAGTGTCTTTATCAGGCTAATTTCAATTATAATAAGTGCAAATGGTTATATGGTCTTAAACAGAGGCTGCTGTAGTCACAGAATGGGATGCCACAACAGAAGTGGACCTGGCAGGGTCCAGAAGTACTATGCCCAGCAAAAGTGTCTTTATCAGGCTAATTTCAATTATAATAAGAGCAAATGGTTATATGGTCTTAAACAGAGGCTGCTGTAGTCACAGAATGGGATGCCACAACAGAAGTGGACCTGGCAGGGTCCAGAAGTACTATGCCCAGCAAAAGTGTCTTTATCAGGCTAATTTCAATTATAATAAGAGCAAATTGTTTTATGGTCTTAAACAGAGGCTGCTGTAGTCACAGAATGGGATGCCACAACAGAAGTTGACCTGGCAGGGTCCAGAAGTACTATGCCCAGCAAGTGTCTTTATCAGGCTAATTTCAATTATAATAAGTGCAAATGGTTATATGGTCTTAAACAGAGGCTGCTGTAGTCACAGAATGGGATGCCACAACAGAAGTGGACCTGGCCGGGTCCAGAAGTACTATGCCCAGCAAAAGTGTCTTTATCAGGCTAATTTCAATTATAATAAGAGCAAATGGTTATATGGTCTTAAACAGAGGCTGCTGTAGTCACAGAATGGGATGCCACAACAGAAGTGGACCTGGCAGGGTCCAGAAGTACTATGCCCAGCAAAAGTGTCTTTATCAGGCTAATTTCAATTATAATAAGAGCAAATGGTTTTATGGTCTTAAACAGAGGCTGCTGTAGTCACAGAATGGGATGCCACAACAGAAGTGGACCTGGCAGGGTCCAGAAGTACTATGCCCAGCAAAAGTGTCTTTATCAGGCTAATTTCAATTATAATAAGAGCAAATGGTTATATGGTCTTAAACAGAGGCTGCTGTAGTCACAGAATGGGATGCCACAACAGAAGTGGACCTGGCAGTGTCCAGAAGTACTATGCCCAGCAAAAGTGTCTTTATCAGGCTAATTTCAATTATAATAAGAGCAAATGGTTATATGGTCTTAAACAGAGGCTGCTGTAGTCACAGAATGGGATGCCACAACAGAAGTGGACCTGGCAGGGTCCAGAAGTACTATGCCCAGCAAAAGTGTCTTTATCAGGCTAATTTCAATTATAATAAGTGCAAATGGTTATATGGTCTTAAACAGAGGCTGCTGTAGTCACAGAATGGGATGCCACAACAGAAGTGGACCTGGCAGGGTCCAGAAGTACTATGCCCAGCAAGTGTCTTTATCAGGCTAATTTCAATTATAATAAGTGCAAATGGTTATATGGTCTTAAACAGAGGCTGCTGTAGTCACAGAATGGGATGCCACAACAGAAGTGGACCTGGCAGGGTCCAGAAGTACTATGCCCAGCAAAAGTGTCTTTATCAGGCTAATTTCAATTATAATAAGAGCAAATGGTTATATGGTCTTAAACAGAGGCTGCTGTAGTCACAGAATGGGATGCCACAACAGAAGTGGACCTGGCAGGGTCCAGAAGTACTATGCCCAGCAAAAGTGTCTTTATCAGGCTAATTTCAATTATAATAAGAGCAAATGGTTATATGGTCTTAAACAGAGGCTGCTGTAGTCACAGAATGGGATGCCACAACAGAAGTGGACCTGGCAGGGTCCAGAAGTACTATTCCCAGCAAGTGTCTTTATCAGGCTAATTTCAATTATAATAAGTGCTAATGGTTATATGGTCTTAAACAGAGGCTGCTGTAGTCACAGAATGGGATGCCACAGCAGAAGTGGACCTGGCAGGGTCCAGAAGTACTATGCCCAGCAAAAGTGTCTTTATCAGGCTAATTTCAATTATAATAAGAGTAAATGGTTATATGGTCTTAAACAGAGGCTGCTGTAGTCACAGAATGGGATGCCACAACAGAAGTGGACCTGGCAGGGTCCAGAAGTACTATGCCCAGCAAAAGTGTCTTTATCAGGCTAATTTCAATTTTAATAAGAGCAAATGGTTATATGGTCTTAAACAGAGGCTGCTGTAGTCACAGAATGGGATGCCACAACAGAAGTGGACCTGGCAGGGTCCAGAAGTACTATGCCCAGCAAAAGTGTCTTTATCAGGCTAATTTCAATTATAATAAGAGCAAATGGTTATATGGTCTTAATCAGAGGCTGCTGTAGTCACAGAATGGGATGCCACAACAGAAGTGGACCTGGCAGGGTCCAGAAGTACTATGCCCAGCAAAAGTGTCTTTATCAGGCTAATTTCAATTATAATAAGAGCAAATGGTTATATGGTCTTAAACAGAGGCTGCTGTAGTCACAGAATGGGATGCCTCACAGCAGACTTAAGATCAGTTCAGTATATATGCACAGTTAGTTAGTATAAGCAGCCTGAAAACGCTAACAAAGCCTGTCAGGCTGGATGAAAAAAAAAAAAAAAAACTCCCTGTGACAGCCTCCGATTTTTCTACCTTTCCCTGTTTTTTCGCTGACTTTCTGTCTCCTGTCTGTCTCCTGCCTTTCTCCAGCCTGTCCCTGTCTGTCCCTGCCTGTCTAACTGCCTCTCTCCCTCAGCTACACAACGTTCTGTCTCTCACGAATGCAATAGAGAAATGAGTCAGGAAAGCAAGATGGCCGGCCTTAAATAGCGCTGTGACGTCACCGGGCTTGCTGGCTGCTGATAGGCTGCATGTGACTGTCCCAGCTTGCACTGGCGCGGGGTTGATGTCTGGACATGTCCCGTCCGCCATCTTAGAATGCCTGTAATGTAAATGAATGGATGTTAAAGGAAAACTTCGAGCGATCGAATCGCGGGTAAATTCGGATTCGATCCGAATCGAATTTTTCCTGAAATTCGGATCGAATCCGGGTTCGTCCGGATCGATTCGCTCATCCCTACTCAGAATAATGCACAAATGCCTGTAAACTTACAAAAGCCTGGCCTGACACACATTAATACGTCTAATACTCATTTTCGTGTATGCAAACTAAAAAGTCTGCAAACTTAGCCCAAAAACACTGAATAGCACCAGCCGGAAAAAGCCAAATCCGAAATTTTTAAACGTTTCCACATGCGGGAATGTGTATGGGAGAGGCTATGAATCAGACTGATAGAGTTTCAGTCTCTGAGTCCCTGCAAAGTGTTCTTAACAGTAGGGAAGGCCTGTCCCCAGCTGTCATAGAATAGTTATTTATTTGCATTTATTATGTCTGGATTTTTACTTTAAGAAAATGGGAAATTATTCAGCTAGGTGGTTTAGGTTTCTGACACCATTTGTCTCTTTTATGTCTTTGTAGAAATAGAAAACCTGCCATGGGGTACAGTTTGACCATCATAAACAGCAAGAATGACACCAGCACAGTGAATTATGTAGAAGACACATTGTCCAGTCTCTATGGATGGCAGGCCCTGCTGCTGGATAAGGAGACATACGCCATCATATTTGACTCTCCAGAGATGAGGAGTACTTTAAATGTAAGTTCAGCACACATGTATACCAGGTACAAGACAAAGAGACTATAAGACTCTAGGGCTGCCTAATTGTCATCCTGCAGGGCATCCTGCAGGTGTAAAAGCCCAGGGAGCGCAGTGTTAAACTACCTCATTGACAAACCCATGGTGCATGTTTGGGCCATCAGCAGTATCCCTGGTATTCCCTCTGGCTTGTGGCCATGTAAATGACATGTGCAGGTAAAGCTGGAGAGGTGCAGCCTGTGGGTGGCATGTGGGTATCATCAGTCTCATTCATATGCACAGGTAGGAAACCTGATTGGAGGAAAGCCCACACATTTGCAATCCGTGGGTTTCACATAGTAGGGCATCCCATGAACCAATACCTGGGAAAGGCAAAATCCCAGGTCTTTTGCAACTTTACAATTTGCATTTTTAATTACATTTTAATGCAGTGACTTTCTCCATTCTTGCAGTACTCCGCTACATTTGATCAGTTTGAAAATGGTAGTTACATGTTTGTGCAGCACTGGTACCTTACAAATGCCAATAACGTATCTGTGATTTGTGGGATGGAGCACGGAAGACCTCAGCAGACACTGCCTGTGCCTGAGAAGAATAAAGCCTGTGACTGGTTCTATGACACGACACTCGGAGTATTGACCTATTTGGGTAAGAGCTCAGGCTTATTTCTAATAACTAAATCTTAAAGGACAACTGTAGGCTACAATCCTGCATGTAAAAAGCCCCCTCTACTTTATTGGTCATTCAATAATAAAAAAAAGAATCCCCTAAATCGGGATACCCTGCTATGTGAAACCCTTGAGGTCGCCGGTAAACTTTACGCCACAATGCTGTGTTCGCCAGCGGCCGCATCCCCGACATCCCTGTAGCTGGAGTCTGCTTCCCGCCCAGCCATTCAGATAGGCCAGCTGATTCACATCACCCAGACCTCTTGAGATCAGCTAATCTTCAATCTCAAGAGTGCCGTGTGGGTGTGGCTTTGGTGGTGGAAAAACCCACTGCAGGTGGTTTGGGGGCACAGGGGGAAAGGAAAAGAGTTTGTTCTGATTTAAGTGTCCCCTGAGTTTTCGGGGGACAGTGGGACCCAATGTCTTAAATTGGGACTGTCCTACCGACATCTGATCAGGTTAGACTATGGACTCCCCAAGCTGTGATGTGATGTTTTTAATATTGAGGTATCATGATATTGGAGTATCATGGATGGGGGTGTTAGGCATTCAGATCCTCCACATGCTGGTTAATTACCTTTTCCGTGTGCTCGGCCTGTCACTTGGACCAACTTCTGCCTGCCTGACTACCCCTCTGGATACTGCGAACCATCTGCCCCCCCCCCCCCCCCCCCCCCCCCCCCCCCCGCCTTTGACCCTTTGGCTTAACTCTTGATCATCCTTCTGTTCAACCCCTGTGCCAAGATGTTTGGAGGACTAATTCCCTCCTAGTCTGATTCTTCTCTGTGTGCCCTCGGTACATCTACCTTTGCCCTGTCAGTTAGCTTCCTTTGTGCTAACTAACACCTGGGGGCATGTCCCGTGAGGCCTGCTTGAACCCCGGCAAGTTGGGGCTTGGCTATAGAAGTGGTGGAGATTGGGGATTGCTGACCAGAAGGTGGGTGTCCCACTGGGCCTTACAGGGGGATAGTGTGACTAATCAAATGCACAAGGGTTACAAGAGGCAGGGAGTGGAGGGAGGTTAGAAGGGAAATATGTAAATTGCAGCACAGGCTCCAGGTGAGTGGGACTGTGTGCTAGGGGATAAGCCCAGCTGGCTCCAAAGCAGTGTGGCCCACTGGGGATCCCCTGTGTTCTTTGTCTGCCTTTGGTATTAATCATACTAAGGAGTTTGGTGGCTTTTTAGATAGGACTGTCCCAGGATGGCACCTGTAAGGCAGTTTACTAGATTTATACATGTATGTTTGTAGCTTAAACTACGTATATAGTAGTAGATAGGAAAGGTTTGTAGAACCCTCTTGCCGTCACCGTTTATTAGACTGGGAGAGATTGTCATTTATTAATATTTTTAACAAGTTGCAGTGACCAACAGTTACACAGGATGGCAGTAGCATGCCTAGGCCAAAAGGTGATAGCTAGGATGTGCTGGGAACATAGGAAGGGTTGGGAGCTAGAAGGGACTGTCCTGGGCAGGATAGAAGGGGGGCCTTCACACATCCCAAGTATGTGAGTGGGAAGGACATAACAAGTTACACAGCTGAAGTCAGGCAAGAGAGAACCCTACAGGGAGTTGATGTCTTGTCTTGGATTATACTTCTTTTTTGTAGCAGAGGAGTCAGAGAACAGACAAGTTGGGAACCAAGGCCCCCTGCTTATAGAAGGTTGGAGTAACACTGGGTAAAGACCGACTGGTATGAGTCCATCTGTGAACGGTTTCTTCAAAGAAAAAGGAAATTGTCTCTTCGTGTTTGTGCATATGTACACACTGTAGCTGTAATTATCTCCAGGGATGCAATAAAGAAGCCACAAATATTTAAATAGCTGGAGACCTGCCCTTGCCTGAAGCCATTAAAATTGTCAGTAACTGGGAACCTTATAATGTACTACACTTACCCCATATCACATAGCTACTTCAGGTGCCCTGGATCCATAACATACCTGCTCCTTGCACACTGCCACTGAAAGAACGGGACTAGAAACACCTACAGCAAGGTGAAGAACTGTCAATTCTCAAAGCAGATCAACATTTGCTCATGTTTAAACTAGTGGTGCCAGGCGTAGGTTTCAGAAAATGTTTGAAACCTATGTATGAGTAATGTAAATGATGTTCCATTCACTTCAAATTTTGAAGGTGCAACCTTGATAGTTCTGTCAGGGTTAAGTTGTCATTGCTCCTGGATTTTTCTAGCTCACAGTGATAAAACTGGCTGATTTCTTGGGCAGGTCTAGCAAGGCAGAAATATGATTCAACGATCTACAAGAAAAGCTGCCTTCTTTAACCCTTTAAGTGCCAGCCTACCTATAGATTTTGTCACCCTCTGTTGTCAGACCATTTTTCACCATTTTGCACTATACATGAAAAAAAAAAGAAAATAAAAATTATATATTGTTACTTTCAGCAGCTTTAACATGAAATGTCTTGTTTGTAATTTTTTGCGTATTCTCAAAATGTTGGAGTGAAATATGTGCAAATAAATACAAAAAATACATGTTCTACAATTTTTAGTGTTTGTAATAAAAATGCAAGTGTTTCAATAAAATCATGCATGTAAATGCATGTAAAAGCCCCATTCCTCCCGGGTACAACGGTACCACATATGTATGTGACACCCTTTCCTGCCCAGGAAACACCGCAAACTGAAAAGAGCACTTACTATGCACACCTAGCATTTTTTTTTAAACCGGACCTTCAGCATCAGCATCTAAAATTAATATAGTTTAAGTTTTTAGTTGCTTATTTATTATTATTTCCCCTGCTGGTCTGCAACTCTGCAACTATCTTGCCTCAGAAGCATCACATACTGAGGAGAGGAGGGGCGGTGGGCAAATACAGGGGGGTGGGTTATAGCTGTGCTTTGTATAGACAGAGCAGAGCTGAGGTCAGGAAAAGTTCAGCAGGTAGCCTGAAACTCCGTGGGCCGCCATCTTGGATGTTAAAAGGTTAAACAAATGCAATAGGTGCAGGTAGGATTATTTTTGAAGTGGGCAGTATGTGTGTGTGTGTAGTGTGTGTGTCTGTATGTAGGGAGTGAGGGAAACATACATAATAGACTCTTATTCAGGGTGAAGGTCCGCTTTAAGAAAAACAACCCTTTACATTTGAAATCTCCATAACAATCTATATATTCTCTCGAACAACACACCTCAAGCTTTCTAGGCATACCAGGCTTGTAGTCGTGGCTCGTGGGCTCAGTTTTCTGGACGCAAACCCTTAAGGAATTCACTTGTTGCACAGCTTTTTCCTAAAAAATGTATACAAGAGCAGAATAATAACAACATTGTCCTAAAATATCAATTTGCAAACAGGATAAAACAAGCTAAATCTGAAAGCGTAAGGTCCCCCGAACAGAACAATACCCAACATGCATAGCTACTTTTAATAACACCACAATGAGCTGTTGTGTATGAATTTTCATTTTCATGACTGTATGCTGGATCTTGTTCCTGTTATTACTGGCCAATAAATAGCCATAACCCATTTAACTGAAGCCTGTACATTTCCTGTACACAAAATACAAGAAAAATTCCATAGGCGTTGATAAAGTTAAAGTGGATCAAAACCCATTTTGAGGTTTTAGCTTTGTTGGGGGTGGTCACGGTATATTTAGGGTAGTCAGCAGTGCCTTGATAGCCATTATTGTGCATCTCCAGCTCCATTTTTTTGTGATGGAAAACGTCAATACAGTAAATGACCCTGTGTCATACTTTATTTGTTTGCAAAGGATGCAACCGTCGGTTTTGTAAAGAATAGCGCGGGGTGACGGAGAGGTTACTGAAAGTGGCACAGCTGTGTAAAGTCAATAGAGAGGGTCCCTGCACTGCTGGTCTTCCATAGACAATAAACAGTGTCCTATTTACAACTGAAACACACACACACACAGTAACATAGGCATATTTGCAGAGTATTGTGGGGTCATGGAAAAAGGATATTACACAAAAATCATTTAGATACATCTCTCAGATGGACCATGATATTTTGAGGATTATTTGAAGTTTGATGTTTTTTAAAGTTTGGGGGCTAGTTTAGGTTAGGCTTAGGTATGTTTTCATTTAAATCCCAGCCAAAGATTTTATTTTAAAGAGAATGGCTTAAGAGCTGTCATGTATGACTCCCCACTGTGGACATTAATGGCTAACCATGGGCAAAATGAATAATCTTTAGCTCTAATAAAACCTTTTTTTCTTGAGAATCTCAGCTAGTGATCTTCCTAATTGCCAACATGGGGCCACAGCTTACAGCTCTTGACTACTGTGTTGCCTAGATTGGAACAGGAGCATCTATTTTCTGACAGGGGACCCAGAACCAGTAAGAGCCTTATTTAAGAAGTGTCAGTGCCACACAGTGCCACTTTTTTGGCCTCAGTGCCACTTGGCACCTGATTTAACACCCAAAAAAGCTAATGCCAATGTGGATACTGGTCTAGCGTCGTGAAGGCCAATTTATCACTAGCGCCTTGTACCTCCACTTTAGCATCTGTGGAGAGACACTATAAGTGCCTAAGCCTTAACGCCGGTCACGGGCAGATGTCGCTCTTAGTGTTCGGCGCGGTAGGCTACCCGTGGTGGGGAGGGCCAGAAATCATTTGTATTTAACACGTAAATGAAAAGCACCAGCGCGGGCACTGTGAAACCACAATACTCAGGCATACTGCGCCATGTGCAATACAAAAAAAGGCTTAAACTGGGGATGACAGCACAGTGACCAAGACTAAAATGCATGGAATGACATCGGGAACATGCAAATGACATAACACATGATTGGCAGTCATGAAACTGCAAGTTCGCAGCAGGTAACCTAAGTACACTTGACTAGCAAATAAACGTAAAATACGCTAACCAGAAGTCACCAAAAACAGGACTGGAATCGCTATTGTAGTCTATGGGGCAATGGCACTGAGCACTGTAGGGAGCACAGTTCCAGCACTAACAAAACACTCGGCGCTCTTGAAACATGGAACACTAGGAGATAACGGAGCTAGGAGAGGCGCTAAATATTTTTTGACATTAAAAAATATATCTTGGGGGTGGCACTAACTAAAACCACCGGCTGCTACTTACCGCTATGTGGCGTTAGCGTTTCGCTTGTAGCTCAAGATCCCATAGAGCACAATGGGCAGAACTGGTTTGAAGTGTTTAATGCTTATTATTAATATTACACACATTTATTTGTACAGAACTTGCATTGTGGCCTGTCAATTGAAACGCAGGACCTACATAGGCCTGTGGGTATTTTTGGGGGGTTATTAAAATAGATTTCAATGGCTTTTTTTGCTTAATAATGTGTAATTTGGAGAACAACTGAACAACAACACAAAAAAGGCCTTTAAGGTAAATTTTCAGGCAAAAAAATTTTAAAAACTATACCCATCTTTTCTCCCAGCTCCTCCCATCTACCCCCCCCCCCCACCATCTCTACCCAGCCATCACTGTCCTTTTCATTTTGCCCATCCACCCCTCTTCCTCCCAGCTAGCGTACATCTATCCATTCCTGTCCTTCCTGTTTTGTCCATCCCTCTTCCCCAATACTCTGCCCATTCATGTGGGGCCAAACTAAAAAACAGCTCCAATAGGGGGTTAAAGGGCAAGCAGCCCTTCTTAGTTTTGGCCATGGAATGTATAGACCCCTGACCCGCGACTCTCCACCACAAAGGGACCCACTGAGACCATACCGCGCACATAAACCTGGAGCCGGTGCTGATGCTGCCCTGGGTTTTTTTAATGCTTGCACCCACTTTTGTTGACTATGTTCACAGTTCTCAAGTACAGAAAAAAGTCCCATATCCCTGGCTGCCCCTTTGGCATGTGATCTGCACAGCCTGCCCCTTTGTGGACAAAGAGCTACTTTGATACAATGATATTACTGCTGATAATGCTAATGATGGTGGTAGTAATAATAATAATACTACTAATAATTAAATAATCATGCTTGTGGTTACGGGTAAGTTAAATTCTTTACTTTTTCAAAAGAGCTGTACATGAAAAAAATACAGTCAGTAAACAGGGAGAACTGTGTGTAGATATAAGGCAGGACCAGTCTACAAAGTAAGCCAACAAATGACGGCACATTGAGTATGCATATAGCCGGCTTAGGTTATGTGTGACAAAACTTTTCTTAATTCACTTGAGATATTTTTTTACCCCCTTGTGTGCTAAGACACAGGAGATCCATCCAACAAGTAAAGCAATATCACTTGTGAACAAATACTATCTTAAAGCGGTACTACTCGTTTGTCCTCTAACGGGTGTTGTTCCATGCGTGACCTCAAGACAGGCTCAGAGGGGGCATCCAGAATGCTGGAGCTACTGCAAACCACCCCCCAAAATGCCTGAAATTATTACCTGTCTCTCGATCCTTGACTGGGAGAACAGACCCTCGATTGGCTTCCGGTGCTCACATAGGCGGAACCGAGGATGCGACCCCGACCCAGTTTGACCAGGACGGGGTCGCATTCTCAGTTACGGACGGTCTGGTTCACTTTAAGAATTGATCAGTTACAAGGGAACAAAAGCGGAGTTTGTTCCTTATTTATATTAGCCAGGACATTAAGCACATAGAGCCATATTTAAATAAAGGTAAAAAAAAACTAATAAATAAAATGTGGGGAAAAAATGTAAATATATATATAATTTTTTTAGAGAGCGAAATATATATATATATATATATATATATATATATATATATATATATATATATATATTATTCTGACATCTAAGTAGGTCTATACACTAGTTGTCTTCATTGATTAGTTTTCCCTTTATTTGAGGGCCTTTATCCCACAATACTTTATTAGGACATCGGGAAATGTAATAATGGACAAATTCTTGAACCATTAAAAAGATTTCAAAATTTTGTCTTTGTCAATTTTTTCCCTATTTTCGGCCACATTTAACGCCCTGATATAATTAGTCAACCAAGTAAACCAGTTTACAAGCTTTGTAGAATTCTTAGGCTGCCACTCAAGGAAATAAGCCTCAGGCTTCTCCATCAAGTTTTTTCGCCTTGCATGTGACTCGGTCTCCATGGCTACAGGCTTCATCTGCTGACACCCAGCTCACTATTTACTGCTTAATTAAGAATTTGACGCTCAGAACCTTTTTTTTTCTTGCCTTTTTTCCTGCCTTGAAGAACAAGAAGTTACTGTTAGAGAAATTCCACATTTTTTGGGACACAAGGAAGGTCTTTCTTGAAGACCTGACAGTGATGAACATTTAAAAAGAATTGCCCTTTAAGCCATGAAGATGTCACCCTTCAATCAAAAAAAGAAAATCTTGGGTTGGGCTGGGGTATAATAAGCATGTAGGATATCAAGAGAGGGATGTTTGCTTGAGCTGTAGAGGATGGAGAAAAAAAACAGAAAAGGCATTCAAGCGTTTTCCACATCAAAAGAAGGAGAGCCTGCCGTGTCGGCAGCCTTATAAAGTATCATTTGTTCCCATTTGACTTATGCAAAAGGTCTGCTCTGATGGTGCGCTAGTGTCCTCCGTCTAGCAGACATGACTCCCTCTGAGAGTTGTGTGTGTCAGCAGTAAGGCAGCTGGGCCCAAAACAACATCAGTCAAAGCGTATAATCACTTGACTCGACGTTAACAATTGAGGCTTGTAGGGGTGCGGCCAGGGGAGGTCTTCATTACAATAGAAACACAATTATTGCAGCTGCTGGGAGGGCAATAATTCTTCATATAAAAGGCATGAGACCTCATGAACGAGGGGGAAGTCTGAGTTTATTATTTATATCCTGACTTTTGGACGCATGGTGCCAGTGCCGGCGGGATGCCGCCAGCTGCTCGTGCTTCCACCTTTCCTAGTCATTGTACATTCTGTCAGGGGTTAAGCTACTTTTGACCCCAAGTCTTTATCTCAATGAGCGATTTCTAAGGGGAACACTGTTAAATAGTAGCAGGGGTGCATTAAACCACAAAGGAGTGGTTAGAAATGCATATAAGATGCTACTCGATTCACAAGTGGCCTTGTAAATTCACACGGGCTGCTCTCAGATGGCGGCACATGGGTACAAGGGGATTATTCAAGAGATCGAGCAGCTGAAAACGAGGTTGTCAATGACACTTTTTATGGAGTCTCAAATAAGGCTCTTCGATCTGGAGGCGGACCTGAGCATTTAGCTCGGTGTGAGGAAACGTTATGTTTGCAATCTAAGTGAAACGAAACATAAACAGCCCAGATGCTATGAGTCACTTCCACACTTCAGATCCGACCCACCCTATTAACAGGACATAAAGGAAAAGAACAGCAACTTAAACCTAAAGGATTCAGTTCAATGCCAAACAAGTATGTTAAATTATTAAAATTGTAATAAAATAATATCTAAAATACATTTCATTGACTTAAATAAATGGTATTTTAATTTATATTCATACTTGAGATTTATAAATCATTGTGTTAAGAGTTAAAAACGCTGATGCCCACAACAACAAAAAAAAAAAACACTTAAGAAAATGTTTAATGGTAAATATAAAAAGTAGAAAAGTAAATGTAAAGTTAATGAAGGCAGTCGTGATCATGATTTTTAAAGAAAATAAACAAATGAGATACATTTTGTAAGAGCAGTTGTGATTTTGAGCTTAAAGGAAAGGAAGTAAAAAAAAATTAATACTCTGAATTTCAGGGAAAAAATTATTTGTCTTGAGTCCAAATTTCTGCCAAATCAATTTTTACCCTGAAAAAGATAAAAAAAAACTACCTGCCTCCTTGCTTTTCAGCAGGTCCTAACTGAAATAGTAAATGCAAGGGTCTCATTTGGCTCTGCAAGAGCTGCTGAGTTCTTATGCAGTTAACAACCCGTAGAGATGAACAATTCATAAAATTCCGACAAGCCCACATTTCTCAGCGAATCATATGAATCAAATATGAAAGAAAGTTTAAGAAAGCTTATCTCTAGTAATTATACATTTCTACATCACTTGTTTTTAAAATGTTCATCGGCCAAGTTCTGGGTTCAGTTTTGTCGTCGGTCTCGGTTCTTTTACAGGCTTTCCAGAAAAAAAATTCTGCATTGGCGCTGGCAGAAGAGGCTTGAATATTTTGTACTAGATGTACCTTTTAATTTGCTCACTTCTAAAGATCTTTTCTTCAAAAGAAAATATAAGGGTAGATTCAGAGCCTTTTTTATTGTCTACGAAGTGTAAATTTAGATCTGGCTCCGAGTTAGGTAGACAAGGTAGACAATGAAAGTGAATGACAGTTTTCTCTCTTAAAAAAGGATGGAGTATTCTCACCTGGCTCTGAATTGACCCCATAGACTTTAGTACCAGTAGATCTTTTAATAGATCTCAGAAACACTTGACTAAGGACGAGGTTGATACGCTCGAAACACGCCATGTTTAGCAGCGCTATTTTATCTGTGGGTGCTTTTCTTGACTAAATAATAGCTAATTTTTCTGGAAGAATCACTGGAGCTGGATTTCCTCTATCTCGGAAACTTTAGTAACTTTGCCAATATAACTTCTATTTCTGCAGACTTACTCTACCTAAAAAAGAAGGCCTAAACCTAACTTCAAACTAAAAACCCATAGGCTACAAATTACCTCCACCCTTCGGGTCCTACTTATCCTATTTACAAGACATAAAGGAAGAGCAGCAACAAAAGCTAAGCTATTTAACATAAACATGTTTGTAAAAGTATTAAAATAGTTATAATACCTAAACAACTTTTATATATTAATATAGATTTATAAAGCATTTTCTTAAAGCCGGCTGAAAGTCTAAAATATATTTTTTTGTTTAATTCAAAAACTTTAACAACTTCTGCATGCTTATTAATTACCTACTCACCTTACCCCGCTCCCACACTGTGATCTTGCTACACCCAGTATCCCACAATGCTCCCTGGTGCAGCCTTTGACCCTGAGCCAGACCCTCGCAGAGAGTGGCCGGCTTTTCTTCCACAGCACATCCAGCGGCAGGAGTGACGAGGCGAGGTGAGCAGTAGCTGCGGCATGAGACCTCAGTGAAAGCTGCGGACTGCTGGCCAGTGATGTCACTCACTGATCTGCAGCTTCATATGGGTTCATGTAGCCATCATTCATGTTTTTTCGCAATACATGGACCAAAAAGTGTCTAGAAAAAGCAACAACACAGCCAATGGTAGTCGCTTGGTTGCTGCGGGAGCGTCCGGACCCACACTGGGAAGGTGAGTAAGTCCTCTAGGCTTTTTGTCTGCTTTAAGTCTTTGGGAACACAGAAGCCCTCACTCAAAACACATTAAATCAATTATCATTCCAAAACATTCACTCTACCTTTAAATAAAATGTAAAACTGTAGTCCTTTTGATTATAACTGATCAACACTAATATGTGCGAAATGGAATTAAAAAATAATAATAATAAAAGGTTGATGAAGTTGTTGCTGTTCCGGGTGCAAGGAGGCATCCCAATTGTGGGATGTGTATTAATGGTCGCTAATGGTGAGAAATGTACCTTTCTCCTCATTCCTTCGGAGAAATCCAGAGCTGTCATGTAGGTGCCGATATGCACCAATAAATGAAAAATAAATGAATAATTTATGAATGCAGTTGTGATACTTTTTATAAATAGAAAATCAAAAGCAATTAAAATGTAATACAAATATGAAATAAAATTAAAGTCATATAAAAGTGAAACAGCAATTCATAAATTCATAGTTTATGTAGGCAGCTGTGACTGGAACTTTTTGAGAATAAGAAAAAGAAACTGTATAAAAAATAAATTAAATCTTTATTCATAATGACAAATGTGACAGATAATTTGTACTGGAAATCTGTAGTAAATATAAGTGATTATCCTACTGGTGAATCAGGTCATTATAATATAATAATGATAAGGATATTAAATGTTTTGTGGGAAGGATGTCCTAATTTAAGGTTCTTGTGGAAGTATCCTTTTATTTCAATATACATCTAAAAACTAAGAGGCCGATTCATCAATAGCGCCAGGTAGCGACAGATGAGCGACTGTAGCGTGATTTTTTCAGCGCCAGCCAGTATTCGCTGTGCTTGGCCGGCGTTAGCTTGATGACAGCGACTCAGTCGGTGTGCGGTAATGTTGAATACTGGCTGGGGGGTCGCTGTTTCACAGGTCCAGCGTTGTATGTGAGCGACTGACAACGAATGGCCAGAGCGAACGGCTAGCTTCATATTCATCAAAAACTCACGCTCCGAATGTGCTGTCGCTGTCCATTCCTTGTTTAAACCCCAGAGCGCTGGCGGCGATCTGTATTAAATAGTTTTTAACCCCTAAACAACCATATTTTTTGAATGTAACATTATACATGTTTTAAGAATCATTTTGTTATATGAATACATTAATCTCAGACCTGTTAGATCAATTCTGCACTTTTTTTTTTTTTTTATTTTTTTGACTTAAAAATAATTCCTAACATTGCAGAAGTGTTCTCCGATTTTTTGACAGTAAAAAAAAAATTTAAAAAATTAATACCAATTAATTATGATTAATTATAGCTTGCTCCATTGAAATGCATTGGACATCGCCAGGGAGCGACAGCTCATACCTGGCGCTGTGAGGGAATTTGCAGCGGCGCTGTTCAGTCCAGGCGGCTTCATGATGAATGCCGCGCTAGCCGTCGCTCTCGCCGGCGCTAGCCTCATTTAGCTTGATAAATGCGTCATTGTGACCGCCGCGGGCGTACTTGAGTCGGTAGTCGCCGTTAGCTGCCGCTACCTGGCGCTTGTCAGACACTACCTGGCGCTATCGCTTGATGAATAAGGGCATAAATGTATCCTAGGAGGACATGGGAAAGTATTTGTTAATATTGTCTGTGTAACGGACCATCACCTTCCATGGCATGTTACAAAGTTAGTTATAAAGGTAATAGTTATAAAGGTAATAGAAATAAAAGAATACAACTATACACAATTTATAGTATATCATTCATAATCCAATAAGAGAGAACATTCCTCTCTATACAGGCATAGGAAATACGTAATATTAGAAAACACAAATCTTAAACTTAAGCTCTAGTGAAATGAGTGGCACCTTTTGTAATGGTGGAATATAATTGTAGTTCTAATTTATTTCAATGTAAATAAAGAGGCACCAATAAAAATCAATTTATATATAGCTATTAATAATGCTTATTAGGCATAAACGTTTTTTCAACGTTTTTTATTAAAAGGAAGTTAGAGCAACTTTGCTAATTTAACTTCTCTTCCATAATATTAAAGCAGAACTACAGTTGGTCAAGGTGACAGGCTGCTGGCGGTGACACTCTTATGTGACCGCAAGCAGCCTATTAGTATGGCCAGTGGACGAGCCTATCAGCGCTGGACGTGTTTCTGTGTCGCGGCCGCCGCATAAGGGGCCCAGAAGTGGTGAGTATCCCTGCAGTCCGGGTCGTGCTGACCCACTGCTAAGTAGTACTGTGGAACTACAGTCAAATATTCTTTATGGTTCTTCTTCTAACATGGGACCAGGAAACCCGGGAAGCTCCCATGGGCAAGTGGTAACTCAATCCTGGAAACTTTTATATGCCAGAGCCAAGGTACTTGGGTTTTGATCTACTAAGAATATTAAGTTCTCTGTGAAATGTGGTAGAGCACTCCCAAACAGTTGGCAGGTATTTAAAGCAGACCTTAAACTTCTCTTGCAACTCTGTGTCACAGAGAAACTAACTTATCTCCTCACTCCATCCTTGAGCCCTGCATTAGAGAGATACCTACCATTTCCAAGCAGAGCTCCATCAGCTGCATGCACAAGCAGTAGCCACTTCCCCTCCAGTAGGAAACAAGCTTTTCCTGTCTTTGGCCATACAGCGCTCCATGAGTAAATAAAATTGTGGATCACAAGCAGTGATAGTAGCTGGGTTAGGGCCCTTGTGAGATGCCAGTGAGTGTTTAGGTTCCTCTTCTTAGGACTTTTAGGACATCTCTACCTCAACACGCATCTATTTCTATAATTGTTTAAAATCCTTTGGACCTTATTGGGTAATGAGGTGAAGACTTTTTCTACAAATCCCTTTGCGATGGAGCGAGAGGCAGTGGTAGACATGGGCTGGATTGTGCTCATGCTGCGGGCCAAATGCTGCATGCATCCTGCCTCAGGAATGTGAAGGAGCCCAATGATGTCAATGGACAGGATTCTCTTCCCCGCTACACCTCAATGTGATGCACGTATCGGCGCTAGGCATTTCTGAATGGCTGGCACCGTGGTGCGGCTGGCGGTGCAAGCCTTATTTGGCCAGTAATTGGCCAGCAGCCCATGCAACCAAGCAAAGGTGAGTTTACGGGCAATCAAAGGGGATGCACTCAGTGGGGCATCCCAAATTGGAATGTCCCATGCAGGAGGAACGAAACCCAGGACTGTAAAAATACCCGGCATTAAAGCGGACCAACGCCCTACAAGGCAAGACACCCCCCAGCCTGTCTTTTAGCAGTGAGGACCAACAACCATGCCGCACATGTGTTGGTATGCTTTAAAGTGCAACTTCAGTCAAAAAGTGCCCCCTGCCACCCTACCCTAGTGCAGAGGCAGGATGCGGGGGTTAGAAAGAAAAAGACCCCTTACCTTATCCAGGGGCCAGTGACGCTCTCCCGGCGCTCCAGATCCTGGGCACCACCATCTTGCACAGAGCTGCATCCATCAGCTCCGTGGATGCTCCTGCCCACCCATTCACTTGAACCCAGGGGAAGTGCATGGGACCGGGGGATGCGGCTTCGTGGTATCTCTGCTGCGGCAGCACAGAGCCTGGGGGAGCGGCACTGGCCCAAGGAGAAGGTGAGGGGTCTTTTTCTTTCTAATCCCCCGTCCTGCCCCAGCGCCAGGGTGGGGGGCACTTTTTAACTGAAGTTCCACTTTAAGGCTGGAAGTTAAAGCCAGGAATAAGTAGATCTACAAATATTTTGCATTTTATTTACTAATTCCTGCCTCTAGTTTTCCTTTACATTGTTGCAACAAGCAAAATTCGATTTTGAATGGCAAATATATGCTGCAGTGCACCCATGTGGCCACTAGAGGGAGTCAAAGCCTGCCTCCTGCACAGCCTGGAGCCTCATAACCTGAAGCTATGACATGTTTGCCTGAAGCGATGACAAAACGGAGCCAAACGATAACACTTTATTCCCATTTCACCCGCTGATCCCTGCGTGATAACTCAGCACTTTGCCAGGAAATGGGGAGGGTCGGGTGCTGCCTTTTTAAAGGGCTTAGGATGGGAAGAGGAACTTTTCTTACATTGACTATAAAATGTTTTCATACTTTTTATCCATTTGTTATGGCATAGATCTCTTTCTTCAAAAAGAATAAATACACAAAATATTATTATTGCATGCAGGTCCATTCCCTTGTTACTGCCATTAGACCTCTATCGGCATTGCAGTGCCCCCCCCCCCCCCCCACCTTGGCTTTTTACATATTTTGTTACATTACAGCCTTGGTCAGAATGTTTTTATAATCTGACTTGTGTGTGATGCTTCTGTACAACACAGTTTGATTTGGTGAAGAAATAAGAATAATATATATACCTAAAATATTTTTGAAAATACAAAAACTGGCATGTACATACAGTATTTATGAAGCCCCTAAAAGGTGGTGGTGCAACCATTTACCCTCAGTAGTCACATAGTTTGTGAAATGAAGTCCACCCGTGTGCAACCTAAATGTCACATGGTCTGTCCTTTTCTGAAAGGCTCCAGACACTGCAACACCATTAAGAAAGGGACACCACTAACCACACAATACCATGAAGGTCAAGGAGCTCTCCAAACAAGTGGATGAGAAGTACAAGTCAGGGTTGGGTTATAAAAAATATCCATTATATATATATATATATATATATATATATATATATATATATAATTCTCTGATGATCCCTCAGACCACCATCAAATCCATTATCATCAAATACTCCAAAAAACTGTAAAGAAAGGGCCAGGCCACCAAATCTCTCATGCCGTCATTATTCAGAGAAGCAGCATAGAGACAAAAGGTAATCCTGAAGTAGTTCCCAAGCAGAGACTGGAGTATCTGTCTATACGGCCACAATAAGCTGTACACTCCTGTTCTTTAAAGTGGACCAATCGACTATCCTGGTAACTGGTTCTTGCCCTGGGGGCATCATGATGTAGCATGCCCCCCTGTGTTAAACCCCCCAGATCGGCCACTTTTGCTTACCTTTCCCTTTTCTCACAGTGCATGCACGTATGCGGGACATACTAATATGCGACATAAAGCCGCCGGCATAGGCTCTCTCGCGGCCGCATCCCTGGCTCTCCTGTGGAGTGTGCTGAATGGCTGGGCACGGGGAGTGGGAGAAGCTGGGGATGCGGATGCGTTGCAGGACCCGTGGTGATCAGGTAAGGTCACCGGTGCCATGGTGGGGTCCACACTTCGGGACATCCCATATAGATAATGGTCCAATTAAAAGCCGGGCTTTATGGAGTGGCAAGAAAAAAGCCTTTACTTACAGGCAAAAAAAGGAAGGCTTATTTTTAGTTTGCCAAAAGGTACGTGGGAGACAAATGTATGGAGGAAGGTGCTCTGGTCAGGGGAGACCAACATTGAACTTTTCAGCCACCAAAGAAAACGCTATGTCTGGGGTAAAACCAACACATCCCATCACCCCAAGAACACTACCCCCCCCCCCCCCCCCCAGTGAATGCTGGTGGTGGCAGCATAATGCTATGGGGATGTTTTTCAGCAGCAGGGACTGGGAAACTGGTCCGAGTCAAGGGAAATACGGATGGTGCTAAATACAAGGTAATTTTTGGTCTGTCAGTAATTTGAGAATGTGACAGAACAACAGAACAATGATGCAAGGCATACTGCTAAAGCAACACTCAAGTGGTTTAACTCTTTAAATGCCAAGCGCACAAAATTTACATCTCCGAAGTGCCAGCCCCATAAATCTTTTGTTCATACAAGATCCAGGGTCTCCTCTTCCCACAGCGGGCCTACAATTACCAGTCTAGGGTCTTCAATGGGGCCTGAAGCTGGAAGAGCCCTGGGGGGAGATTGGAGACCTCCCAGGTGAACAGAAGACCCGGCCATATCGAGCAAGGGGTCAGGTGAGTGTTTTTTTACCTATTTTTTACTGTAGCGGGGGAAAATCCAGGAACATAGATTCTACATGCTTGGAACTTTAAAGAAGTGGAAGGGAGCAAGTAGAAACTGCTCAGTCTTAGTCACTTTGTATTGAAGATTGTGTGTAAATAATTCCATCCAGAAATTCTGCATTGGAATAGCATCAGATCTTTGCTGCGGCATTCCTGGTCATTAGCATAGTTTTTTAGGTGTTTCTTGAGCAGTTTTGTTTTTATGCTTGAGGTCATGTTCTTGTTTGGCAACAAGTCTTCTCCCAAGCGCCAGGTTTCCTGCACACCACACCAGGTATCCCCTTATTTTTCACTGTACCTGTAAGCATAGTATTGAAATTAGGGTTTAAGTTAAATCCAGCTAAAAATTCACCACCGTTTCTTAATGGGGATTCCAGGCAGGGAATCACATGATGTCCACAAATGGGTCATCTTCTGCTGCTGATCGCCCTCCAGTCCTTATCGCCTTCCATATAGCCACCAATCATCCTGCAGTCCTTGTTGCATTTTTTCCTGCCATCGAGCACCCATCAGCCCTTACTGCTTGCTCTGCTGCCACTAAAGACTCCATTATTGCTGTCAGTTGTCACCTGGTTCTTGCCACCCCCTGAGCTTCTATCAATTGCCCTCCATTCCATGCCACCTCCTCCATTGCTGCTGATCATCCCCTGTTGCTGAGGCCAGCCATGAGCAGGTCTGCACACATCACCCAGCATTCAGTGGTTCATGTCCACTGTAAAGTAATACCATGGCCAAGTGTGAGCCTGAGCGGGCCCCTGAAGTTGCCAGGGGCCCTGGCAATTGCCCAGGTTCGCCCTATGCTGACGCTGGCCCTGATTCCAGGCAAAGGGTTAAATTAGCTACTTTTCTGTTTGCCACACACTGGCTGTCATGGGGGTCTTCTTTCATTTTCCAACAGTAATGTGTTGTAACGTGTTAGCCATTGCGAATGGTAGAAAAGTCTCAGAGACCATCACACATTCAGACAGAAGCAGAGCATGACTCATGCATGCACGAGGAGGCCCAGCAGAAAGTAGAAAGTTTATTAGGGCTTATCATAAAATATAAAGCAGGTTGAATGAAAGATGCAGTCTGTGTCATGAAATAAAATCTTTAGTTCCAGTAATTCTTTAGATCGTGGCAGAGGTTCCTTTTAGCCAATTTTTAGAGTGAATGATAAAAAATGTGCCCCATTCCATTGTAAAACGTTTGATATTTTATAGTGAATTAAGAATAACTTCTGTATGTATGAGCTAGAGTTTCCCTATAAAATAACAATATATTTTACAGTGGACCAAAATCCCCTCATACCAGACCTGAAGTGTCAGGCTTTCATATCCCCATTTGGGATGCCCTGCTAGGTGAAAGCCCTGGGATCGCACCAACAAAATTCTCTTTTCCTGTCATCCAACAGCATCCGAGGCCACATTCCCGGCATCTTGTGGTCTGATGCATGCACTGGCGCCAAGCCATTCAGGTTGGCTGAGGACAGGAGCGGACCAAAGGCACACTTTAAAAAAAAACAAATCTATATTGCTAGAGTAACTATAAAATAAAGTTTCAGCTTGTGTTGTGCTGTCCTCTGTGATAGGAGTGGCAGGGCTATATGATACTAGCAGGGCATGGCAGGGCTAAATGATACAAGACTGCTGTGTGCATTGCCTTGGAGGGGGCTGGGCTTGAATGGCAGTGTGGAGGTCTTCATTCTAGCCTATCACTAATAGAGGGGTATCAACATGACATGAGCCTCAGACTTCAATTTGTGGTCAGGGGGGTGCTGGTCAGCAAAGATGAAATTCCCTTTGGCAATAAGAGGTAATAGACACTCCATCAGGTAACCTGCTAGTCCATCGTTTAACTGGTCAATCCCTTTAAATACGCTAGGAGTGAGGGCTCTGTCCTTGCGTATAAGGGGTGGAGACAAAAAGTATGGTAGAAAGTGATCTGAAGGACTATCAGTTACTTAGGCCAGATGATAGGATCCTCTGATTAGGTGCATTTTGAGGGCACATTTAAAGGCTTGGAGTGTTGGGACAGTATTGAATTGTATAGTGGAGGGCATTTTAGAGGAATGGTGCAGCACGTTTAAAGGCGAGAGTGGGTGGAGATTATTAAAGTTGAGGACAGGAGGAGGTACTGGGCAGAGCAAAACTTGCCCCTGGGTTGGTATTTGTTGATCAGCAAAGTAATGCGGACATGACAGCGGCCTGATTGCAGTAAACTTTGTAAGTTAAAATGAACATTTTAAACTGAATTCTCTCAGATATTGGCTGCCAGTAGAAGGACACAGAGGAACAGCATTGGAAAAATGATCAGAGAGGTGGATGGGTTAAACCAGACCTTCAGCATCATTTAATGAAATACTTAAAAAACTATCCCCCAGCATCTAAAATGAATATATTTTAAGTTTTTTATTCTTTCCCCCACTGGGCTCCAACTCTGTTCAGGACTCTAGGATATGGGTGCCACAATCTTGCATCAGAAGCATCACATACTAAGGAGAGGAGAGAGGGGCAAAGGTGCAGGGGGGCTGTGTTTTGTACAGACAGAGCAGAGCTGAGGTCAGGAAAATAACAGCAATTCCAGAATCTAGAGTGGCATCGTCAGAAGACACTTCCTGTCTGCAAGCAGCCTGAGACTCCATGTGCCACCATCTTGGATGTTTAAAGGCTCAGAAAATGAAGTAGATGCAGATAGGATGATTTTTAATGTGGGCAATGTGTATGTACAGGGTGGGGGAAACATACAAGATAGGCTCTTATTCAGGGTAAAGGTCCGGGTTAAGCATAAAAGTTGAGAATAGATTGGAGGGGTGGCCATCTGTTTATTATTTATTATTATTATTTATAATAATGTTATAATAATGTTTATTTATATAGCACCATCATCTTCCATAGCGCTTTACAAGGTATGATTACAGACAAGGTAAAACATATAGTTTAATGACCCCAGGAGGAGAGTGTTGCAGTAGTCTAGTTGGGATCTGATCTGGGCATATACTAACATTTGAGTAATGTCAGGTTTGAAGAAGGGGCTGATGGGGAAGATATTTTTGAGTTGGAGGTTTTTAGTGACTGAATGTGAAGTGTGAATAATATTTATCATTTACTCAAAATTCTCAGGGAGAATACCCGGTGGCCCTTTCTGCTTTAGGGCCAACTGGGCTGGCACCCCACCCAGACCCTGAGACAGATTTCACTCGGTCCTCTTCTAACACTGCCTCAGCTCCCTGTCTTTTAAGCCCCCCAATACCTGGTCCAGTACCTACAATACTAAAGGCTCAGTATAATTTTTTTAAGCCTGGCTATTTGCACCCCCTGCCCATGATCTGCCTTTGCAGTGCTATAGGTATAGCTTAGCTGCTGAACATACTTGGAAGCACCTTGGGGGGGGGGGGGGGGGGCTCAACAGCTTGTGGGTTGGTTAAGTGCTGGCCTGGGATACTAACATCTTGGGCTGGTTTTTGGCCCCAGTCCGCCCCTGCCTCCCCTGAAAAATGACAGATGCCTGAGGCCATCACCACATTGCTTCTGTTCACGCCATCCCTGCACAGTGCACAAAAATGTACTGTACTGTACTGCAGAGGCGCGGAGGAATCTGGACAGCTGTGAACAAAACCTTACGCTTTCAAAGCAGAAAAGTGACTTCCTAAACCAAAGGTGCTACGGGATTACCCATCATTCCTGTGCAGTGCATAAAGGAAGACAACATGTCAGAAGGTCTGTCCTCCACCCCAAAGTACAAAGTGGTAGAAACTTGTCCTCTAGAGATTAGTGATTGTCACTCTGGTAATGTACTGGTTACCTCCTGGCATTGTGTAGTTCACCTTGCAGGATATGTTTTTTTTATATCCACAAGGTAAAGGCTTGTGTATGCAGCACATCCATCAGTGTTACAATATACAATGTTATAGCAGCACGAGCAGCCATAATAAATATCCCATTTTGTCACTTCCATTCTTGGTCACCAGAGCGGCCTCTGACTAACTCTGAAGGCAAAGTGGCTGAACAATAGAGGCCTGTGTCGTCAGTTGTTTCTAGAACAAAGCTGGAAGGGTGTCTTTATGTTTCTCAATGTCATGTAAATGATGCTGAAATACACACAGATTAGCATTAAAGGAGCTGTATCAACAAAGAGCACTTCATATTAAAAACCCATAGAAACGTGCTAGATAGTGAGAGGATGAGTTACCTATACTCCTCAGCTGAGAAATATTCACCCCAACTTTGTGGTTTTCTCCTCTCAGGAAAAATAAAGTCCAGGGGCAAGGCCAGCTCCAGGTTTATGTGGGCTCTTGGGCGGCATGGTCTCAGTTGGCTCCTTTGTGGTGAAGAGTCGCGTCATATTACCGAGGGGCGTCCCAAATCTGGATGACCCCTAAGGATCATGCTATTTGGACCAAAACTCTAGTTTTGGTCGACCAAACCCCTTTAAACCTGATCTTGGAGTCTAAACGAATCTAGATTCTCCTGATTTTGGATGCCCCTGTGTGTGACCCCCTCTTTGTTCATTACGTTCCTCAAACTGGTGAATGCACTGTGGGATCGCCAGCTGTGCCGGTGCCCTCCCTGTCCGCCACTGGTCATGCGCCATTGCACACCCCAAAGACCGGCACTGTCAGTGGGCCCCCCGGAGGGTGGGGGCCCCCGGCAGCTGCCCCACTTGCCGGGTGCTGACCCTGTCCAGGGGTGACAGGTTTTAGAGCATACCATTCCAATGTTGCAGGGGTGATCTGCCCCATTCCAATATCTGTCTCCTAAGCTAGCCTGTGGGGTGCAGTAATATTAGCCACTCCAATATGTGCTCACAGCAATGCATGATGGGTAAAACCATCTACACACATCAGAAGAATTGCAATAGCAATAGGCTGTTATTCTAGCACAGACTGGTTCTGGAGAAAGGCAAATTGTTGATCAGATCCCCCCTGTAACAGCAGGATGGAATGTTCAAATGCAGAGTGTATAAGTGACCTACTCTTTTGCCATATATTTTTATTACCGGATCATTTTTTCGCGATAGCGATCCTTTAAGGAAAGAAATGAAATGGCATGCCTATAATATGGCCTATTTTCATAGAGTTGGAGCCCAACGCTCTCCTTTGTCCTGTCCAGTACATTTCATATTAGAATGTGCTGTCTCTGCAATACCCTGGTCAAAGCATATTGGAAGGATACAATACACTTCACTATATTTAAAGTGGAACTTCGGTCATCTAATGTCCCCCCTGCCTTGCCATTCTACCCTGGTGCTGGGGCAGGCTGGGGGGGGGGGGTTACAAATTAAAAAGGCCCATACATTAGCCATCTTGGCCAAGAGAGAGAGCCGCATCCCCTGGCTCCATGCCCCCGGTCCCAGGGGGATGCAGCATTGTCTCTTTCCCCATTCTCTCCACTGGGAGATGGGAGGAGTGCCATGGACGCCTGGCTAAGGTATGGGCTTCATCACCAGGGTAGGGTGGCAGGGCGGGGGGGGGTTAAGACAGCCCCTGATGCTTAATTTGAAATGAAACTCACCACATCAGTGAAAATTCTCTCACCCTGCCCATTCTTTAGCTGTAGAAATTTAATGTAACTGAATAAAGTATATATATTTTTAAGACATGCAGTAGGTCCAGTTCCCTGAACGTAATACTGCTGATGGACAGACAAAATGTTCTGCTGCAAATACACTGCTTGAGGAATCAAGCTTTCTTTCTGGTACAGAGACTGTCATGGAGAAAGGGGGGCAGCTGCGGCGTGCTCTCACCCTAAGCCTGTATGAATGGCTGGACGTGGGAGCGCACCTCTGCTGCGTGCCCATAGCCCATGAACGCAGCGTGGGATCGCCAGAAGAATGAGAGTTGGCTGGCCATTGGTGGAGTCTCCCAACTTGGGATGCCCTGGGGCCGTAAAAACACTTTAAAGCAGGGGATCCTGATTTGGTACGACCTTCCAGAAAATAGTAATAATAGCAATAACACTTCTGAAATTGTGCTAAATATTTACCCTTCTGTGCTGAATCGGCAGTGAGAGGTCATGCAGATGTTATGAGCATGTTCGCCCCACAAAACCTATTGGCTGCCAGTACAGTTCACAGTTCACATCAAAACCACTGGATGGCTATATAATGGGCCTTATTTATGATGTGCTCTGTTTAGCATCTTGCTGGTTGCCATAGCGCCAGTTTTGGGGCAACTTTGTCTTCTCCGACTCCGCACTTTGGAATATAATGGCTCTAGAAGTCACAGCACCCGGTGCTAACTTACTTTGATTGTTGCATTAGGTATTGGCTGGCCTTTGGACCTGTGCCTACTGGACCTGACTGTCAATTATAACAGCACTAGTGTGTGCCACTTGCCCCTGAACTTGGATTTGTTTATTGGACTTTGCTTCTTGCCACCAGCCCTGGAACTTGGATTTGCTTTATTTCTTCGCTGTGCCCCCAGACCTGGAGCTCCGCCCAGCCCTAGCTACTTGTCAGAAGTCTACCTTTCCATGGTTGTAGCTGGGAGGCTTGACACTACCGGGTGTAAATTTTTACCTGGCTCTGAATCAGCCCCCAGGTAGACCATGAAAGTCAATGACAACTATCTCTCCTAAAAAAAGTGAGTTTTCTCACCAGGCTCTGAATTGACCCCAATGACATAATCCAGATAAATTAGTACACATTCAAAATTCAAGCCCCCAAACATCTTTCCATGAGTCTCTGGAAGGTCGCTGGGGCATTTGTGAGGCCAAAGGGCAAAGTGTTAAAGTGATGGAGGCCCATAGGAGAGACAAAGGCGATCTTCTCCTTTTCCTACTCTGCCACCGGGACCTACCAATAGCCACTGCCATGGTCTGACCCAACACTGCCAGAAACTCTTCAATCCGAGGCGAAGGGTAAACATACAGCACGGCGTTCAGTTAACAATAATTCACACAAAACCTCAAGATCCCATCAGGCTTCTTTACCAACACAATGGGGCCTGCCCAGGGGCTTTTACTCAATTGCTCCCCCTTCAACTATCTTTCCCAAGAGCTCCTTGGCCTCTTGGTACAGGTGAGTGGGAATATTTCAGTACCTTTCCCGGATAGGAGCTGGAATCTTCCGTATTGAGCTCTGCTGAATCTCTGTGATGTGGTCCAGATATAGCTTGTGAGTAGAGGAAACTTCCTGCAAGTCCGGCATCAACGACCGTAACTCTTGCTTCTGCTGGTCACTGCTCACTTCCACCACCAGGCATTCTCCCACCAACTGAGAGAATGAGAAGTCAGCCCCCAGCTGTTCGTCCCACTGTCCTACTGAAGCAGTTGCTACCAGACAGCTCCAGCTCCACCCGGCAGACAGAGGGTCCCTTGGGGCTGCCTCTGGCGCAATGCCTCCTCCACCGCAGTTCCAACACACAACTTCAGGACCCATGCATGTTGGTCCAGTTCGTTGACATGGTGGCCTCAGCTGTAGGCTCCTTCTTCTTAATGGCCACCTGGAAAGCTTTAGCATACTCAGGGATAGATTCTCCCTCATTCTGTATGCAGTCCATGAATCGCTTCTTCAGGTCATCAGATGATGTAATGTCGTCATATATTTCCTCTAGTATATCAGTACTTTGTCCAAAGTATCCCGCTCCTAGGATAGGAGTTTTTCTCACATTGCCCTCTAGTGAATTCAGTGATATCTCCACCTGGAGGGCCCTTGCTATGCTACTCCCAGTCCTCTGATGACAATTCCATCCCATTAAATTTGGGGAATATGTGATGCAAACATCCCGGCATTTATTGGGTTAGCAGTTTTCACCACTGCCCCCTCCACTCTCTGGGACATGGGGTTTGGGGCTGGATTAGGCGGAGGATTAGGTGCTGGGTTAGCCACCAGACTGGGCCCTGGATTTGGGTCTGGGTTTGACAGTAGTCGTTAGTATGTCCGCACTTTGTTGAGTCGTACCCTGCAGTCACTGCGCCAAGTTGTAACCAATATCCTCAATGAGGTCTTTCCAAAAATGTCTGCGACTTTATTAATAAGTTGTTACACAAACACAGTCAATGGGTCACAGCCCTACAGTTCCTGGTAAAAGTTCTTTCAGGGTGCCAGCAAGCAATCAACTTATCAACCTTTAAACTACAGTATCTTACCTTAAATGGTCTTTTGGAGACAGTACCCAGTAGTTTAATTCAGTTTTGTACATTAAAAAAATGGGCATGGCCATGGTGAGGCCACACTGTGCATGTGTCTGTCCTGCCCATTTCACTTGAAAGCGCCCACAAAGTGATGGATGGCTCTCTGTGCAGCCTCCATGCACTCACTGCTCCAAGCGCTGATTCAGAGAACAAGTAAGTTGTATTATTTTTTAACGCCCCCTCAGAGCCGGGGGAAGGAGACCAGGGCGGGGGGGGGGATTGGGGCATGAATGGCCCCTGTTTTATGTTCTGTATATGAACCTCTTGAACTGACATGTTATCAATGAAATACCAAGTAGACCTAATCTTCCTGGAGTTTGTTGATGGGTAGAATATTTCCCTGAGATCTCATATAAGGCCGCGCATATGCTCAGCCAGCGGTTTTGGGCGCACGTCCAAGCTCGGCGTACAAGGTAGCTGTCCCAGATTCCTCATTAATTAGGTGTCAGGTTAGCCGGTGCTGATTATTTAATAATGACATTCTCACCGGGCATTTCGCATATGCTACATTCCGTGGCTTATCCTTTCTCTGACAGCTAAATGTAATTATCTGAAAGATTGAAGTCTTCATTATTTCCACTAATTTATTGAACTCTTAAAATTAATGAACCTTTAGTCTTTTTTAAATGTGCCTGATTACCATGGGAACGCATGGGAAAAATGAGATGTTTCACCGAAAGATTGATGAGGAATAAATGGTTCTTAAATTATGCAAAATATTTTATCCTGGAAAGCCACACAAATACGTAGGGTGGCTGGAGAGGTGATGAATAGGATAGGTTGATGGACTGCTGTAGGTAGAAACATCTAATGTGTTCTAAAAAAACGATAACCAAGGCCAAAATCGGCAAAGAAATTACCTGGGCAGGTGCCTGGGTTTCTTGTATTTTGCATAGTGATCATGTGACACAACTCTTCCCAGTGGTGGGCGGAGTCATTCCCTCTCCCCTTTATGCTGGACACAGGACCTTGGGCATTGGCCATCAGAAGATCTTGCTTTTTGTTTCCATCTTTTGATATTCTTTTTTTTCTATATTTTTAATTTATCTGTAATTAGTTCTATTAGTTCTATATTAGTTCTATTTTTCTTTATTCTTCATTCTGAACATTCATTCGCTTGTTCTTCCCATTCTTTCTTTCCTGCTCAAGCAGGACAGCAAGGCCAATATGGAGGACTGAAACGTCTTTGGGGCAACAGGAAAATTCCACTTTCGATGGCATTTCCATAAAAGTTTCCATTACTGTGTGCCAATATGATGTGCTGAAGGTGCACTAGCAACAATGTGTTTACCTTAGCAATGTACATCAGAGTGGTGCTCTGATGTACAGATAAAAAAACTTCTAGACTCTGGCCTGTTAATTATCTGATTAGCTGAGTCAGATGCAACAGGTTTAACCCTTCCTGCACTAATTCAGACTCTTCTGATAGGGGGAAACAGTTTGGTGTTCCAGTAGCTAAAGGGTTACTGACAGCGTTTCACCTCGGGATGTTATTGCTGTTGCTTTGATAAACCTAAGATGCTAATGAGCTCACCTGTTACACTGGAAGGATTCTGGGATTTGTAGTCAGCAAGTATAGTAAGAACATTACTAAAGGATACGAAAGCCACTCCTACTTTACTAAGACAGCACACCAGGGATATAAGAAACATAGAAACAGCATGTTGATAAGTGAATCATGGGTCACAATCCTAACACAAATGTTTATTTTACACTCTGGAAGAACATAACAATAAAGCAGAACACCAAAAACCTGACATAGGAAGTTCTCTTTAAACACCAAGCCTATAAATTTCACATGGTTGCCTCTTAAACCCTTAAGTGTCAACCATGATTCACAGGCCTGGCATTTTCCCCTGAAAAATCCCCTCACCTGACTACACAATCGATCAGGCCGGGTCTTCTCTTCATCCGGGGGTCTCTTCAGGCTTCAGGAGGGGGCCCAGAAGAGGACACTCCCCCCCCCCCCCCAAGTGCTGACATCTGTAAAAAAAATGATATTTACTCACCTGCATCTGCGATCCCTCTCACCGGGTCTCCTCTTCACCCTGGGGGCCTCCGATTGCCCTCCTGGGCACTTACACCATGAGAAGGAGGCCCGAAACAGGTGCTCTCGCCCGCTTCCACTGTCACGCCACTAGCCCTTTGCACACCCGCCTGAAGATCCTCAGTGGCGCCGGGGTGTTCGCCGAAGAAGGTGGGAGGGGCAGGGGGCTGTGATCCCCTGCCTCCCCAGCGATCACCCCGGCAACTGTCATTGGATCCCTGGGGAACAGGATCGCCAGGGGACAAAGGAGCAGGGGTGAGTTAAAAAAATAAATAAATTAATAAAATATTTTTTTTCTGTGTCGTTTTTTTTTACATTTAACCCTTTGTGAACTGGTAAGGGATCCATGAGACCCCTATACCAGTTCACAAGGCTCGGGGGCTAGCATGTCACATGTGGCTAGCAGGTTAATTAACCTTAACCATTAACCTCCAGCCCCCCCCATTACCTGCCTCCCCAAAGCCCGGGGGGCAGAAGAGCCCGGGCCGTTTAGGCTGTGCAGGCTTTTAGCCTGCAGGACGGGGTTTGGGATTTTAGGTGTTTTTATCCTTAAAATTGCAAAATAAAATGCCCCCCCCCCCCCCCCCCCCCGGGAGTGTGACCCTGTGTCTATTTTTTTTATTAACCCGTTAAGTCCTGTCACCAGCAGCTATAAAAGGCTTCCAACAGCAGTAAGAGAGCAGAAGCCAGAGTGATCGTCGTGGGATGGATCGGGAAATGGATCGGAGGAATTTCTGTATGTGTGTTTTTACATTTAACCTTTTGTGGACTGTTAAGGAATCTATAAGAATCCTTTACCAGTTCACAATGCTTAGGGGGCTGGCAAGTCACCTGCACCTAGCTTTAAGGCTGTGCAGGCTTGTAGTATGCAGGACAGGGGACCGCCAAGGCTGGCCCGTTCACCCTGTTCTACAAGCCCTGCATAGCTGGTCACTGGGCTGGTTATGCTAGGTAGGGTGGACCCCACACCAGTTTTTTATTTTTATTTTTAAGTGTTTTAACCCTTAAAATTTAAAAAACGGTACCCCCCCCCCCCCCCAGGAAGGGGAACCCCAAGCCAATTTTCTTATTTAACCTTTTAGGGGGGTACCGATACACATAAAACACCACTCTGTCTCCATGCAGCATCAAAAAGGGTCATCTGTTCAAAAACGCTGCCACAGGATGAAGGTGATTGCCACAAGAAAAGCCACCTTCAACGTGAGCGTCATTAGGGAAGCCTCCGACATGGGTTCAAAGGGGGGCCCCTGAAGTGCTGATAGGACCAGATTGAGATCCCAGGACGGGACTAACATGCGCAGAATCCTGCATGAAAGTGCATATTAACCTATGCTCCGCGATCGTTTGTTGGAATAATTGGACAAGGCCTAGACCTGGCCCTTAAGGGTACTGGGCTGTAGGCCAGCATGCAGGCTTGCTGGAGGAACTCCAAAACTTTGGGTACAGAGAACCTCCTACAGGACCCTTAGATTTGCACCAAGACACAAAGGCCCTCCAAGTCCTTTAGTAAATTCTAGAGGATGACTCCGTGCTCGAATCAAGGTCCAAATTACCACAGCAGACAAACCCCTCTCCTCCAATATTCTGTTCTTAACAGCCAAGCTGCTAAAGCCAGCACTGGAGAATTGGGGTGCCACAGAGGACCCTGTTGCAGAAGATATGGGAGTTGCCACGGAGGGCTCTACCACCAGGCTGACCAGATCTGTGAACCACAGAATCTGCTGGCAGTTGACCTTCTTTGTCTCGCACCCGGGACACGAACCTCTGGACCCTCCGATGCAAAAAGGTCCTGGTGAAGGGACCATTATCCCTGGCCCACCGTCTCCCTCTCTGGAATGTGAACCGCCAAGATGCACGGAGCGTAATTTTCATAATGTGACTCACTTCCTGAAACGCCGGATCCTGGTTCACCCCTGAGGGTTTATGTAGGCCACAGCCGTGGAATTGTCCGGCTGTACCCTGACCGGAAGGCCGCGGAGCTGGGCAGACCAATGCCTAAAAACCAGCAGAATTGCCCTCAGTTCCAATACATTGACTGGAAGACTGTGCTCCTGCTGGCCCCAGAGACTCTGAACCATCTGGTTTCCAGAACACCACCCCAGCCCGTCAGACTGATGTCTGTGGTCAGGATGATCTACCAGACAGGCAGGAAAGACCGACCCACTGCCATTGACTGCTGGTCAATCCACCAATTCAGGGATCGACGGGCATTGTCCGTCAATATGAAGGCGGATGTCTAACACCTGCCCAGTCCTGCGCCATTTCAATAGCAGCAGCATTTGTAGAGGCTTGGAGTGGAACTGGGCATACGGAACTACCTTGATGGTAGACAGTCCAAGGGGGTATCCCTCTCCAATGAGTCCAAGCCTGAAGCTGCAGGGGAAACTGGACAATCCGACTGAGTTGCAGAGTCTGCCAGCTGCGTAAGGCAGCAAAGGAAAGTAGTGCACCCAGTGCACAGGGGTCCCTTGCCCAAGGTCAAGCGTGCTTGGCACATGGGACATGAGGTACCACTCTCCATTAAAATATCGAACCCCAGTGCCTCTGATGCCTCCGACATGGTAAAATGGCAGCTATAACAGCTAAGCATTACAGCTGGAGGTCTGGTTCCCACACCCTCCTGTCTGTCGTCTACTGGTCAGACCTGCCTGCACTACAGGAAAAGCAACCTCTTTGCAGCTAAGATCAACCCACTGACCAAGGATGCAGCAGCTTCGGACCCCCACTCTGCAACAACAAGAACAATGTCAGATTGCTAAAGGAATCAGTACAAGTCAAAAGGCTTTGCCCCCAGAGGGAGCCCTACCTGACCAGAAAAAACCATGGGGCGGCAGCTTTGCTGGATCCTATACTCAGCCCAGGAGAACAGGGAGGCAGTGCAGGAGCTGCCAAGCGATGATCGGCCAGAGTCGCGGGCATGGCCCTCCCCTTTCCAAGTTAGCCAATAGGCAGGCTGCATGGCCGGGGCTCCACCAGGGAGCCCGGCCACCTAGCTTAGGCCCCACCCAGCAGCCATGGAGAAGGCAGACTGCATCTCTCGGTGTCATAGAGTCATGGGGTTAGATGACCCAGGGGGTAGAGGGACCGGGGCTCAGTGAGAGACACACAGCAGGGACACCATGGAAGGCCCAGAGATCAGGTACTCTGCTACAGCTGGATTTAGCAGGATCATCATTGAGGATCATTGAGGATAACGCTGACATCCAAAAGGCAGTATGGGAGGGGGGAGAGATTATCTGAGAGGAGCATCAAAAAAGGTCTGATGTTCCTCATTAAGGAACAAATATCCACAGCATTTTATACTACGTTTCTGTGATGCCCAGCGGGACACCAGCCTTCTGTAAGCAGGCAACCCTCAATCTCCACCGCCGCTTCAGCCTAAAGTCAAGCCCCATTTGCCAGGACGCTAGGTGTGCCTCACTGATCACGGTTGCCCCCAGGCAACCACAAGGCCGAAGAACCACAAGGGTATCCCGAAGCCGAGGTCGTTCACAGATAGTCAATCCGGAGGGTGGGTCAGAGTACAGGGATGAGACAGGTGCATAGTCAGGGGTAGCCAAAGGGTCAAGCTGGGAGGTCAGAGATCGCGGGGTATCCAGAGGGGCAGGCAGGTTCGTGGTCAGACAAAGCAGAGGTCGGTACAGGCAGCAGACAGGAATGGTCGATCAAGCCAGGTCGGAATCAGATAACAACTAACAGAATCACACCCTAATCACAAGCGACTATCACGGGCACTGAGTGCTGGGCTGACTCCATATTTATTGGGGAATCGACCAATGGCCTCCCTAGGGGGGAGTGTATGTGCTGATTAGTGCAATTACAACACTGTGAGTGATTGGAGGCACTATCCAGGGGCTGGTCAGTCTTGGCTGCAAGGCTGATCAGCCCCTGATTCCCATCAGGTGTGGAGCACTCTGTGCTGCCTGCCACTCGCAGCACAGCACCTCCTAGTGGTGAAATGGTTTACAGACTACGGGACGCACGGCTGCACAGCTAGAGAGGGGCGGGGGAGGCTGCCAGAGTGACGCTTCGCGCTCCCAGCAGCAGGAGTGCCGGGTCGCCCCGCGGACGCTCGCCACCGACCCCCTGGCAGAGGTAAGTCCCTTACAGTTTCTTTGTGTAAGTAGATGTAACTCCGCCTGAGACATATGCTTCAAGCACAACTTGGATTTCTCTGGTCCGTAAAAGATGTTGGTGATTGACCTAATGCTCCAGTCCATACATTCCACTACCAATACGCTGGGCTAAAGTTATACATTGAACAGACTTCCTGAAGTTCGACCAGTCTTCCCACTTATGTCAGAAAAGTGGGACATTTAGGTGTCTACAGAGATTTTTGAGGGGAAAGTGGGACAAATTGCCTCAAAGTGGAACATCTGGTCAGTTTAGGGGTGGGAGGGGCAGATGATTTTCTTTTTAATTTTAGACTGTCAGTCCACACTAAAAGACTAAACCCTTGTGCTCCCCAAATAATCGAATTTAGAAGTTTTAAGATTTGGGCTTTGAATAACAGAAGTGGTCATCAGCAAGGTTTTAGATCTGAGATAATCTGGATAATGAGGATTCCATGGAGGCATTATTACGCTTATCTTTGTTCAATTCATTTATGAAATGGTCTTTGCAAAGTTCAGGTCCTCAGCATCTCGGAATCACCCAGCGGAGCAAGCCCTCCCAGTCTAAGGTAAAACAGATTATCTCCAGAAAAACAAAGCAGGCCTTATCATAAAATAACCAATGACCCTGCTGGCCTACCCGGGATATCATTAATGATTTGAGAGACTCCTAAAATAATTCTATTTGACATTCAAAGTGTAGTAAGATCTGCAAATTATTATGTATTGAGTCAGGGCTTTGATGCTGATCACCATTTCTAGAGACATCAGATTTTCAAAACATATTAAAGAAAACATGGCAAGAACAGCCTGAGCAAATTATCCACAGATGGTCAGGAGGTCTGAAAAACTTCTTTCAAAAGCCGTTTTTTAATAGAGGCTGAGATGGGGCAGGTAATGGGTTTTCCTGTTCTTATCTCCAGCAGTTCTGTAATCTGTCTTTTTATTTGTTCTAGTTGCAGGTGAAGGCAAAATCAAAGTAATTTTTACGGCACAGGAAGGCACAGCTCCACCCACAACAGGTAGGCTGGCGGTTTTCTTTACATGCAAATAGGCTGCGTGTGACCACTGAGTATAGGAGTGGACTAGTGAGCGATGTCGGCCTTTGTATAAGTGTTGCCTTGTGCAAGATTTCAGGATGGTGCCCCCTCCCCCGAAAAAAAAGAGAGAGGATGGAGGTTTTGTGGAAAAGCTAAAAGAGAAGAAGAGATAGGATGACATAGAAATTTAGAGAGAGAAGAAGATTAAAGAGGAACATTGGACCGAAAATAAAAAGGGGCTGATCCCCCCCCCCTCGACTGCTACTTACCTTTTGGATGTCGCTGCTACCTGCTGTGGCAACAGCCGGCTGATTCAGGGCCTGATCGTTGCCTTCTATGCTGGCTTAGCTGTGTATTAGTGACAGCACGGCTCTTCAAGGTCCCGTACCGCTCAGCGAAGTCTTGCGGGATTTTGGGCGGCCCCATTGCATCCCGTTCCTCGGCACTGCGCAGGCACGAGATCAGGGGCGCATGCAGTGCCTTATGGGATGCAAGATGGTGCTGCCCATTGGAAGACTGCCCCTGGAAACCGAGGGACCTAGAAGATGGATTCCTTGGTGAGGTGAGTAAAGAGTGTCAAAGGTGTAAAGGTTAAACTGGACGGGGGGCAGCAGTTCGGTGAGGTTTGAACATTCCCCAATGTTCCTCTTTAAAGCAATGTAACAAGATGGGAGAAATGTGGGAAACCAAAGAGAATGAATGAATGAGGGAATGAGATTGAGATGGGAAAAACATAAAAAAACAAGAGAGTGGAGGAGAAAAACAGAAGAGGAGAGAATTGAATAAAAAATGAGAGGGAAAGAAAGTAATAAGAAAGACAAAATAAAGAAACAGAAAATTAAAGAAAGCAAGAGAGTCAGAGAGAACTAGAATTCGAGAATTGGGTAGAGAGAGAAAATAAAAACGTAAGAAGGACAGAAAGATTTTGGAAAGGAGAGATGGAGGGAAGGTAAAAAAAGGAGTATGATGTGAAGAAGCTGAAAAAAGAGGAGGGAGGTGACAAGAGAAAGATTCAGGGAATGCAAAAATGACATGAATAAGAGGAGGGGTGTAGCAAAGAGAGGGAAATGGTGGCATCATGAAATTAAAGAAAGAGAAAGAAAGAAAAACGAAAATTCAATAGAAGGAAAATGGTAAGAGAAAATAAAAAAGAAATGTGCAAAAAAAAGAAATGTGGCCTGCTGGTTTAGTCCAAGCTCTCGTCATCCACTAACTGAGAATTTGGCATGGCACCCTGTGCGATCGCACACCCCAAAGGCCAGTGATGCTAGTGGGTGCAGAAGGAAGTGCTACTGGGTTTCCTGCCGCTTAGCAGTCCAGCTGGGATGCTGGGTAAGAATGAAGCCTCCCAGGTGCTCCAAGATGGCTGAAGCCAGAAGAAAAATCTATGAGGCGGCATTTCATCTTTGACTGGATGCAGGAGCAAATGTAAGTGTTCACATTAATTCAGGATCATGCATACAGATGGGGCAAGTGTGTTTTAGGGAGTTATTTTGTCAACTGTAGGTCATTCACTATGATTCTTAGCCGAACACCCGTACTTACCAAGTCACAATCCAGAGCTGTATTCAAATGTAGTACAGGAATCCCCTGCTTCCTCGCTGTGTCCGACGCTTACGCTGGACCCAACCCCCCCCCCCATTCCGACACCAGGAAGTAGCCCCACATATATGACTGCTAAGGCATAACATCTCCCACTCTTATCTTGCAGCACCCTGTCCTCCGCCTCCTCCGGTGCTCCAGTGGTCTTCTCCAAAATCCTGGGCCGGGGTTGGAGAAGGTTGGGGAGGACATAGCCCAACCATCCCCCAGCCTGGAGATGATGTCATAATCCTACCTAGTAAGTATATTCAAGAACAAGAATCTAAATAAAATGTTTCCTGCGGCACACACAACCTTTATTATGGCTATGATGTGCCTCTGTGGGTGTCCACGCGTTAGTCATTTGCAAGCCACCCAGTTTTCCTCTTTAGGAATCTGCTACCTCGCCTGTGTGAGGTTATATTTGGCAGATGGGAAGCGCTATCTGGCCTGAAGATAAAAAATGGATGTGGAGAAAATGATTCATATCTTGATGACCAAAGGACTTGGCAGGCTGCTGCACTTCTCTTCTAGTACTGGAAGGAACTTTTCTAACTCTTTTTATTTTTAGAAAATTATATGAGGAAGCTGGATTTTATTGTATAACGTTTGTGTGTGCAAACAATACTGCTAGAATTAGGGTCTGCAGTGCTTACAGATGTAATTTAATTTAATTCATATTCATATAATGAGGATGCATGAACAGTGTGTATTGATGTGCTTACCATATGCATTAAAGTGGACCAAAACCCTAAAAGGCTTTAGAGCCGTGTGAAAGCCCTCCCCGGGGACATCGGAATTTGGGATCCTATGCTGGGGATTGCAGGTTTACTTACAGTGCAGCTGAGAAACAATTAGCATAGGTCTCAATAAACATCCTATGTCATTCATTGATATGCATGGCAGAGAATCCTCTTTAGAGTTGACCAAAACTGGACCTAGCGTGTAAAATGCCCTAGGTCTGGTTAGACATCCGCCCCTGGGGCATCCCGATGCTATGCAAAACCCTGCCATTCACCCAATATGCTTAGCTTGCCAAGGAGCCCACAGCACATGCACAGGCAGTGGCGGTATCTCTTGCATCTTTATTCTTAGTATACAGTACGTCCTGCTCCAGATATAATACTTACACTTGGGTTATCCTCCGCCAGATGGCGCTGCACTGCAGAGAAATGCAAAAACAGCTCCTCCCGGCCCTCAAATACCCGGGGACCTCCCACAAATCCCCAGATTTCTCTGCAGTACTGACTGCGAAGACATGAAGTATCACTCTCTCGCAGGTGAGCGGGGCTATCAAAGCCTGCGGCCCTGTTGGACTATTCCCACCCGTCCTCTCTGTGATGTGCCTCCCAGCCTGGGCTGCGCTGGTCGGGTGAAGGTAGGCAGCACCATGCGTGCTTACGGAGCCATGCTCCACCGCAGTCCCCCACCAAAGGGTAGGCGGTTTAGGCTGATGGTGAGCCTCTAAGGGATGCCCCTCCCACACTATTGCCCCATGCCCCGTGCAGCGGTGGGCCCTGTACAAAGGGTCGCCATCCTCCCTCGTTCCCCCCATAGCTCGGGGGGAAAGAAAGGGGGGGGGTGTGGTGGTCTCAAGGTATGTTTACACACTTATGGCCTTAGTATTGTCTTTGACTAGTATTCCTGGTGTCAGAGCCACGCTGTTTGCATTTTTATTGTGTATCTGTCGCCGCCGCGCGCACCTCTTCCTTTATTGGATGTGCTGCGCCGGGCGGCGTCATCGCCTCAGACGCTGCGGCGTCTTCATTGGCAAAACTAGTGTGCCATACACTTTGCTCCTCATGACAACGTTGTAACTATCTCAGAGCTTCGCGCTCTTCGGGGGGGGGGGCGGGGACCTGGTTTGGCGTGCTCCGCGTCACAGCCCGCTCTGGCCCGCCCTTCGAGGTTCGCCTTGGCGCCATTTTGATGCTGGTCGCACGCACGCGTGGTAGCGGTCCTCCTCCTCCCTTGGTCTGTAAGTGCCATCGCGGGCGATTTTCATGATCCTTGAATACTGCGCATGGTTCTGACACCCTTTATTCCCATTATGTCTTTCAGACTGGTGTACACCATTGGCTTCTCCCGCCCCAGTGTTAAATTATAGCAGGCCTTGTAATATTCTCCCACTTCCCTAGCGGGTCTTTGGGGCATCTAGGGTTACTTATAGTGTAAATCCCTACTGGCATATTGTGCCTTGATTGATCACCATATGGGCCATCAATTATGTGACCGGGGTCCCTCCGGGACAAGACCGGCGGTGTATAGCGTGTGGACAACCCCATGCTGATGCAGACAGGGCACGGGTCTGTGCCGAGCAAGCACTGGCACTGCAATCAGGTCGGCCAGTGGTTGCACCTAGCTTCAATTCACCTATCACCCCAGGCTTAAATCTCACTCCTGCTGAGTCGCATACAAGTGGGGAATTGCAGCCTGCTGGGCCTTCCAGACTGCCTACGGCTGAACAGATTATTGCTAGGTTGTCAGAGCGCATGGGCCCTGGTAGGAAGCGGCACCTGTCGCCTCATGTTTCTGTATTTTCTATGAGAACCGAGGAGTTTACTACTCCGTGTGACTATACCCCTTCTGATGAAGGGGTGTTGTTCTCTGACTCAGGCACTGTCTATCTCTCTCCCCGGTGAGGTCCCCGAGCCTATAGGGGAGCGTTTCCATACTGCGACTGCACGTTTGGAATTTCTAGAACAGGCTCATTTCCATGCCCTTGTGCTCAAGGAATGGGAATGCCCCAGTAAACTTCCAGGGGTTCCAGGGGACTGGGATAGGAAATACCCTTTCCCCCCTGAGGTGGTTAATTGTTGGTCATCACCCCCCGTGGTGGATGCGCCGATCATAGGGGTCCCTAAACCCCCCCTGGGAGGTGTTTAATGCACTCTCCAATTGTGATGTATTTGTAAAATTTATTCTATTAGCGCTGGAAGATGCTAATAGAATGTGTGCAAGAACTTCTGCCCTTGCGGTGGCTATACGTCGCTTGGTCTGGCTGCGACAGTGGGGTGCTGACGATGCTACTAAAAAGACTCTTAATGGGCTTCCCTTTAGAGGGCAACGCCTATTTGGGGCCCGTCTGGACCTGTTTGGTAAAAAGGGCAAATCACCCCTACGCAGACGGCCATCTCGGCCCCCTCGGGCAGGGGCACCCCTCCTCCCCCCTACCTTAGTGTTAAACAGGAACCAGGGGTGTCCTTCCGGATTTTTCGTGCAGACTCCTGCCCCACGAGCAGCAGACAACGCCCTGGCCCCTCCGGCGGGGCTAAGCCCAAATCTTCCACCAAACCCCCTCAAGCATGATGGGGCGCCCTCGCCCGTCTGGGTGAGGGGATGGCTGCAGCACCTTGTTCTTATCAGGAGGCATCTCGCCTCATTCTAGTGGATTCAGGTGGTTGTGTCCTCCAGATACAGGATAGAGTTTGCTGTGCGGCCTTCCCCAGTTTTATCAGGTCACAGGTACTCCTGGTCCCTGCCACTGTTCAATTGCTGGCACAGGCCATGCTAGGCCTGCAAGGTCTGAGGGTCTCTTGCAGATTGCCTGTAACAGGCAGAGGCAGGGGCCGCTATACCAACCTTTCCACAGTCCCCCAAAAGGATGGGTCCGGCTGGCCCATTCTGGATTCATGGCAATTCTCTAATTACAGGCAGTTTCTGCATGGAAACTCTGAGTTGGGCCATCAGCACCTTGCGCTCAGTGGGCTTCTTGCCGTCTGGGGAACTCTAAAATGCCTATGTTTACAGCCCTGTGCCTTCAGGTCTCTGAGGCTCTTCAGGTTCGTGTTGGCAGTCCAATAATTGTGGCCTTGTTATCTGGCCTCTCTTCAACTCCCAGAGTGCGCACTCAGGTGCTGACGATGGTGATGTCTCTGATGAGACCAAGGGGCGTCCGCGCGATGACTACCTGGATGTCCTTTCTCACTCCCCAGTCTCTGCCTCAGGCTAAGTTGGATACCCGGCTGGTGGTATCCATTGGGAGTCATTAGGATGGGTGATCAATCACCCCAAGTCCTCATTGTCCCCTTAAATGGTAACTCCATTACTAGGAATGATTCTGGATTAGGTTCAAACCAGAATCTCCCCTTCTCGGCAATAAAGTGGGCAATATGGTCACTTGGGCTCAGTCCCTCATTGCTGTCCCGGTCTCTTCACCAGGAAGGGATGCAGCTGGTGGGCCCGTTGGTAACTTGCTCGGAAGAGGTATCTTATGCTCAGTTTCCCTTGGGCCCTTCTGCAACTTCTATTGGTAATACAGGACAGGGATCCAGCAGCCCTGGAGAAGGGTCTGTGGGCCTTCCCACCTGGTAAGGAGGTTTCTCTTGGAAGTGGATGAGCTCAAGGAACCTGTCTGGGGGCAGTTCCTTCTTGCCCCTTCCTGGAAACGGTCACCATGGATGCCAACCATGGTTATAAGGGGAGGTTTTCTTCTGAAACTCCCTGTGATTCTGGGGGTGGTGGGGCCCTTAGAAGGTCCTTACGCCTATTGATGTTCTAAACGGTGAGCGTTTTTCAGTTGGTTCTATCTCACTTGACCACTTCCCTTCTGGGCTTGCCAGTTCGGGGGCGCTCGGTCTGTCTGCTGACAGATGTCCTACATTAATCATTGGAAGGGGCCTGGAGCTGGTGGATCCTCCAGGAAGTGTCTATGTTCCTTTTCTGGGTGGAGACAATGTTCCCTGCATATCAGTGATATTTGCTCCGGTGGAGCCCATCTGCGACAGGATGTGCTAATCCCCGTGTCACTATGGAGTCCGACCAGTCGTGGATCTGTTGTGTTCCGTCACTATCACAGGCTCTCGGCCTTTTGTTTCCCTGTCCCAGGATCCTCTGGCAGTGATCCGGATGCCTTAGTAACGTCATGACAGGACGTTCGGTTCTGTATGTCTTTTTACTCCATTCCCCCTGCTAGGCAGGGTTCTGCGCAAGATTGCTCTGGTAAGGGGACCAGTGATTCTGATGGCCCCCAGGTGCCCTAGTAGAGTGTGGTTTGCAGACATGGTACCGAGGACAGTAGTTTTCTGTACCTTTGCCAGGAGGGCCAGCTCTGGTCACTCTCTGGCCTAGTTGGCCTGACTGCTGAAACATACATCTTGATGGGGACAGGCCTATCTGTCTCGGTGTTTGAGACTATGGGAAAGCTAGGAGCAAGCTTCTTCCTGTTATAGGGTATGACATACCCACACTGATTGGTGTGAGTCTAGGTCTCTTCCTTGTCGGGCGTTCTCGGTTCCCAGGGTTCTAGTGTTGTTTCAGCATGATTTGGAGTTGGTTCTCTAACTCAGTACTCTGATGGGTCAGGTTCTGCCCTGTCAACCTTGCCTTAGTCTTGGGTTCAGTCTTCCTTGGTTAAGACTTCCTTCAAGGGGTACTCATGTGCGTCCCCCATGTAATCCTACGGTCCCTGTTGGGATTTGAAATTGAATTTCATTCTGTCTGCTTGCAGGATTTTGTCCCTTGGTCCTATTCAGGATGCTGTCTGGCTGTTCTTACCCTCAAGGTTGTCCTTCTGGTGACTGTTACCTTGGTCAGGCGTGTGTTAGCGGGTGGCTCTGTTTACCTAGCCCCCATTCCTTGATATACACCAGGATAAGGCAGGACTCTCTGCATCAGGAGGTGTCTTATGTTTCATTGATTCAAGATATTGTTATCTCTGCTGTGCCCTTTTCCTAGCAACGCTGAGGAACGGGTTCTGCATTCCTTGGACAGATGCTGGAAGTTTTTCCTTGGTAATCACTGTGTCCCTTAGGGGAACTGATGTTCCTTGGGGCCTGTGGTCATTACATCCGGAATGTGCCCGATCTCGTCTGCTCTCGGGAGTTGGGCGGCTTTGGCCCTGGTTATTACTTTAATGAATGTTCCTTCTGGTACTTGGTTGGGTCTTTTGGCTTCTGCCAAGTCTACTGTAGCGATTGGATTCGTCAGGCTGTTACTCAGGCCTATTCCAGCAAGGGGAAGAATCTTCCTTGTCGCCTTGATTCTTTTTCTACTCGTGCTTGATGCCTCTTCTGTTGAACTGGTTGGCTAGGCCACTACCTTGGCCTTCTGCTCATACCTTTTGCAAGGTTGATGTTAGGGCCTCAGCTCATGCTGTTTTGGCCGTATGGTTATGCAGGTGACAGCGGTTTTAAACTGTCTGCTGTTGTCATTTTTTGTTGGGGATCCCACCCTACTTTATGGACACTGCTTTTGGATGTCCCAAGTGTAAGTATTATATCTGGAGCCGGACATACTGTATACTAAGGCCCTTATTTAACAAGGGATAGCACCAGGTAGCGAATGGTGAGCGAACGGTAATGACGGTCACCGCCACGAGAACGCCGGCTCCCCTCCGCAATCACACATTTATCAAGCCGATCCTGCTTAACGACTGACAGAGCGCCAGATAGCGAATCATTCATCATTATTCCAGCCTCACCCCACAGCACCAGCGAGCGACCTTGAACAGCGACAGGTATGACCTCTCGCTACCTGGCGCTCTCCAATGCATTTCAATGGAGCAATCTTTAAATATTCTTAATTATTTGCTATTAATGTTTTTTTTTTTTTTTAAATGTCAAAAATTCTGTGACCACTTCTGCAAAGTTTTTTAAGGTAAAAAAAAAAAAAAATTTGTGCAGAATTGATATTACAGGTCTGATATTAATGTATTCATATTACAAAATGTTTTGAAAAAATATGGTTGTTTGGGGGTTAAAAAACAACTTTTAACCCATCGCCGCCAGCGCTCTGGGGTTTAAACATGCATTTCACAGCGCGAGAATTTTTTGAGCGTGATTTGTTAATGAATATGCTGGGAGCCGTTCGCTATGGCCATTCGCTGTCATGCGCTCACATACAGCGCGGAACCTGTCAAACAGCGACTCCTAACCCCGTATTCAACATTACCGCACACCGACTGAGTCGCTGTCAACAACCGAACAACGGCCAAGCACAGCGAATACTAGCGGGCGCTGTGAAAATACCGCTACTGTCGCTCATCTGTCGCTACCTGGCGCTATTAATGAATCAGCCTCTAAGAATAATACAATTCTGTGAAATACTCACCTGTAGAATTGATATTATTTGTATACAGTACGTCCTGCTCCACCCCACCCTGGTTTTTTGCATTATTCTGGATCCCCTGTGTGGTGATTGTTTCCATTGTTATCGTTACCAGTTGGTGGTTTATTCTCCCGGCTTCTTGTTCACTGCTTTTCAATGCTGGGGATTTGTGAGAGGTCCCTGGGTATTTGAGGGCCGGGAGGAGCCTGTTTTTGCATGTCTCTGCAGTGCAGCGCCATCTGGCGGAGGATAACCCAAGTGTAAGTATTATATCTGGAGCAGGACGTACTGTATACAAATAATATCAATTCTACAGATGAGTATTTCACAGAATTGTATTTTTGGGCTGTGCGTGACTGTTGTAGCTAAATGGTTGGCAACGCCGCTTACAGCCATAAGCGGATGCAGGGGGTGCCATGCACTGATTGCTAGGGCATATCAAATCGGGATGCTCTAAGGAGAGAGACCAAAATCTGGCATAGTGGAAATCCTGGGACTTTTCTCAGGAGTAAAAAAGTGCCATTGACTTTCACAGTCTTCCTATCTGGCTTTTTTTCTCATGAATTGAATTTTTTTTAGTGAATAAGAGCCATAGTATGTAATCAATATTTCTGTAGACATTCATAGCATTTCATTTTCACAGGGGTTTAATGATAGTTGGCCTTTAAAGTGGTTAAAACAGAGAATGAGTCACCCCGCCCTTCCTTCATCTTTCTGCAGAGAAATAATGCATCCGTCCAGGGGAGAGGCTTCTTTGGATATCCTCGTGCATCAGTGACACTACTGATTCAAAGAGGAATATAAGAGGCTGTCCGAGTAACAGTCCCTGGGGCATCCCAAATTGGCATGTCCTGCTGAGTGAAACCCCCCGGGTGAGCCCTCAGCGTATCTCAGCGATAGGGCCGCATTCCCAGCATACTTTTATCTGGGGATAGAGTAGATTAGGTGGACCTAAAGTCTTCTGAGACCATACCTAATGTTTATTCCAGACCCTTTACCTGTATACATATGTTATATAGCAACAGTTAAAAAGCATTTTGAACATTACTTATTTACTCAAGCTTGATCGGCAGCTTTTACTTCTCTGATGGAGGTCTGTTGTGTGGATATAGAATTGTTGCAAAATGCTATGGATGGAGCACATGGTTTGTACAGCTATGTGGGAGGGGGTAGGTGGCAGACACCCACTTCTTTCTCTCTCCACTGGTTGGGGACAGAAACGGTGGCGCCCCCTTATCTCTTTCAGGCCACTGCTAGGGATGAGAGCAGTGGGTCCCAATGTGTTTTGTCCAAGAGAGGTCATTTTGCAGTCTTGTACAGGGCATCATCTAGCTTAATGCTGACCCTGAATCTGAAGCAGTGGCGCCCCCTTATCTCTTTCAGGCCACTGCTAGGGATGAGAGCAGTGCCCCCCCCCCTTCTTTCTCCCTGGGCTAGTGCCGGAAGGTGGAACAGTGCCCCCGGCCAGGAGCAAGGACAAGGGCAGCACCCCCCTTCTTTCTCCCTGGACCGGTGCCGTGAGGTTGAATAGCGGCAGCCCCCCTTCAACCAAGCCCTGTCTGCAAACGTGGTGGGGGTAGGCTGCATGCATCTTCACTGCCCTCTGCCCAGCCCTTGCTGCAAAGGTGCTAGGGAGGGGTTTGCTGACAGCTGGCAGTCCCCCCTACCTACCTGCCTGGCCACCCACCCACCTACCTGTTCCCCAACCCACCTACCTGTCTGCTTGCATATGCGCCTTTGGGAGTGCACGCATGTGTGTCTGGGAATGCATGCCTGTGCATTTGGGATCATGGGAGCATCTGGGAGTGCACATATGAGGCCTTGCGCATTTGGGATTGCGCACATGTGTGCCTGGGACTGCTGATCTAGGTATCCAATGTCACCTAGCAACAGGAGAGAGGAATGGAGCATAGCCAGGGTGTCTAGATCTTACAGACCCCGCCCATTATGCTAAATATTATGCAGCATCACAGCTCCAAGGGCCAGGCCCACTTGCTTCAGAGTATCTTATCATGGGGGGAAACTGTAAACCTCAATATCTTGACCATTTCTTTTATAATTTAAAAATGGAAACCAGATGCAAACATAGCTGGAAGGAATGGTGTAACAACTGTCTTTGCTTGAAGTATGCTAAACTTCTTTGGTGGGTCTGCATCTATGGGGGGGGAGTCTGTTTAGAATCCCAAAGTGCATAGTCTGTTTTGTACAGTGTGTTTTGTCCAGGGAAGGTCATTCTGCAGTCTTGTGCAGGGTACCAGTTAGCCTAATGCTGACCCTGAATGTATTGTAGCAATGTAGTATGGGTCAATAAAAACTAGACCCTGAGAATGTGTGTATGGTGCTCAGATCACATTGTAAATGAAAACATAAAAAAACTCCCTCAAACTCTTTCATTTTTTTACCCCAACCTGTCCAGGTCACCCTGGAGAACTTCTAAACTCCCCCTTTGCCATGGTTTCCCTCCGTTTCAGTGAACCTTGCTGGCCCTCCATCATGCTAACACTAATAATGATACAGTCATATTTCTAAAGCTTCCTCAAACCCAGCAATTGGAAGATGCATTTTGCGATTTTCAGCAATGACACATCTCTGACACACTGGCTGGAATGAAAATATGTTCTAATTCCGAGCAAAAAGGAATGTTATTTTGAAGGGTATAGATATGATATCACATATCCCCGGGCCTTTTTTTCTTTCTTTTTTTTTTGCTGTTGGAATCCACTCTGTTATTCATTTTGCGTTTTTCTTTGAACTTTTCTCTGTTTGAAGAGATGAATGCCAAAGTACTGTATCTTACATAATGGCTCTTCTGTTAGACCTGATTTCCATTCAGTGGCATGCTATGATGTTTTATATAGAAATAAGGCTGATCAAAGGCATTTGATGTCAGAGCCGCAGTCATTAGCGCCTTCTCAGGCTCCGGCACTTACCAATCACTGTATACCTGTAAATTATTATATAAAAACAGTTTTTTTCTGACTTTTTCTAGGCTTGTGATTGTTTATATTTTCTTTTTTAATATACCTCTGTGAGTCATTTTGCTGTGTCAGTAGAGATGATGATCAGGCTAAAACGATTGTGATTGGATACAAATCACTTGCTCATCCATGACAGTATCTCTACAAAGAAACTGGTATGGAGATGTGCTTAGAGCTTTATCTGTGGCTGCAAAATGACCGCAGGGCATAAAAATGACTCCTGGAAAAATTGGAATTATTTAACGACATTCAAAGTGACACTGAAAGCTGAAATTGGGGCAAAAGATTTTTTTGTTTTTGGTGCTGCATAGAAAACATTGTATGATTTGTATTCTATGTGTGTTAATGTTTAATTGGCCCATCGTGCCTGTTCTTACTGCTTTTACTATGGCCATAAGAATTCAGTTAGACCTATATATAGTCAGAGGCAGCCCTGAGCTGCCTGACAGGTCTAAACTACTCCCTCTCCCTAACTTATGGGCAGGGAAGGGCAAACTGGACTCCCCGCCTCCCCTGGTACTGCATACTTTGTACAGCCCTTGTGTTTTGTACAGTGTATGTTGGGGAGATAAGGATACGTTAATGTTGCTGTTTGTGTGGTGGGGTGAAGAAGAGCAAATTCACTTAATGTTGCTGGATAGAGGATTCGGTTACCGTTGCTTCATTGTGTCAGTTGGTGGCAAAGAAATTTACAGCCTCACTTTTAGTTTTGCCCAAGGTCACACTTTGGCCAATATCCAGTTAGGGTACCATAATATATCTGATAAAATTAGGCCTGTTTCTTGTTTTATGTCAGAATAAGTCACAAGATACACTAATAGCCTTATTTATCAAGGGATAGCGCCAGGTAGTGTCTCACTAGCGCCAGGTAGCGCCAGCTATCGGCGGCTACCGACTCCAGAACGCCAGGCGGCGGACACAATCACGCATTTATCACGCTAAATGAGGCTAGCGCCGGCGAGAGCGTCACCTAGCGCGGGATTCATCATGTAGCGGACTGCAACGAACAGCGCCGCTGCTAATCCCATCACAGCGCCAGGTATGACCTCTCGCTACCTGGCGCTCTCCAATGCATTTCAATGGAGCAATCTTTAAATATTCATAATTAATTGATATGACTGTTTTTTTTTTTTTTTTTAACTGTCAAAAATTCTGTGACCACTACGGCAATGTTAGATATTTTTTTTAAGTTAAAAAAAAAAAAAAAAAACATTTCTGCAGAATTGATATTACAGGTCTGATATTAATGTATTCATATTACAAAATGTTTAGAAAAACTTGTATTATTTTTTAATAAAAAAATATGGTTGTTTGGGGGTTAAAAACTACTTTTAAGCCATCGCCGCCAGCGCACTGGGGTTTAAACAAGCATTTCACAGCGCAAGAATTTTTTGAGCGTGATTTGTTAATGAATATGCTGGGAGCCGTTCGCTCTGGCCATTCGCTGTCAGGCGCACCCATACAGCGCAGAACCTGTGAAACAGCGACTCCTAACCCCGTATTCAACATTACCGCACACCGACTGAGTCGCTGTCAACAAGCGAACAACGGCCAAGCACAGCGAATACTAGCGGGCGCTGTGAAAATCACGCTACTGGCGCTCATCTGTCGCTACCTGGCGCTATTAATGAATCGCCCTCTTGGATGTGATTCATTAAGGAAAGAAGTTAGAGCAGGTTTTGCACCTTAATCTTTTACTCAAGCAATTTGCTTTTTAACGTGAAACTTTAATAACTTTAAAGTGTACGAAAAAAAATATTTTTCTTATAAATTCAAATATAAATATAGCATTAAATGGCCATAGCTATTTTTGCTTACCCTTACATGCAAGATTTGGACAACACCATGTTCAAATACCGGGTCATGATGCACTGACCCTGCCAATCAACCCCCCCCCCCCCCCCCCCGACAATCTGCCATGTGGAATTGTCGGATCTATTGCTGGGGAAAAAGAAAGGATAGTGGAACCATCCAAAAGGTACTGCCTGGGAGGGGTTTTGGTCTGCTTCAAAGTAAGTGAGACCATTTTCTAAAACTAGTCCTGCTCATTGAACTGTTCTATATTTGTGAGTGGTATAATCTGATTTCTTTTTTTTATGATCTGATTATGAGTTCCATCAGCCGTACTCTCTTTTTCAGCAGTGTTCATAAGTATTATATGTTGAGTTCTGTCTTAGAAATCTGAAGTTAGTACATTTTAGTAGAGGATCAGCTCTATAAAAACTTTTTCCTGCATGTCTGTAGTCCAGCTTTTAGCAGCACTTGGCAGACTATTGCCAGTCTCCACCAACCAGTGAGTGCACTCAGGCTGACCTAGAAACAGGGTCGGACTGGAGCATCTCTGTCCCACCGGGATAAATCACTCTGGGGGGCTCATGCTTCAGCTATATTAGCTGCAGGGATTCTAAATAAACCTTAAACTCCCCCTGGCCAACAGCAAGAGAGTTTTCGCATTGGACAGAGCGATATGAGGAATCTCATTATATATATATATATATATATCCAGGATCAGGGGTGACATGGGGGTGGGTAAGGTCCATCAGGGTCATTGTGGACCAGTGCCCTCAATGAAGGGACCTAAAGCCTCCCTGTCAATTCCTGTGCTAGAACAGGTGCTGCGATGCAAGGACTATAACCCACCTCCCATTTGCTGCAAGCCCTACAAGGGTGAGCAGATGGGGGACCTCCCAGACTAAAGCATTAAAGAATAACCCTGACCCAAGTTAGATAAATAACTATCCCCCCTGCAACCCCCCTATTATCTGTACCCAGCACAAGGAAACAAGCAGTCGTTTTTTGTACCACATTTTGGACTCCTACGGCTTCATCCACGCACTGCTTCCTCCAAAGTAAACACTAAAACGTTTAGACCCTCTAAAACAACAGCTGGTGCATAAACCTACTAATGCAAAGTTACCATTTCTGCTTGTATTTCTATCAAATGATGCCCCATCTGACTGGTTTGTCTTATATAACTTTTATATATAACTTTTTAGGAAGAGGTTCATACCTGCTGCATAGTCAGTGGCACAACTAAAGGGCTGATTCAGAGCCTCTCTCCATGACAATTATGCCCCCCTGGGCCCCTTGTCAGTTCCCCCCAAGTAGAATTAAATAAAGATACCACACCAACACCACCATTTGGAGGAAGTAGCCATCAGCTTCCTCCAAATTCATCCACGCTACCCAGCGAGGGGCTGAGGTGAGGGTCGGGGGAGCCGGCTTCTATACTTGGAGGTGTGGCCTATATGGAATGTCCCTGATGTCACAGAATGGGAGGGCCTAGAGGGGATTTTCCCATGCAACCCCCTCTAGCTCCCCCCTTTTGTGACATGATAAGTAGCAGCATGGATATTCCCGAGAGGCCCCATCTCTTAATATAAAAGCCACTCCCTGGTGGCTCATTGTGGGGTCCCTGGCCAGGTGTGGGGATGGACAAGAGGGAAATGCAGATGCCCTTGCCGCATACGTTTAAAAGAGCCTGTACGGTAGCCCAAATGGAGCAGGTAAGTATAAAATTAATTATTAATTAATTTACAGTAATAAAGTAATTTTTTTAACTTGTGTGTGTGTGTTTTTTTACACTTTGACTTTGAACTAGTAAGAGTTCCCATGGACCTCTATGCCAGTTCATACTCTATTATCCACACCACCAATGGGCTTATGCCAATTATGGTGTGGGTAATGGCATGCTTGCTAATGCTTAGAGGGGGGGCTTCACATTTTTCTGATTTAACCCCGCACTCAAAATGTTTAAAAAATTCAAAAAAAATTGCATGGGGTCACCCTCTAAGCATTAACAACCCGGTGAACTAAACATAGGGGCTTGAAATTCCAGGGCTCAATGGCCCCTTGTCCTAACCATTACAAGCCCTTATGCTCTATAGCATAGGTCTGATGCCCAGCACTGGCCCATGCTGTGGGCCATCAGGCTCATGTGCACCACCATGCCTATTGGTGGTGCAGGTATATGAACCGGTATAGGGATCCATGGGACCCCTTACTAGTTCAAAGTGAAAGTTTAAAAAAAACGCACTCACACACACGTTTTAAAAAAATATTTTATTACTCTAAATTAACTTGCACTTACTTTCTACTTTAGAGCTCTCGCACAGGCTCTTTAAATTTATGCCGCTGGTGAAGGAATGAATTAAACAAGAAAAAAACTTGTCTTAAAGATGCATTTTTGCAGGCCACAAACGTAAAAGCAAACAAAAGCTTACACCACTTTACTTTTGCTTGCGTTCACACAGCTAACCAATCTTCCAGGTGGCTCTGAATCACATGAGCATTTGGGAATTCACTCCATGCGAATTTGCTTTTGCACTAAAAGAAACTTTTACTTGGAGGCTCTGAAACAAGCCTTAAAAGTGATGGGGCTCTGGTTGGAATTATAAATGAGACCCTGTCATGGGTCATACAGTGTCCTTTTTCCTGTTAACTCAGTTGGATACTACTAGAAAGCTAAAGACTGAAAAAGTAGCACAAATGGTGCTTCTTTTTCAATTAGATGATATCAAGTGAGCACAAATCTGATAAATAGGGTGAAAAAGCGAAAATGATGAGGCCCCTTGACTTCTGGGCCCCATTGCAGTCACACACCGCTGCACTCCTGATAGTTACACCCCTGCGCCTAGTTGATGCCTAATACACAGGGGCAAGTTACTCATCCTGAGTCTTCCTGATGCCAGGCTTAGTTTTATTAGCCTTCTAACATGTTCAGGTTTTTTACAGTTCCAGGTTTAATAGCTTCTCATATAATCTCACATAATCCAGTGCAGTTTGTTTGACCATATTGCTTGATCATATTAGTAAAGGGACCGGTGTAGACTACCTCTGGAACCTTTGGAGGACAAAAATGACTGGGTCTAAAATGGAACTATTTTTCTGATTTCTTTTTCTGATTTTCTTTTTGAGCTATGGGCATTTGTATATGCCCATGACTGTGGAAACCATATCTAGGTGGAGTGGGGGCACTACTTCACCTGTGGTAAGCTATTTCACTTCCTAAAAATATGAGTGGCATATCCACGTGCATTTATTGAGTAAGGACAGATAGTCCGAAACATTTAATATGCCACTTAACAGCTCTGATCTTTAATTCTAAGCACTTTTATTCCGTCACTACATAATTGTGCTTCTCTTTTTGTAATGGTTTGATTTTTTTATTTCAGATGTGCTGACACTAGATGTGATTCCAAAACAATTACTACACATTTGCTATACCTTTACTATACAGTTACCATTGCTATACTTTAGGGCCTAGTCTGTTTTCAAAAGTTTTATCTAACAACAATAGTTTTAAAGGACTGTGAACCCAACCCAACAGCAATTACAAGTCGCCAAGCAGCTCACACAATGCCTATCCCATATGCTGTAGCAAACCTCCGAAATGTTCCCTTCTCCAAATTCCCTTCTCCAGTATCATGCAAAATAGTGGTCAAACAGCTGCCCTGCCCCTTGATGCTCTCAGTGTGAGTGAAAATGGCAAGCCACAGTGGCCCCGCAGCTGACCACAGCAGAGCATGCTTAAGACTCAAAAAGCTGTGCCATGGCACACCTGTCCCAGTTTAGCCACGACCCAGAAATTTGACTTAGAATACATAAGGTATTTACATATGATCAGATTTTGAGATGCATTGGAATGGCTCATTTTACACTGTTCCCACTGGATATAAGGTGGGAGGTAGAGAGTGTGTGTACCTGGACAGGGACGTTAAAGTGATTGGCAACTCAAAAGATCCTTAGCAAGGAAATCACTTCAATCAACCTTCAGCGGACCGAGAACCAAAATACCCCCCACTCTATCCCCATACGCCCTGATTGGCTGCTCACACTATTTGCTGGGAGACTGTAGATGCTCTTAGCCTACAGCATCTCTCACCCCCTTATCTGAACACACCATGTGCTGGCAGTAATAACTAGTGACACAACAATGCACTTTTTACTATGATATATGTAAAGCACACAGTGTGCTTACATCACATAACTGCTGCCACACCCACTGTTTCTCCTCATTTTATCTCCAATGATGTAATACTTTTACAAATAATTAATGAATTTAAGTTTGGGACATTGCAACCTGTAGCCCGAGATAATGGGACAACAATCAGGCATGCTTTTAGTATAACTTTAAGTATTTATATTATATTGTTAAAAGAATGTAACTACTCATTGTTCTTTTATCCCCAGACATAACAATTGTTGTTGACATTGCTCTTCCTCCTCTCCGTGGCCTCTATGTCCTTGGAGTTCTAATCTTTCCTGCGCAGTCCAGTAATGTTCTGAATGTCACCTGTATTCTCATAGCAGGAGGAGAACTAAGGGTTGGTAAGTACCATTATTATTTATTGTATTTAACCCTGTCTTTCTTCTGTGGCATTTTACAAAGTAGGAATTACAAACTAGGTCAAAAATGTAAATTTATAGCCCAAGCCAAATTAGAAAACTGAAGGTTCTGTAGCACAAACAACTACAAAATGAAGAGAAGTTGCCTGCTAAGCTTGAGATAGAGATATATTTTGAGAGCTTGGTAGTTAGGAGTCGTTAGGAGTTAGGAGTGGTAGTTAGTGTCAAGGTGATTAAAATAGAACGTCCAAACCAACATAACAATAGGGTGTGTGGGGAGGGGGGATTAGGTTTCCATTGCTTAAGTTAGAAGTTGGACCATGGGACTTGCCTATTGTTTGATATTTTGACCTTTTTAATCCAGTAGTGCACATTTCAGAAAGCCTGTGCAGCTTGCATGTGTTGTTTTTCTGCCATCTCTTAGCACCAGGCTTATGGACCTGCTAGAACTTTCGTTGTGGAGTAATTCCTTTACTATGCTTTCTGTGACCATAGACAAAGGGTTTAAGGGTTCCAGTGAATCTCGTCTTTACTTATTGGCAGCTGGCATTGGGATTCTGGGGCAGAAGTCCCATTCCCATCTGACCTACTTTACCAGTAATACCCTAAATGAAAAAATCATAATGCATTTTGGAACTTTAATTTTGCTAAGGTAAATTTTACCCAGTGCTTCTAAAAAAGTTTCTTTGTGCCAAAACTATTGATCTCAAATATTTTTGGCCTAAACTGTAGGAGCCTAAATGTAAGGTATCTCATTAGTATGTGGAATACTCAAAAACAGATCATGCCCACAAAGGCCCTAGTATGGATGTAATCTACAAACTTTAACCAAGAGTTGAGACATTTGGATGGGCAGGTCCTTTTGAAGCCACAGAGCTCTAGGTGTTTGCCTAACGTGCTTTGTAGATAATCAGGTTCTAATTGTTACTTTCTATATGATTAACTTAAATTTCAGTGATAGGTTACATGACGCACCACTGAACAATACCAATACTCTTATTTCCTTTGGCTGCTAGTAAGAGAGCAAATCATAATCAAGACATATGTTTTGGTGGGTCCTACTCAGTGTGGACACTGGAGGACCACTTTACTTAAGTCTTAAGTGGGAACGTCTATCCTGGTAACAGTAAGCTTAATTAGCAACCCATACTTGATGACAACTAGATTTTCATTGTTTGCTACAGCTTCATCTCAATTTTGTTCTTTGCGTGGTTTATGAATAAGCCTCTAGAGAAATCTCTACATAATCTCTATTTATTCCTCTTGTTTTTCACATAACACATTTGTATTCTATTTAAAAATAACCCCTCCGGACTCTGATATCCTGAACTGTAACAAAGGCCTACATGTTCCATGCCACAGTTGACGCTTGCCCCCCCATCTGTCCTTGTCTGTTTGTTTAAGACCCTGAGGGACATTTCTTCCTATCCATCTGTCCACATTTCACCACACCCTAAAGAAATCTAAGGCCAGTGTAGATGATTAGCTATTTTTGGTAAACAACCTTAATGGATATTGACGTCTCTATTGGTGAATCTGTTCTTCAGGCCTTGTGGGTCTCTCTCAAAGTACAACTCCATTGCTAAAGTTACCAATCAGGCATGGCTAACATATGACTCTACAAGTTAGTGTCAGAACTGTCATGCTATGTTCTAACAACTCAATCATCACGACTGACGTGAAAAGCCAAGAGCAATATGAAATTTATGTGATGCGCTTCCAGTGATAGGTCTGTAGTTTTAACTGTTGCTTGTCTTAATCATGTGGAAATAGATTTACTCTTTTCAAACTGTAAAATTACTGAGAATCCAAACTTATATGTATAGGCATCCTTACCTCACCAGCGATCCCACGGCGCATTCACGAGCTCTCGCTTTCTAAGCCATTTCTACCTAGGAGCAACTTAGTAGGGCTGAAAGGGCTTAGCCACTGGTTATACCCCTCTGGCTTGGCATGCCTAGTCACGTGCAACAAGCAGAGGGATGCTGGTGATGTCTGATCAGTGCAAGCTTAGAGACTAAGCGAGGGGGTTTCACAATGCAGGGCATCACTTTTTTTGGTCCAGTTTCCAGTTATTGGCTGCTTTCTTACTATCTATTTCACTGCACTTTACACAACAAATCAAAGAGAATACCTGGCTCTATCTAGTTCCTTAACCTATATAGGTCTGGTCCCCCCCAACCTCTCTTTAATGTATCTGCTCAGGCACACGCTAGGCCACATGCTTAGCAATTCTATTCCAAACTCCACAACCTACGCATCAGGTAAGTGTTAAATCACTACATACTTGTTCTAACTCTAATGTGTGATGAGTGAGGTCTTTGATTGTCATTTGACCCAATTTTCCTTTTGTTTCCTCTCCACAGATAAGCGTCCTCCCCTGGGTAAACACGGGAAGGGATTCCTCCCCCGCACCAGAGTGTTGGACTCGGATTCAGTGGGGGAGGGTCCCTCTCATCGTTCTCATCTTGAGGACCCAGGGGAGGAAGGGGATGATGCTCCAGTGGAGTGTGCTGCTGGGGTGAGGGCAGTATGGAGCCTCAGCTCCTCACAGTCAGACTCAGCTGAGTCTCAAACCCCTTGTGGCCACTCTCAAGTGGGGGAGTCCCAGTGGGGTGGAGGTGAGGGATCAGGGGGTGAGAGGGAGGAGGGTGGCCCATCGGGTTTGGGATCTGCTGGGCCCATTGTGAGGAGTGGAGGCTCCACGCCTCCACCTCATAGCCCTCCCTAGGATACCAGCAGCAGCTCATCCCCTGGTGAGTGCATTTCTTAATGTTGTTTTTAGGTTCCATGGTGAATTTGTTGTTAATTAAATATACCTTTCCACCATGAACTGTTTTTCAGGGCATCATAGAGCCAGCACCTCCACCAGCTATGCTGCAGATCTTGCACTTGGGCATAGTCGTGGTAAGTTATATTTTTGCTAGCCACAGTCATAATTGCATGTATGCATGCTAGATTGTTGGCTCTGCTTAGGTTAAGTTAAAATACATTATACATGCAGGCTGTGAGTGTGTGTGGTCATTAAAAAATCCTTCCCTAGTAACTTGTAGAACTATAATTGTATTAGGTAAAGGATTTGTTTAGTACTATGGACATAAGTAATTAAGCAAAACAGGAAGCACACTCCTCAAAAGCTTAAGTAGCCATTATTTGTTTTTTTTAAGGTAAGCAAAAAAGTAAGGCTAGGGAGGATTAAAGCAAATGGTAGGCCACAAACTAAAATAATGGCGTAAAATAATTCTAAAAACTAGCCTAATATTCAATATCCCAATAATTTAGGAGCAATACAATTTAAGCCGTACAATTAATGACCTCTCAAAGGTGATTTCAGATTTTTGTAATGTACACATAATAAGGACCTTTCTTTCACCCTACAGCTTGCAATATTGAGCATCGCAGACTGTAACAGCATGTCCGAAGGACTAGGTTTATGCTGCTGGGAAAGAAGAAAAAGCCTTAGGGTGGGGGGTATGCGTTTGGCCACTATGCAGCTTACAGTTATGCCCATGTTGGGCGTTTAAAAAAAAAAAAATATATATATATATATATATTTTCTATTTTGATTAACATTTGTTGTCTTGGGCCCTTATTCATGAAGAGATAGCGCCAGGTAGTGACTCTTTAGCGACAGGTAGCGAGAGGTATCGGCTCGAGAGCGCCGGCTCAAATACGCAATTACACATTTATGAAGCCGATCGTGTGTAGCGACTGGGAGAACGCCATGTAGCGTTAGATTCAACATGATCCCAGCCTCAGCGAACAGTGCCTGCGTTCAGCCTTGCCGAGCGCCAGGTATTACCTCTCGCTACCTGACGCTCTCCCATACATACATACATTCTATAGCAGAGGCTCAAATTGCATTTTTTCGTTTTTTTTTTCTTTTTTTTGTAGTTTTCAAAATACAAATGTGTTAGACATTATTCCTGAAGTGTATGTAATGTTTCCTAATGTTTTTATTTTTTGGTTTGAAAAGTTAATTTGTAGTGTGTAAATGTTAAACTCACACCCCTACCCCAATGTCATTCCCGTTATTTTTCCAGTTTTTAATTTTTGTTTCCACCACAAAAAATCCCTTTAATCTAACCGTGTCTGGTGCTCTATGTCACAGTCAGACAAAAAACAGCGCCCACGCTCTTTTCTAGAAATTTCTTGTTGAATCTGGTTTAGTGCGGCGAGGGCCAGTCGCTATGCCCAGTCGCTACCTGTCACTGGCTGTGGTGCTGTGCTTTTGATACATGTGTTTTTTTTTTTTTTGGCCATGAAATTCCTTGTAACGCCAAGAGTCGCTGTTGTTGAATAAGCGGCAAACATTTTCGCGCATCTGAGTGCACTAGCATGACCTTGAAACCATAGTTAAAGTTAATATTAACCTTTTAGTTATTAGATTGTGAAACATATTGTTCCCCCTTACATTCTTGAAGCATTCAAATTTATCCCAACCTATTTTTGTAGTCATTTTTCTAACACATTCATATATCTATATATAAAGAGGTGTTAATGTATGGGTTGCTATCTCTGTAATTACGTACCAAACACAAATTTGGCAAGATAATTATGAATTTATATCTAAAATATTTTAGCGTGTGTGTATAGAGCGGCTGACCTTGTTATGTTTATGCTATTTTAACCTTTGCGTATCCTAGCAATATCATTGGTGTATGTTAGCATGTTATGAATGCGAGGAGTGTCAGATTTTTTGCTTTCACTTTCGTTTTTGCTACTTCCGGTTTCCACCTATGAGGATCCATCATGCGGCCCAGACGCCCTGCCAGACCTCTCCCCAGCTATTCCTCAGATTCTGAGCCCCCACCCCTCCTCCCTGGCCCCCCTGGCCCTTCAACATCCCCTGTTCCCCCTGCATCCCCCCGCAAGTCCCGAAAAAGGGTGGATCCTCGGGTGAATGGTCAAGTTGTTAAAGTGAGTATTTTATATATTTTTTGTATGGAATAATGTTGCTTTTAATATGTTTTCTCACAGATATGTACATGTATTGATTTTTTTTTATTTTTATTGTTTTTTTAGGACTTTTGTGTCAAGGAGTATGACTATGCCCGTAGTGCAAAAAGCCGCATAGTGTTGGAGGTGCAAGCCACCGTGTCCCGGCACTTTAAGAAGCATTTGTCCGTCCGTTCCATCATACAGAAGTGGTCTGATTTCAAGCGCTGGGACAATGAGGGCGTTTATAGGCTCTATGATGCCTACGCCTCACGTGTAACATCACTACATGTTTGTACTAAAGATAATGTAGTTGTAGTTTAGGTATTTTTTTGATGTGTCCTTTTTTATTTTTTTTTCCTCTACGCAGATAAGCGTCCTCCCCTGGGGAAACGCGGGAAGGGATACCTCCCCCGCACAAGAGTGGTGGACTTGGATGAGTCTGCGAGGGGAGGGTCCCTCTCGTCAGTCCTATCTAGAGGATCCAGGGGAGGAAGGGGATGACACCCCAGAGGAGCGTGCTGCTGGGGGGAGGGCAGTATGGAGCCTCAGCTCCTCACAGTCGGACTCAGCTGAGTCTCAAAACCCTTGTGGCCACTCTCAAGTGAGGAGTCCAAGTGGGGAGGAGGACATGGACTCGCCCACACTCCCTCAAGGATCAGTGAGTGAGAGGGAGGAGGGTGGCCCATTGGCTTTGGGATCTTCTGGGCCGATTGTAAAGAGTAGAGGCTCCACGCCTCCACCTCAGAGTCCTCCCTGGGATACCAGCGGCAGCTCATCCCCTGGTGAGTGCATTTCTAATTGTTGTTTGTCTGTTCCAGGTTGAATCTGTGCTGTGTTAAATATCCCGTGCCATCATTATCTGTTTTTCAGGGCATCAAAGAGCCGGCACCTGCAGCAGCTATGCAGCAGAGCTTGTACTGGGGCATAGTCCTGGTAAGTTTTAGGGATTCTCATTCACATGGTGTATGTAATGAAATTAAAAAATACATACACATGTTTTATGCTACACAGCATTATATTGTGTTTTAATTTTCAGCCACTTCTGTAACACAACTCCAGTTCAATACAAATGCAAGCAAGCACAAATAGAATTCTTAGTGATTACAGCATGATGCTGCATTGCAAATGTGTTAGCAAATCTGTACTTTGTTTTGCTACCACATGTGCAAGACTAAAATATAAATATGTTAATGTCAATTTAAATTCTGTAATTTGCATTGCACTGGCAATGTGTAGCAAAAATGTCTGTAAAAATACAATGGTATTGAGTGGTCCATGTGGCCTACTTAAATTATCCAGCTGACTTCATGAACCACTAAATACCATGCTAATGTCTCCAAAACATGTGTAAAACCTTGTTTGCATGATTTATATCAGACCAAAAACAGGTGGATGTTGAAGAATAATATTCAGGGACCAAGCTTATGACGTTTTCTGTTGTGTTTTTGTCTACACAGATGTTTCCATGCAGACGGACCCCGTCACCATACTCCCCACCCCAGCTCCAGGAACCCCCAGCAGCATGGTCCCTAGCCACAGCTGCGATGGTGAGTACAATTACTTGTTTGGCAAACATACTTTTACAACATATGTCTTGAGAAATGAACACGCATAATGGTTAATGTCATTATGGGGTTAAGTAGCAGACATGTAGATGACATTTGGCCGAGCCACAATCAGAAATGCATGTATGCATGCTAGATTGTTACCTCCCCTTTGTTTGAACGTAAACACATAATACATTCGGCCTGTGAGTGTGTTTGTTCATTAACAAACTCCTTCATTAGTAACTTTGCTAGCTATAAAAGGATTTGTTTAGTTATTACTATGGACATGAGTACTTTAGGAAAACCGGAAATACACTGTCCCAAATCTTACGTAGACCTTCAATTCAGAAAACAGGTAATGTAAACATATAGGTTAGGGACATGGAGGGCAAAAACCTAAAGTAATGTAACCATATATTTACACAGTTTAGCATAATGTGAAATATGTTGCAACATAATGAGTTTCAACTCTTAAATTGTCAATAAATTGCTTACGTTTTGATCCATTTACAAACAATAATGACCTTTTTTTCTCACTACAGCTTGCAATAATGAGCATCGCAGACTGTGGCAGTACGTCTGCCGGACCCGATATCTGCTGCTGGGAAAGAAAAAACAGCCGTAGGGTGGGGGGTATGGTGTTTGCCGCTCTGCGGAATTTGTCATTTGCCATGTTGGCCTTTTCTTTTTAAATAATAACATTTTGAAACATTGTGAAACACATTGTTATCCCTTACAATCTTGAAGCATTCTAATGTCTCCCAAATTTGTACTGTTGTAATTTTTACAACACATTCACATATATAGATATAGAGAGGTCTTAATGTATGGGTTACTATCTCTGTAATTAGGTACCAAACACAAATTAGTCGAGATATCCAAAAATGTATTAAATTAGTCAAACCAAATTAAAACATCTTTTGATTTGACAAAAATAATAGTCCCTGGGTGGCCTGGTTGGTGCCGACTCATTTGTAGGGGCGGTGTTGAGGGCCAACAGTGCAGTAAAAAAAATAGACTGCTGCTGTATTAGCTAATGTAACAACAACAAAGTTTTGTCCTGGCGCTCAATAGATTGTTGGATGGCATGCATCAATTCTGACTGGGGTTGGTTCCGCAAATCATGACCTTCTTGCCTCAGTTCCTGAATTTGTTGTTGGTCCACCAGCGATTGGGTTTCCAATGCTGCAATGCGCTCCTGAGTTCCATCACGTGGCTGTTGGCGACTGTAGGCCTCCAGCATCCGGCTCCCTAACTCATACAGGTCGGCACTTGGGGTGGCAGCTCTGGCAGTTGGTTGTTGCACAGGTTAAAAGAAATAGCAAGATATTAGTTTCAAGAATGTATTTAGCAGATAAAACAAGAACAAACACATCTATGGTTAGCTTAACATGTACCGTTGGTGCTGCCTCTGTAACCTGACCACATGGGACTTGTGAGGAGGGCACATTCTGGGTTGGCGCCAAGGATTCCTGCTAAGATCAAAGTATGCTGTATGTGACATGGGTTTACCTGAGTGTCCCAAAAACATGTAAACGTCGCTCATAACCAATTCATCAAGGGTACCTGAGTGTGCTCCTCCTCAAATAGTACAGGTGTCTGGCTGCCAGAAAGGGGCAAATCATCATCCGAGAGTGGCGGCAACATCACATATGCTAAAGAGAAAAGGCGTGTTATTTGTTTTGTTGTTGGTATTGTGTGTCGACTTTGTCGAACCAGTATAGAGTCAATACCTGTAAAAAGTTACCCCTTGGCCAATACACACACCCTTTACATTTAGTAGATTTTAGAAAGATCTCTGTTAAACAAACAAGGTAAACTCATTGTGTTTCGACAGATCATAATCACATATCTAAAAACACACATACCCGCCACATCGAAGATATCCAGACTTAGCCCATCACTAGAGCTTTGCCCTAAAAACATGGTTCATACCAAATGTCAAGAGGCACACAACATTTAATGAAGAACAACATACTTACGTTACCAAATTCAAACAAATTCTTACCCTCATCCCTAGCAGCCACGCGATGAAGGACCCTTTCAGGACCAGCACTTCCTGTATTCGGGCCTAACATAAAGCAGAATTGGTATTACTTTAAGCTGCCATTGTATTGTTAATGTAAATCTCTTAGAATATCACCCAATTCTGAAAACATGTATATTCTAAGTGTGCCATACACTCCACTTCCTTCTTCATGACATCTGGGTAATCTCCAGTAGAGGGCGAACTTCTGCAGAGATGAATATGCAAAAAAGAAAGCCCCTCCCGGTCCATATATACCTGGGACCTCCCACCAATTCCCCAGTTTCTTCTCTGCAGAGAAGGTGACAAGACAGAAGATGAGGACTTCTTGCTTACAGGCCTTCTATTATCCCTATTACTGCCAGGACCCTTCTAAATTACCCTGTATTGAGCTTCCCAGCTTAGGCTGCGGGTCCTGGTGATGGTAGGAGCACCCTATGGGTGCAGCAGGAGCACTACTCCACCCTGAGACCTCACTATGGGGTAGGCGGTCATTCAGGTTTCTTGGTGATCCTGGTGTGGGATGCCCCGTCTCCTGGCTGGATTTCCCCCCTTCCGGGTCCCTGATTCCCCTCCAGGGGGGAAGGGGGGGCTGGCCTATATTTCGTTTTGGCGATATTTTGTTTTGGCCTATATTCCGTTTTACCCAGCCTTAGTCAGTGTGAGTGTTTCACTTGTGTGTGCGTGTGTGTTTGAGTGCTTGCTATTACTGGCTCAAGGTCTGACTACAGCCTGGGGGAGCTTCTCCCCCTCAGGCTGCGTTCGGGAAGGGGGCCGGGCTCTCTACGCGGCCGCGGTAGCCCCGCCCCCTTATTTTGCGCGATGACAGTGCTCGTTGGCTAGGGGTCCGCTTTGATGGGAGGGGGGCGTGGCCTCGGGAAACGCGCGTCCTGCACTGGCCCACCCTCCCCCTGCTCTCCTTTCCCAGGCACGAGGCTGCGTGGGCGCCATCTTCCCTGGCAGGCAGCTTGCACTCGGGGTGGTAAGGGCCTGATGGCCATTTTCTTCAGCTTGTGTGTGCGTGGGGGCCCCTATTTAGCGTGGGCCCCCACTGGTCTCTGTTTTGGCTGTGTGTGGTATATATAATATATATATATATATATATATATATATATATATATATATATATATATATACCTATATATATATATATTTCCATTGTGTGGCTGTTGGATCAAATGCTATTGCATTTTCACACTGCTCTGCTCTTATGTGGCTTACTTTGTGTGTTGCAGGTTGCCCTGTATATGTGCATATTAAGGGGTCCCTCCTGGTCCTGGGGTCCCTAGTTATAAAAAATTGTCCACCCAAAAATCCTCCCACCGGGACATTTAAGGGGCATCCTGGGTTGCTTATGCGTAATTCCCTGCGGTCTTGCGACTGACCACAAAAATTCACCATATGGAGGCTCTGCAGGATACCGGGCCCGGGATCCCTTCGGGACAATCCTGGCCATGTGTGGGGTGCGGGGTATCCCTTACGGGGGAGAATGTGCTGATTTGTATACCATGCGCACAAAAGGCCATAACGCGGCAGTCTGGTACCCAGCCTTCTGGGTCGGCTCCTCCCGCTTCATCGCCTTCCCCTCCTCACCTGATCTGTACCCCAAGTGACATTGGTACCAGTGGGGAGTCGCTTTCTCATGTTTGGGCTCGGTTGGCCAGCATAGAGAAAATGATTGCTAGCACGGTGGGCAAGAAGGCCCAGGCTAAAAAGAGACAGTTGCCGTCGGCCCAGCCTTTGTGGGATATTGACGACGAGTCCGCTGAATTGTCCGATTATTCCCCGTTAGAGGAGGGGGAATTGTATCAGGATTCAGAGGCTGACTATGGTCAGCCTGGGAATTCCAATGTCGGGCAGGCACTGGGAGATGCCGTTGATACGGCCACTGTTTTGTCATATTTATTGGAGGTGTTGGATATTGATCCACCTGAGGCGCCCCCTCTTAAGAAGGGGGAATTTTTTGGGGCCCACAAGCCCCGTCTGGAATTCCCTACCCAGGGTCATTTTGATGCTCTGATCCTTAGAGAATGGGAGAGGCCCAGCCGGCTTCCTGGCGTGCCTCAGGGATGGGATAAGAAGTATCCTTTTCCGGTGGAGGCGGGCAAGCGCTGGTCTTCTCCTCCCGAGGTCGACGTGCCTGTTTTAGGTTTGACCAACTCTTCTGTGCTGAACACCCCTGACGCCACCTCCCTTAAGGATGGCGAGGATAAGCGCCTTGATCAGATGGTGTGCCACGCATTTGCCAACGTGGGCTCGGCCCTGCGGCCTGTTAGTGCATCTGCCCTGGTGTCGCTTGCTACCAGGTCTCTTATCAGGGACTGGCTGAATAACGCTCAGCTTGATCCAGATGGCGCTGAGTTCGCTATACTTAAGAAGTGCGAATTGTTCATGGATTTTGTCATGGCTGCGATGGAGGACTCCATTGTTGTGTGTAGTAGGACGTCAGCCTTACTGGTGGCCATGCGCAGACTGGTCTGGCTCCGTCAGTGGACAGCAGACGTGGGAGCCAAGAAGTCGCTCACAGCCCTCCCCTTCTTGGGTGCGCGGCTGTTTGGAGATAAATTGGATGCTGTTGCTAAAGGAGGTAAGTTACCTCAGCGGAGGAAACAGCACCGTCCCTTTCGGGGGGCGGGCTCGTTCACTCTTTCCTTTAGAGGAGCCAGAGCGTCTAGGGGTCTGGCCTTCTCAGGTGTCAGGGGCTCGTCCTGGAACAGAGGCAGAGGTTGGGCACATCCCGCGGCTGCCTGGGGTTCCAAGCCCAAGCCTGCCGTTAAACCGGCTCAGCAATGAAGGGGCGCCCTCACCCGCATGGGTGGGGGGATGGCTGCGGCTCTTCTTCCAGGTCTGGGCCCGGGAGGTCACAGACAATTGGATCTCGGAAGTGGTCTCCTCTGGGTACAAACTGGAGTTTAAGGTCTCGGGTGCCCTCGGACCCTCAGGCTGCACAGGGGCTCCTTTTAGCAAAAAACCTTCTGGACATGGGGGTTATATGCCCGGTGCCCCGTTGGAAAGAGGCAGGTTACTACTCCAACCTTTTCACGGTTCCCAAAAAGGAGGGTTCGGTGAGACCCATTCTAGATCTCAAGGTTCTCAACAGGTTTATCAGAGCCAAGAAGTTCCGCATGGAGACTCTGCGCTCGGCTATCAATTCCCTTCGCCAAGGGGATTTTATGACATCAAGGATGCGTATCTGCATGTTCCGATTTTTCAGGCACACCAGAGATTCCTCCGGTTTGCGGTGGAGGATCAACATTATCAATTTGTAGCTCTTCCCTTCGGTCTGACCTCGGCACCGAGGGTCTTCACCAAGGTTTTGGCGGGTGTAATGGCTCTGCTCAGATCTCAGGGCATTCGCATTGTGCCTTTTCTGGACGATCTGTTGATTTCAGCTTCTTCCCTTCAGCAAGCGGAACTGGACACCCACCAGGTGGTGTCGACCCTGGAGAGGTTCGGGTGGGTGATCAACCGAACCAAGTCTTCTCTCTCCCCGTCTCGAGTGATTTCATTTCTGGGCATGAATCTGGATACCAGTCGGGCTAGAGTGTTTCTGCCCCAGGCCCAAGGGCAGGGGATTCAGGGCCTGATCCGTCTTCTTCTTCTGGCCAGTCCTTGTCCCTCTATCCGACAGGGGAGGAAACTGGTGGGTCTGATGGTGTCTTCCTTCGAGGCGGTGCCATTTACACAGTTTCACATGAGATCTCTTCAACCTCTCCTATTGACGTATTGGACAGGAGCCCACAGTCATTGGATCAACCGTTCAAGATGTCTCCAAGGGTTTGGCAGTCCTTTCGGTGGTGGCTGGACTCGAGCAATCTGGTGAAGGGCAGATCCTTTCTGGTCCCTTGTTGGGAGACGGTTACCACGGATGCCAGCCTGTCAGGCTGGGGAGGTTATTGGAAGAGTCAACAGTTCAGCGGGGTGCTATTGGTGCATCCTGAGCTTTTCAGCTCCAGGCTTCTGTTGAACAAGTTTGTAAGGGTGGCTGCTTGGCCGCAAGGTTCTTCAAGCTGCAGTGGTTTGAGTTGGTACATTCTTTACTGTTTCTGGTTCCCACCCATGACGGACACTGCTATTGGATGTCCCAGATGTCATGAAGAAGGAAGTGGAGTGTATGGCACACTTAGAATAATACCATTTTGTGAGTACTCACCTTTAAAACAGGTATTATGAGTGTGCCATACACTCCACTTCACCCCACCCTTGTTTGTTTCAGGTATTCTGGGGCTTTTATATGGTGAACCATTGGTTTTGATTGTTAAGGTTATATTTGGTTCTTTCTGGTCCCTGTACTGCTTTTATACACTGGGGAATTGGTGGGAGGTCCCAGGTATATATGGACCGGGAGGGGCTTTCTTTTTTGCATATTCATCTCTGCAGAAGTTCGCCCTCTACTGGAGATTACCCAGATGTCATGAAGAAGGAAGTGGAGTGTATGGCACACTCGTTTTAAAGGTGAGTACTCACAAAATGGTATTTTTACATTTTCCTGGTTTGTTAACTCTGAACTAGTGTCCGTTTGCTGCACAAACATAACCAACTATCCAGCTTGGAATGTGAGGTCTCATGGTTTGCCATTTTGACATAGTAAAATCTACACATTCTAAAACAAAATACACAAAGGATACAGTGTGCTTTGCAATACACACCAACAGGGTCCTGTAGGCCTGCAACACAGGAAGTGGGGTCCGAAGATGATGCAGGGACTTGGCCTACAAAGGAAAAGCATGCTTGAGATACATTCCCACATTTAAATTACTTTACCCAAAAGCCACCTTGCCACATGCACTTACTGGCATCCAAAGAGTATCTAGACTCATGAGGAGATGCTGGTGCAATTCTGAGGGCATCTATGTGAAACAAATTCAAAGAATTAGGCATTGTTAATGTGCGCTAGAAAAAAAACATCCACAACAATACCATAAAATCACATTATCAAGACTCTTTACCTTCAACCTCAGACTGGGTTAATGTTGAGGCTGGAGGAAGGGCAGGATTCTGGGACCCCTCATCACCCGACTCCTGTGGGTCCTCATGTGCCACTATGGATAAACCAAGAGAAATTTAATTAAAAAATTACATAGCTATAATATGTTACTTACCATTACATCCTTTTAGTATGATAAAGAGTTTAGTAACAGAAATGGGTCAACATGATTATCAACAATAATTTACAAGGTTAAAACAATGTACCTTCACCCCAACCTGTGGTGTCATCCCCAGCATCCACACCCTGCAGCCGACAGAGTGGAATCTTGCACTTCAGCATCTCCTCATATGGCCTGTATTTACTCTTTGGACCCTGCTTCGTCCCACTGTCTGCAAGTAGATCATTCTTCATCTTTACCATAAGGGCCCTTTGCAAAGTGTAGAAGCGTTTCTTGCAGGCTGGGCCACTACGTGGGTATTGAGCAGTGCTAGTAAGCTGCTCACCAATGGCATCCCACAATTTGCCCCCTTCTTGTTTGCCTAAACACTGACTTTGGGCCAAATAAGAACTCCCATTTAGCTAGTGTCAGACGCACATGAGTATTTTTATCCGCCAAATTCAATTCTGGCTCCCTCTTGGCATAGGCACGCTTGGGCTTGGGTGGGGCTTCACCTTCAGCCTGTGGCCTTTTCCTTGAGGAAGGTCTGCGGCCACGATGCACACCACTGGTACTGGGCCCACCAGGAGACACAGCAGTGGCCGGCAGATGTCCAGAAGGTTACCTTGGATCGGCCAAAAGATGTCTGTGCAACCAGATCTGCAAGTACGCTATTATGGAAGCGCTAGGAGTTTCCGCAACACCTGTGGTAAGCTAATTACAGACCGGAAACAGCTAACAAATGCAAGAGGCGGCTAAGTGGACCAGTCCTTTGGATAAGTTAAGTATAAATTCAAAATACTTTAATCATTATCTTGATACACTGTAGCAAAGGCTATTTGTTGTTACTTTGCCCTAGCTGACACAAACTGGCTTGCTGTGTTTATTGATTACTGTCTGTGGCTTTGTTGAGCTTTTCTGGCATCAGTGCTGTTTCTTTGTGAGATTTGTTTTGGTGGCATCTGGAAATATTGTGTAGGATACAGCAAGTGTGGATTGTTTTGGGGACCTTTTGTGGGTTGTGCAGCAACTCCCCTCTTGGTTGTGCCAAACTTTGAAAGCATACTTTCAGCAGGCTGATGGTTCTAACCACTATACATCTGGTTTTGTGGTGAGCTGTATTTGTGTGATTGTGTGAGGATTGTGATTGTGTATGTGGACTGGTTGTGTGTGTGTTGAGATTGTGTTTTTTTTTTTGGCCAGTGCATAAGCTATGGCCAGTGAGTGTGAGATGGATGTGAGGGTGATGTTTGGGTTATGGATGTATTGTTGTGGCAGCGAAGAGGAAGGTCAGGAGTCAAGGGAAGAGGGTGCTGTGAGGCTTAGGGCATCCCGATCCTTTGGCATCCGCCTCTCTGTATGGGATTTAAGTGACGAGCAGATCAGAAGTCGATTTTGTCTGAATCGTGCAGCACTACAGTCCCTATATGATCAGATTTAGACCAAAATCGATCCATCCACCAGACGCACCCAATCCATCCCTGGCATAGTTCGCCTATGTGCCATGCTAAATATAGTGGCATGGGGGAATTTCCAGGCAACCTCTGCCCTCCTCAGCAGGATCAGCCAGGCTACAATGAGCCGCATATTTTACAAGGTAGTCCTGGCTATTTGCGACCTTATCCCCGTTTATATAAAATTTCCTGAGGATGAGGAGCAGGTTGCCAATATTAAACTTGCGTTCTACCGCATGGGAGGGATCCCTAATGTGCTAGGGTGCGTGGATGGTACACATATCCCTTTCTGCCCTCCCCGTGCACAGGAGCTGCATTATAGGAACAGGAAACATTTCAATTCCATGAACGTCATGGTGGTATGTGACCATGACATGAAGCTGCGGGCCGTGAGATCTGGCTTCCCCGGCTCATGTCATGATTCTTACGTGCTCCAGCAATCAGTCCTGTGCCGGAAGTTTGAGAACAATGAAATGCCACCTGGCTGGCTACTGGGTAATTAATAATCCTTGACATATTAACAAGTTTAATATGTTGACAACTAAATTTGAAAACTAGATAACAGAAGCTTTAATGTATACATTATGTTCATGGTACTTTACTAATTGCTCTCTCTCACTTTGTTTATTCCACAGCGGACAAAGGATATGGGCAGAAAACGTGGCTAATGACTCCAGTCAGAAACCCACAGACCACTGCCCAGGTACGCTACAATGCAGCACACCGCAAAACCAGATGCATTGTGGAAAGAACCATCGGCCTGCTGAAAGCACGCTTTCTCTGTTTGGCATGCCCAGGAGGAGAGATGTTGTACAGTCCACAAAAGGTCTCCAAAATCATCCTCGCATGCGGTGTCCTACACAATATTTGCATATGTCACCGAATCGAACCCCCCGAGGAAACAGCCAGAAGTCCCCAACATGGCCGTAGACAGTAACAAGGACACCCTGACTGGGTTGAGTGACGGCAAAGCATGATTAGCCCTTTATTTTTTTGGTAAGCTAGCTCACCTTAACTATACTACAACTACTGTACTACAGGGCCCTTCTAAACATTACATCAAAAATATGTGGGTGGTCTAAAATTATTACCCGGAAAAATGTGTAGCTTAAATTAATTATAAAATATATGTGGGTGGTATTTTAGATTGATAAATAGAAAGTGGCTTGCTTTAATTCTATAAAGTTCCAAGGTGTTTTGTATGTAATTAAATTCTAAAACACAAAACAAAGGGGATTTTGGCAACTTTAGTTTTGACAAACTACATAAACTAACTACACTTGTGTCTCCATTTCAGGCACCATGAAGATGTCATCTGTTTTTTTGTTTTGGTTTACAATAAAAATAAGAAATATGCTTCTTTACATAAAATAAAGAAAATTCAACAAAAAAGCTGGTTACATGTGTTATTTGCGTAATGTTATATCACATTTCTCAATTTTACAGATTGAATTCTATACAACAGCAAAGAAACGCTCATGCGCTGTATTGAATACGTTGTAACAACTCAACAGCGCCTCTATAGCACATCTGAAACATCACATTTAACATTGGCAGCGTGATTACCAGCAATGGCAGGTAGCGACTGAGGAGCCCTGTAACAGCGACTGACAGCTGATCAGCACACATGCAAACAAATTGGAACAATAATCTTATATTGCCTATGTGATCATAGACAATATAACATTATTCTAAATGTAGCTAATACACGCCCGTTGGGCAAGGGCAAAAAGATGTGGGCGGCACCGACCAGTGTATATATACTGTAGATGCACTGCTCTGTGGGTTATTGCGGGATTAGTATTAGGATTTACAATCCTCCTCTGGTGTTTGGATTTTCCTGTTATTCTTCCCCTCTTTTTGTGCTCCTTCTTTTCCTTTTCCTTTTCCTTTTCCGTTTTCTTGTTGCTCCCGGCTTATAACCTTTTCTTTTCGCAGCTTTTTCCAGTCTTATTGGAGATCTAGGTCAGCTTTATGTGCATAATTACTCTCGGTGGCTTTCCAAGTCAGTTAACAGATGAATTATTTTTAAATATCTGTTTGGAATAGACTAGAATATGAAGGCAGCTACTAAGATAGTTTTGTATCAAGTGTAGAAATGTATGTTTATATTATTGTTACATTTACTTTTTCATTATAGATAAGATGCACGCAGATAAATGGTGGCATTATGTTATTTTTAGTTAGACATGTGGATACTATGGAAGTAGGGGATGACACTATTTAATTCTATTAGGGCTAGGGAAGTGGTATTAATTATAGATATGTTACCGCAAATACAACATGTAATTATCATTTAGGTACATAAACCCTTGTATGTGTAGGGTGGAATTTATTAAAGTCCCCGTAGTATAAGTATACCTGCTATTATTATGCCTAATGCTGGTATTTGAAAATGTATGGTTTTACCTCAGCTTTTGTCTCGCGGGTTTGATATACTTCCGCCCTTCCTTCTATCTATATCATGGCGAGTTTCCTGCCCTTCTAATGATGCGGTGTGACGAGAGCCAATGAATTTGGCACACGTCATGGATTGCATTTCATTGGCTCTTGTTGTCAGTGATTGTATACAGGATAGCCCGCGCAATTTATAATATGCGATTAGATAGGAGAGAAGGGGCGGCCACCATACATTTTCATGCAGGTATGTGTGATGTTTACGGTGTTCTCTCATGTGTCATGTATTATACAATTAAGCAATTAAGAGTTCCAATTATGGTCTGCTGATCTGTAGATGTATTTAAGGGAATCTTCACCCCCACTTTAATTGTCATGATTAAGGGCAGGAAGCCCGAAACGCGTCGACGTTTTTCATTATCTTAAATGCCTGTTGTATCGTTTTTTGGATGGAACATTTTAATTCAAGCCTCAAATAAAAATTGGATGTTTTTATTCACACACCGGATATCGGCTGGCCTTAATGCTGTGATGTTTTGACCACATTGGAGGTGAGCGCTCGTGGCCGTGCAGTGTCTTGTGGGGTGTCCCAGAATTTACAATTCAGAGCTGGCAATCTTCTGTCTACATACACAATTTATTTATATTTATTATGTAGGGTGACCTCTGAACACCCTATCTTTTACCCATACAGAGACTTACTCTTGCACTCAAAAGGTTAATTTACAAATTCATTTTATTGTAATATATGTTAAAACCAAATTAAAAATTTGAGCAGCATATACTGGCCGTGAGCAAGAGTCCAATTAGGACTCGAAAACGCGTTGGTTCCAGTCCGGGGGGGGGCACCTACTGATTGATCCAAAGTAAGCACTTCTTTGGTATTTGTTGTCTGTGTCTGCTCTCCTACCCTGAGTGGCTTTGATGATTTTGCACAGGTTCTATTTGTGATGGAAGCACTGACACTTTAATAGGTTTATAGTTAGGATATAATAGTTGTTATATTAATTTATTAGCATAACATTATATTAACTTATAGTTAGGGTAAGTTGTGTACATAATATGTATTTTTAGTAAGGTTCACCAAATCACTGTAGACTATATTTTTGTATTACACTGCATTGATTATAAGGAAGTGCGCCCCCTGGTGGTTAATCATGCATATGGCTCAGTAATATTGTTTTTAATTTGGTTTTAACATATATTACAATAAAATGAATTTGTAAATTAACCTTTTGAGTGCAAGAGTAAGTCTCTGTATGAGTAAAAGATAGGCTGTTCAGAGGTCACCCTACATAATAAATTGATTATTCTAAATGTAAGCATTCAAACAACATTAAAACGCCCTGACACTATTAGATTTGGGTGAGCGATTGTACAGTGGCTTGATAGCGACTGAGACATATCATATTAACCATTTGAGCTCAGGTTAATATAGCGACTGAGGAGCCACGTAATAGTGACTCACAGCTGATCGGGGCGGCCACTAGTGGTCGATCATAGCGCCGCAGTACAGACGCTGATCTGACGCTACCTGGCGCTAATAATGAATCAGCCTGCCAGTCAAATTACAGCAAATGGTTTCCAAATTTACTGAAGCTGCTATTGCCTTTGATCATTAGTATTTATGGAGTACCAGGGACTGTTAGGCTAGTTATCTCCTTAAACTAGCGATGCATGTTTATGCTACCCTAGACACTTTTAGTTTTTGCACTCTCCAGTGTATTATGCAGCACTGTGCTTGTGACGAAGGGGGCCATTAAAATGCCCCCTATGGCACATGGATGTCCCCTCCCAGCCCCTAACATAAACATGCAGCATACTTGCCCAGACCCAGAACAAAATAAAACTGCACAGATCCCCCTTCAGTGCCCTAAAATGAACATGAAGTGAGCATATAAATTTCCCCTACACTCAAATATTACATGCTTTCCCCACTAGCAAATCTGTCTCAGCCCCCTCCCTCAGGGCCGTCTCTAGGTATGTGGGGGCTCCTGGGCAAGAGAGTCTTAGTGGGCCCCAAATTAATGGGTCACATGATGTCACCTTTCATCTCCATTGTCACCTGGTTCTCGCCACCTCCATTCCATGCCACCTTTTCCATTGTGAGTAGGTCTACACACAACACCCGTCATTCGGTGGTAAAATAATACCATGGACAGGTTTGAGCCTGAGTGGGCACCTGAAGCTGGCTGGCACTGGCCCTGCCCCTCAACCTCAACCCAAATGAATATGCACAGTGTGCTCCTGTCCCCCAGACCCCAACGTAATAATCAGAGTTTGCATAGATGTCACCATTGGTCCCAACAAATGTAATATGTAGTAGGATGGCTAATTGAAAATATGGCCCGGGCTACAAACCATTACTGTCACCAAAGAACCAGGTTGTGTAGACCCAGATATATATAAAATACCATCACAATAATGAGCGGTAGCATGTCATACCTAGCTACCTGGAGTGCAAGACTACTTTTTATAGCTGCTTATTTGCAGGACACTGGACACACTTCCTTCATGGTAACCAAACTTTCCTTTCTTTCCACTCAATATTTTACATTTCTTGGACAGTTTTAGCTCCTGTTAGATTTCCTGGCCATACACCCTTATCACACCAGTTACACACTACCTTGCACTACATTCCTTATAAATACATCTCACTGGCTATATTTTATTTTTATTAAATATCTCAGACTGTTGTTGTTTTCCATTCTTGCTTCAGAGTTAAAATTCATTTTTTCCAATATATGTTTCCACATCTGTTGTATAATTGATTTAATCCCCCACCAAAGGAATGTAGAAGTCTTATGCCGGACTTTAAATCCCCCAAAGGCATATGCTGTCCTACTTCTTTCGCTCTGTGCCGCTTCAATATCTGTTTGGAACATGGTCATGTTAATAAAAGTGTAAACTAACAACGCAGAGATTAAGGGAGTCATAATCATTTTTACTGTCACTGCCGGACCAAAGCAACACAAACGCATTAATGGAAAAGAGCCGAACACATAGAGAATATATGATCAGCTCTCCGTCTTCCCATGAAGGCATAATTAGTCATTTATATTTGCAAAAGAAATTATTACACCCCCTTCCTTTAATTTTTTTTTTCTAATTTTTCATCCTCGACATTGTAGACAAAAGACTACTGTATTAATATAAATTTGACACGTTGGAACTATTAGCCAAGTGTTCAGCAGTCATTTATTTAAATGCGCAGGATTATTTTACAATTTCATTATTTCTAGCGCATGAGTTTATTTTTTTTGTCACAATGAAATAAGTGAACAGGAAAAGCTGGTTTTGATATGCAGCAAATGTTTAGACAGACCAAAGGACCATATAAAGCTGGTAATTCTCCGAAGAATTGTTGAACAGATGTTTGAATTGCAATAGTGAAAAGTGCAACAGATGATCACATTGATTTAGCATTTTTAGACTGGTGTTTCCAAACATACTATGTTAAGGCAGTGGCAGACTGGGGACAAAAATGGCCTGGCATATTATCGACCAAACCCCAACATTCCTGAGTCTCAGTTTCCAGCAGCAAGATCACTCCAGGGCTAGGGCTATAGTGCTACAGGGACAGCTAATGGGCATGGGTGGGTATGGACACTCTTAATTCAATGGTACTGTACAGTGGCTGACTGGGTCATATAAAAAAATGCCTGATATTTTACCAGCCTCGATCATCCCACCACCAGCCTGCAACATTTCTGCCCCGCCTTCAGTGTGCCTCCTAACTGGTCAACTAGAGTTTTTAATAGGTAAGGCTAAATCATTGCAGGGACAGATCATGTACATGAACATTTAGTATTACAGTGCAGAAAATGTGGCAAGGGTGGGTATAGCCCCAAACAGTAACTTTTTGTTTTCTTTTTGGTTAGGGGGATGCAGTGGGGCCAAGTATAGGAGGGGGAGACTAGGGAGGCAGGATCTAGTTTTCTGAAGCAGCAGCTTAGCAGGCCCCAATGCAATGTGGCCACCAGAAATTCCCCAGGGTCTGTAGCTTTAATACTGTAGGGACAGGGGTAGATACTGTATGCCCCCCACAGCCATTATGCTGTAGCTAAAGTATAAGGGATGGCTGGGAAGGCAAATATTTGTTAAAGCAGTTAAAAGAAGAAGCCTAGCCAACCCCAGAGCACTGTGGTCCACAGAGAATTCCCCTAGGTATCTATATGGCTAGGGCCAGTGTAAGTTTCCCTTCTCTTCCCTTCAATGCCGCCTAGTTCCAAACACCAACATTGTATGGGTCAACTCTATAAACCTCTTTATAGCCAGCTACATCACTTGAATAAGAGAGCAGCTAAGATGTTGCAAGATTACATCAAGTGACAGAGATGAAACATACACCTGTATTTAACTTACCTCAACATATCTCCTGAAAATAAAGTATGTTTCTTGCTTCCAAATAAGGCATGAGATAAAATATATACTATACTGAGGAGGTTAAAGTAAAAATCATTTTTTTAAACAATTTTTATTAAGGTTTTCATTTTTTAGATTTTTAAAGAAATGATTAGCTAAATATTGCATTTTACCGCCGTGGCTTAAATGTTTTTGGTGCGTTTACTTTGAAGCATTTATAAACTTTTCTTTGAGACACATTTTATTTTAACTCCTTATTCTGAAATAAAGCATTTTATTCTAAGGAAAGTGTTTAAAGGAAAGTTTACTAGATCAAGGCCCAACATTTTTTGCCACACAGCAACTGTTCACACTGATTTGGCTTCCGAATATGTACTTTGAGAGCCTCCAACATCGACTATGTACCCCACTGAGCTACCATGACTTCAGTATCCCACGTTGTGTCCTATATGCTAAAGTTGGCCCACTCCCCTGGAGGTAAACCGCCTGACAGGAGTCCCAAAAATGTATGCATACTGACCTTGCCAGGAAGGATTTACAGTAGGTCTTCTTTAAAGTGGAGGTCCAATGTTTTATGTTTAAAGGGTGCACATAGGTTTCTGCAAGTATAAAACAATACCCAACCCCTGCCCTCTCAACATGCACACGGCTGCCTCCAGCCCCTAACATAGTATAAATATGCAGTGTACGTGTACAGCACTCAAATAATGTTGTTGTTGCGGGAAGGAGTGCAAGGGGTTGAATGCTGACAACTTGAGGTCCTGTTGACAACTGGTAGCCATTCTGGCTGTGGACTGCATTTAACCCCTTGCATCCTCTCTGTGCTCATGGGGGGGGGGGGCATTAAAGCACCAGATGAATGCCTTAATTTTATACTATAACAGTAATAGCAGCAAACCCTGCAAGTGGCCATCCTAGTCACAGGCTTAGAGCTGTCTAAAAGGAAATATTTCCTTGTCCTAACTCTAAAATATTTTCCAGCAGATGCTCTTTAATATGTTTGCTCAATCTTTTAACAGTTAGAGAAGTTGCGCAGGCTTTAGTCGTTCATTGAAACTCTCAAAATGACTTTTTTAGGTACACCAGAAGAACCTTTGGAAGGGATGCAGAGAATCCACATATTGCTTCGTGCATCAGAGGGCGTCCATTGCGATCGGTTGAGTGGCCTACGTGTGTCCCCTGGAGTCATCCGTAATAAAAGACAAATATTCTACTTCTAATAGAGAGTGTGGCTGACAAAGCCAATATGGTGGAGCTCAAAGCACAAATTACTGCTTGTTAGATGATTTCCGAGTCTATTATAACTATCTGCATAGGCTTCTCTGGCTCTTTTCATGACAGGATGAAACATATTTGAAAACCTATGCTCATGTTTTATTTAATTTTTTTCTTATTGTATCTAGTGGTTGCCTGACTGGAGTTGTGCCATTTGCATAATTATTGCATTAGAAAGCAAATGGGAGATTGGCTGAAACTAGCCCTTAAGCACTAACTCTATTTTAGACTGCTCTGCTTTGCCCCGGTGCTTGATTTCCTGCACTGCGGATATGCAAATAGGAGCATAATATCAGTTGCACATGTTTCCTTAAAGGAGCACTAAGCCTGGGAAATGTATAGGTTCATGATTATCGCAATGCTACCTTCGGTGACATATGGTAAAAGTTTTTTTACCAACAAAGCTTTTGGATTAGAGCCATGTGAGAGTCACTTCTAGCACTGAAAGATAGTCACGAGCCACATTTAATGCGTCTGCCTGTACATTCACCATTTTTATAATTGACATCACTCCAGTCCACTTAAAGGAGGTGTGTTTGCGAAATTGTGTAATATTTTAAATCCATATAAACACATTGGCTAATGAGAGGAGAGGTCACTTATACACCCAAACTGGATAAAACTCCTGCCAAGCTCATGGTCTTCTTCTTCTCCTAGTAGGAATATAATCCAAGAGTAACACGTTAGATTGTATCAGGGTGACAGAACCTGCCCTCTCTGATTTCCTCTTTCTTCCATTAAAAGAAAGAAAAACAAGCCTGATTGGATATGTCTTTATGCCGGGTGTATAAGTGACCCCTCCTCCTGCCATCCAGCATATTTATATGCATTTTTTTTGTGATAATTCCTTTTTGAAAATTATTAATAATAAATAATATCCATGACTCCCTGACCAAGCCCCCAGGTGGCTATAAATCTTTTCTAACCTTCTTCTTTGTGGTGATCATCTTGCATTTAAGCCCGAAGCCTGTGCCCACTAAGAGCAAATTGGTTTTATATCTCTTATATTCTGAAACTCAGAACATCGTTATAAAGTACATTTTTTATAGTGATATAATCAAATTTCAGGGTGGGTTTTCTTAATTATACAGCTTCCCTTGCGAGTTGAGGTTCTGTACTCATCTACCAACTCGTGGCAAGTCCAAATTAATAATATATCTTATTTTGACTCCAGCTTAAAATCATCCATATAGACCAAACAATATAAAAGCATCTTTACACTGGTTCATCAATGTGTTGTTAGTCTCATGGACACTGCATGAGCAGCAGCCCTGCTGTGCAGTGACTGGGTGGCAAGTCAATCAAAGTCCTTAGCACCACACAGAACCTGAAAACTGGCCCTACTTTGTTCCTCTCCCAGTGTAAGTGAGGTAGAATTGTGGAAAGCAGAAGGAATTTATTTCAACTTCTCAGTCAAGCTTAGTGGGTGGCAGGGAGTGGGTGACTGGGAAGTGGATCACTATCTTGATGTCCACTTAATATGCAGAACTGAATATATATGTGGGCATATGTATATGAATTCGGGCAAAAACTTCCCAAAATGCATTATAGCCATATGAGTGTTTTGGACTTTTGACTGGTATTGATTATTCCTAGGGGCAACTTGATTCGGCATGCCCCACAGTCTGAATCGCTGCTGAACCCCTGCCTGACGTACACCTACCAAGCCACAGTCCCAAATCGTGGATGCTACAGGGAATGATACCGGACCAAAAGTCAAAAAATGACTTTGGTCTAGTTTAAAGCAGTCCCACACCCTTTCAACAGTGAACGGGTGCAGGACCACAGAGAGACAGGCTCGGGGCTTCATCCAGATTGCTGTAAACCCCCCGCACAATACCCCCCCTGCAACACACCCAAAACTCTTACCTCCTCTGTCAAAATGCGTTCTTCCAACTGGCACCAGATGGTTACGTGGACTGTCTCTCCCGGCTGCCAGTCATGGCCGGCCCATTTGACCACTGGGGGGCAATCTGAGGAATTTTGGGGTGTTGCAGGGGAAGGGGGATTGCGTAGGGAGCCTCCAGCAATCCCCCCCCCCCCCCCCCAGAGCAAGTAATTATGCAGCCCCACACCTGTTTGCTAGCTGTGGGACCGCTTTAAAGATGCGTTTATATTTGCTGGATCTATATGGATGATTTTAAACTGGATACAAATAAGATATATTTTAAAGTGATTCTGCAGGAAAATAGGGGTACTTACCTTTTGTTCTGTGCAGGTGGTCACTGCAGGTTCGGCGCTCCCGAACTCACCCACCCACTTGATCACGATTTTTAGAGTTGAAAAATATGAGAGATATTATCATCTAAACCAATTTGTTCTTAGCTTTGTCACACAATTGCTTTTCATTCAGCCTTTTATACCATTACTTAACCATTGTTTAAGTTGGTAATGAAAACTGGACGGATTTCTGGGCTGCAGCCAAAATACAGAATTAAAATTATGAGTGTGGTACAAATTACTTCAGGAAACTGTTGCTTATTGTTACACTTTAATACCGAATAGTTGGCAACATACGTAAAGATATGTCAACCATTTGCAGATGTTCTATATCTTTTGGAATATGTGTTGGACTGTGTGAAGAACAGTGGTCCCAGCTGGCTGTACACACAGACTGTGATGTATTCAGTACAGTCATTCCAAACACTGATATGGGGGGGGGGGGGGGGTATCAGTATTGTTCATGAGTCACTTGTAGCAGTTAAACTCAACCACTAGTTCTATGAGTACGTTTCACCTCCAGTTGCTCTGGGTATATAAGCCTTGCTCATGTCCAGGGTCATAACTATAGGGGCTGAGACCGCACTCGGGCCCAGGAGGTCAGGAGGCCCCATCATTGTTGCTTCTACACCTAATTTATCATATTTGTGCTCAAATGGTATTATGTAGTGAAAAGAAGCACCATTTTTATCTGTTGTTTCAGTATTTAGCTGTTTAGCTGCATTTATCTGAACTAAAAAGACAGGAAAAACTTCACTGTATGAGCCTTGAAAGGACCCGGACACATTTAATTGTACCACTGCTCTTCACTTCAGGGATGTAGGGGAGGGGAACAAAAGAGAAAAATGTAAGTGGGGGGAGACCACTAAATTATAGAATTGAAATTGCATATGGCTGCCATTCGGACATCCCACTGCTTCATGTGTTTTCATGAATTTTGGGAAGAGGCTTCAGTGGAAATAGAAACACAGGCTGTTCTGGGGCACTGGGCAGTGTATAGACTGTAATGACATAAACTTCCTTTCTGGGTAAAGAATCACTTTAAAATTCATACCAACCTATTGATTCCAGTAGGAAACGACCTGCTGAATGCACAGAGGCCCCTAACCACCATCCTAAACCTTCTTGGTAGCAAATTTATTTTAAAAGATAAACACTAGCAATAACTATTCTGTATGAACGCTACTGAATCTTATTGTAGATGTTAGGTTGTCTATTGCCATTGTTTCATTATCAGATGTCTTCCTGCCTAAACCATTATCTATCTGTTTTGCTTACTGTAGAGGTTTATGGAAAGTTACGGCTTCATAGTGCTTATTCCAGCAAACCATGGACACATCTCGGGGCAGATATCGCACCAGGAAATGAAATGTAGGTTATCTGGGAAAAAAGTCAAAACGCAGCATATATCAGTATTTTGTCTACACCTGAGACATGAGTTCCATTGTTAAATATTGTATAGACATACCTAGGGAAAAGCAAAGCTTTTGCTCAGAATTTACCATTGTGTTGGGCATCTGGACTGTATGAATAATTAATCCTTTGATTTAAAATATTGTAATACTTAATAATTTGATATACTATTTTAGGTCGTCTATGGTGCAATACATATATTCAATATAGATTAATACATATGTGTGTAACTACAGAGGGTGCGCAGGTAGTCAAGACAATGATGTCCAAGGGGAGATGGGCGCCCTACTGAATACTTGCTCAAGGCATAAAAAGTTTGAGTTACTACTCTGGATACACTAAACAGTGTAATAATGATTAGGAAGCCTACTGATATCTCTTAAAAACAATGTATGCTTGTTTTTATCATTTTTTATGCACATTTTATTTTTAAATACAGAGAGAACAATCCTGCAGCACCTACCAATTAAGCTAATCAAGATGGTGTAAACCAAAGCTTACAAAAAAATCTGTCGCACCCTCACACCTGATCAATAACTCACATAATCCTAAAGTCTCAAGAACATACATACATAAATATCAACAAGCAGTGCATCCCATCTGGGCCCACAATCCATATACACTAAACAATATTACTGTTAATACAATATTCCAACTCCCCTCTTATAATTGTGCAAAACTTCACATAAAGTGCAATTAATGTACAAATCTAGTGCCCTAACAATAAAGTGCTGAAAAATCCATCATTTAAATATCAATGGAGGGAAGATGAGCAATCAGACAACTTTTCTTTATTATGTTACGGTAATATTGTTAAGTGTAAATGGATTGTGGGCCCAGGTGAGGTGCCCCACTCATTGATCTTTATGTAAATAAATGTATGGTTTTAATAAAAATGAATTCTTGAGACTTTAGGATTATGTGAGTTATTGATCAGATGGGAGGGTGCGACAAATTGTCACATTTTATTTTTTGGAAAGTTTACAAGGTTGTATTGCTAAATCAAGTCAGGTATGTGATGATTAAACAATACAATTTCTGGTAACCTAAATAAATAATAGTTTAACAATTAGTAGATAATTGTACAATTTTGCTAACTAGGCCACAATAACATAATATACCTATCCTATTTTTTGCTCCATAAGACACAAATCTTGGGGAATATGTTGATGGATCTTGTGGAGCTGTGGGCATCTTACTATGAAACTTGTGAATAGCACTGATGCCTCCTTCTGCTCTCTGCTCACTTCCGTACGCAACACGGAGGATGGGCAGGCAGATTCCTGCCACTCCCAATGCAGACATGACCCCCCCTCTACACCCAGCACTAAACCCAGAATTTTTGTCACTGCCGAATGGGGACTACTCTGGGACCCACCAATAGAAACCATCACTATTACCCAGCCCACACTACAGAAAAAAGGGCCCGGAACTGAGATGGGGGTTCAGCTGCTGAACCCCTATCTCTGCACTGTGCCACTTAATGGCAAACTTCATCAACAAGTAGGACAGAGATGGGGATGCAGCGGATGGCAGGGCAGAGATGGGGGTGCAGCAGGGAGCATTACAACAATGGGGGTTCAGCATGGAGAAGGTCAGAAATGGGAGTGCAGCAGGGCAGAAACAGGGTTGCAACATGAAGCAGGGGAGAGATGGCAGTGCACCAGGGAGCAGGGCAAAGATGGAGGTGCAGCATAGAGCAGGGCAGATAGGGGGGTACACCAGGTAGCAGTGCAGAGATGGGGGTGCATCGGGTAGCAGAAGATGGGGGAGCCCCGGGGAACATTGAAAAGATGGAAAGCAGGGCAGAGATTGTGGTGTACTGGGCAGAGAAGAGGAGATGTGGGGGTGCAGGAAGCAGATCAGAGATGGGGTGCAGCAGGGATTAGTGCAGAGATGGATTTGCAACCTGAGGGCCTGCAGACAGAGCACTGGGAAAAACACACTACCAAAATATGTGGCCCTGTCACATTCATACTGGGGGAGGGCTGTCATATTCATTCTGGGGTGATGTGCCCTCATACTCATCTATTTTGTTCTGAATAATGTTTCCATCTTATTCTCTTCTAAACCCTGTGTGCATCTTATGATCAGGTTTGTTTTATAGTGTATAAAAATGGTATTTACAAAAAGAAGCCATCACCAAGAGTTAAAATATAGCAACATTCTTACCCTACTACAATGAGCCAAAAGGTAGGCTATCTATAACATACTTTGCTAAAAGAGGCAAATACAGGTTCACCGTAACTCATTCGACTGGGTGGTCCATTTGTGCGGTGAAGGGTGGCTGGCTGTGGACAAGGCTGTTCCTTCTCCTGGCTCAACAGCTGAGGGGGGAAGGCATCGGACTCAGCAGCGTCACTCTGTGGGTCTCTCCGCTATGGGAAGTATCTAGGCTTGCCATCTGGTATGCATGATGAGAGGACCTCAGATCAACTTATAAGGACTGTCCAGTCGATTGGTTTGGCCAGATCTAGACTTTCCATTGTTTGATCAAGTATGATTTTGAGAGCATTGGAAGAGGAATTATGCAGCTCCTTTATGGCTTGTTCCTTTTAAGCAAAGCCTAAGCTTACATCAGTGCACGGTATGGGCCACCGCAAGCCTGACAGCCAAAGCTAACAAAGCTGACAGCTACATTGAGAACAACAAGTCCAGCACAAATATAGCTTAAAGTGATACTGCAGCTGTTACACCATTGCGTTGGGCTACATTTGGCGCTGTCCTAAACTGTTTTCTATTTTTAAATTGAAGCAGAAATGGCCGATATATCAAGGTTTACGGGTTCAGCCAATGACATTCTCTTTTTCATCCCGCCCCCAATCAGTTCAGAAAAACGGGACAAGATTGCTGGTCTCTCCCTCCTCCCGTCCCTCCCTCCGTCTCCTCCTCTTGTCTCTCCCTCCGTCTCCTCCTCCAGATACACATTGCTGATTATTTTTGCAGCATCACAGATCCAAGCCACTTTTTTCATAGGAGAAATCATGAAGTGAAAGTGTAAACTTTTCAGTTTAAAAACTGTGGCTTACTATGTTCACTCAAGAGAACCAAGGGAAAGAGCAGCTGTAGGACCACTTTTTTGCATGGTCCTGAAGAAACCAAATTTGGAGCCCTGTTATGGCTTTTACCCTATACTGCAGGAAATGGAGGAGAGGCATATGAGACGACATCAGGTCATCTACTTGCTGGCTAATTATTGCCATTGGGTTTAGAATCCCTTTAAAGTGTGTGTCCAAGGGGTGTAAAACAGACACAAAGGTTTTAAAGAAGTGTACACTGATTGCATAGTGTAACAATATGTGTAAATGAACTCTTTGAGCTTTGTAATTAGCTTGAGCTGGCCTTTTTCGAAGGTTTTTGGTCCATGATGTTTTTTGTCCAATCACAATGTTGTTGGGGCTTTGTAATATAAATAATCAGAAATGTAGATTTTTCCTGTGAAGAGTACACTTCCACATGTATCTTCACAGAAAATACTTCAATGCTTAAAGTGATATTAAAGGCAAAGGTAATTGTTACACCATTGCGTTGGGCTACATTTCCCCTGACTTCTTTAAATAAAGAACAATAATTACCCTTTCTGCACATTTTAACAAGCCCCATTTATTTATATCTACAGGATGGCATTAAATGGTACAATAGATTGGCACCCAGGAGATGAAATAGTCATTGCCTCTACCTCTTACGAAGCTCATCAAAGTGAACTTGTCCATCTTAGAGACATATATGGGAATATAGTTCGAATCTGGGGAAGACTTAAACACCGACATACTGGTAAGTGATAATGCCACCATCTTGAGGACATTTTAACATTTACTTTTTATTTAATTAATAACTACAAATAAAGCAATTGTAATATGATGTATATACTCTCTCTCGTCATGCTACTAATTTTCATGGTAATCTTCACATATTTAAGTGATAGAAAGAGTTTTCTAAAGCAGGCCTCAAACTGAGAAAATCTTATTGTGTATATATAATACCTGTAACCGTTAGTTGCACTGTGCAGTGGTCTGACATTCTTCTTAAAGTGGACCAACAGTCAAAAATAACTTAAACCAGACCAACACAACTAACAGAGCTCATATGCATCTCTCCCCGGGGCAATTTACATTGCTGCACATAAAAATTAATTTACCTTTTTTTTTAACTCTTGCTGTGGTAAATTTTAAAAACAAGATGGCAGCTCATGCATTTGCAGGCCACCTGCATACAGGAAGTGCTGCCGGGCTTCCTGTTACTGTGTATTGTCAGTTATGTCAGTTGGGAGAGGACGCTCCAAAATGGCCGCTACCTTTCTTTTCCAACTGTACCAGGCTGTTGGTCCGGTTTAAGCAGGGTATACCTAATTTTCTCTTTCTTACTATCAGATGCCTCACTTCCACCTTACATTTTACGCCAACAACTTTTAGTGCAATATTAACAAGTGCCTGATAAAGGTAAACCAAAAAATGAAAATATAAAGACAATACCTCCCTAAAAAATGTTTTTAAATAAAAATCTTAAAATTGAAATAGAGTCTTCAGAAAGTTCTTATGGTGCTACACGTGCTGAACTTCTCAAGCCAAAAAGTCCAATGTGAAACAGTACAAATAAAGCACAGAGCTCCAAACAATATAAGGAGAATTGATTCATCCAAAAAGCCTGATCCCAAAGCGCATGCACCTCCCAGGGTGAGATCACCGGTGTATCCTCCACCAACCACACTGACAAACTTCATTTTTCCACCATACCGCCAGCCTCGTGAAAGTTGCTATAGGCAACGAAATGCGTCGGTGGCGGTCTTCTTCTCCTGGATACTACTTGAACTGGACAATTGGAAAGTGGGTTTGGTGAGAGCCGCCCACAACTCTAAGTCGTTTTTTTAATTCCATGTTTGTGAGTGCACTTATTTTGAAGTAAAAGCTCAATTGATTTTACAATATTATGCTAGATGTGCTTTTTTGTTTGTCTTTCTTCCCTTGGGCTTTATACACCTGGGAGAGTGGATCTAAACCCATCTGTGGATACTGCATACTTCCTATGAGGATTTTAATGTGTATATGATTTTTGATCTACCGATTATTAACCTGACCTTAACCTGATTCGGTGCATAAGCGCAGTGGTTTAAGGAAATCTGGTAAGAAGCAATGTGGTTGGTGGGGGATACAGCGGGGATCTCACCCTGGGAGGTGCATGCGCTTTGGGATCATGCTTTTTGGATGAAGCAATAAACCAAAAAAATGCACAATGTTTAAAAAAGAGATAGCTCCCCAATAATACCTTAGATGAGTCCATCTCATGTGACTGCTGGCAGCCAATTGAAGGCAAGCTTTTAAAACAGTAACTAAATAAAAACATACTGTAATGCCACTTGTTTGATGGTTGCCGCATTCTATTGTACAGTAGGTGTAAGATATTTATCATCTGTATTTCCCAGAAAAAAGAGGAGCCCCACAACTCCCTACGTCCCCCAGAAAAAGCGGCACCACTGTATGAAAATTTATACAAAATAGATCTTTATTGACTACAAATCTCTACAGTACAAGACATGTTAAAAAACACATAACAAACTACAATCCATATAGAAGGGAGGGAGGGGGAGGGGGCAACAAATGGTCACCAGTAGTTATTATGGTCATGCAATATTAATAAATATCACAACCATCACTAAAAAGATGCTCTATGATCCAGGCCAGGTACTATTAAAGTGCAAAGAACTACTGTAAACATATATCTATCTTAAAGAATTACATTGCTGAAAGTGCAAAAATACATATACCCATCAACAATCAGAAATCCTAATAAATTAAAAAAAAAATTAAAAAACTATTAACAAACCAAGTGTCAATGCTAAAGTGCATACATATATACATTCATACTCCTATATATAGCTAATATGAGGACCCGCCGGGAACAAGCAAAACAAATGTAAATACAAAAATCAATAAATCTTACATGACCAGGGACCAGCACACCACCCCTCCTGAACGTCTACGCGTTACGTGACGACTCTCCACATCACTCCCTCAGGATCTGTATTTCCCATTAAAGTGTTTGTCTAGACTAAAAAAACAAATACTCTATACTCATGATTGGTGCCACACAGATGATCGCTGATAGTCTGTCGCACTCTATCTTACTTGATCGTCATATCGAGTCCCACACCATCCGGGCCCAATTGCCAGTCACCCGAACATTTGCGATGATGTTACCTCCAACCCACCATCTGCTGCAGTATCCAGCGCTTACCCACTTCATTGACTGCAGTGAAGGGGGCGTGCCAAAGAAATCTGTGAGGGGGAAAAGGTAAATATAGTTTTCTTTCTTTTTCTTTCTTTTTAGCCTGGACAACCACTTCATAGAAAACTCCCATTTTGGAAGGTTTTTGGTGCTCTGCCTTATTGTTTTCCTCTTTTGAAATGTAAAATAAACATTTGTGTTAGGATTGTGCCCCCAGACCTGTGATTTACTTATCAGCATGCAGCTTCCATGATTCTCATATTATTGGGTTTTGCTACAGTGGGAGTGGTTTTCATGGCCTTGAGTAAAAAACATGGACTACAAATCCCACAATTCTTCCAATGTTACATGCAAACTCGTTAGTAGCTTTGGCGGGGAGGCCGATTCATTAATAGCGCCAGGTAGCGACAGATGAGCGCCAGTAGCGTGATTTTCACAGCGCCAGCTAGTATTCGCTGTGCTTGGCCGGGGTTTGCTTGTTGACAGCGACTCAGTCGGTGTGCGGTAATGTTGAATACGGGGTTAGGAGTCGCTGTTTCACAGGTTCTGCGTTGTATGGGTGCGCCTGACAACGAATGGCCAGAGCGAACGGCTTGCTGCAGATTCATTAACAAATCACGCTCCGAATTTTTTCGCGCTGTGAATTCTTTGTTTAAACCCCAGAGCGCTGGCGGCGATGGGTGTAAAATAGTTTTTAACCCCCAAACAACCATATTTTTTTATTGTAAAATTATACAAGTTTTTATAAACATTTTGTAATATGAATACATTAATATCAGACCTGTAATATCAATTCTGCACAAAATTATTATTTTTTTTTTTTACCTTAAAAAAAAATTCTAACATGGCAGAAGTGGTCACAGAATTTTTGACATTAAAAAAAAAAAAAAACCATTAATAGCAAGTAATTCCCGATTAATTAAAGATTGCTCCATTGAAATGCATTGAACATCGCCAGGGAGCGACAGCTCATACCTGGCGCTGTGATGGGATTAGCAGCGGCGCTGTTCGTTGCAGTCGGCTACATGATGAATCCCGCGCTAGCTGTCGCTCTCGCCGGCGCTAGCCTCATTTAGCTTGATAAATGCGCCATTGTGGCCGACGCCGGGCGTACTTGAGTCGGTAGCCGCCGTTAGCTGGCGGGACCTGGCGCTCGTCAGACACTACCTGGCGCTGTCGCTTGAGGAATAAGGGCATAAGTCTAAGCAGCCTAATGACCTCTCCAGCTGAGAACCCGGCCATTAACCATTGGTACTGGAACACAACACTGTGATCCTTCCAAACTAAAGAAGCTGAATTCCAGCAGAATGGGTTAAGCGAGTCACTCATTCCTAAGCCAATCAGATGATTAGCAAGCTAGAGTCTATGACATGTGCTCATAATCACCAATGTACATAGCTAAGGCAAACATGTTGTTGCTATCGAAAACTGTTTTATTTTATAACACAGAGTTAAAAAATAACAGATAAACTCCTTTAAGGCACCCGAGACAATCCACAAGTGCTCCTTTATTCAACCAAATGCCCCCCCCCCCCATTTCCATTTAGGAACCTCTTTATAACACCCTGTGACCCTCTTTTACCATGCTGAAAAGCCCACATATATAACTCCGCAGCCAAATGACATCACCTGCGTTACCCACACCACAAATAGGTCTCCACAAGATCCTGTAGTCCAATGTCTCCACATCAACCTTGCACCATTTCTCAGAGAAAGCATCTTAGGCTCCAGATTTAAGCTGGCAGAGACCAAAATAGCTGATGAGGAAATGGAAAGTGGTACTAAAATTTTAAATGCCCTGTCAGGACCCCGTTTACAGCAAACAATGTGTTGGAGCCACCCAACTGGAGATTTGCTTGGAAAGCACTGTTGACGGCACTGACTGCAAACAATCAAGCTCATCTCTTGTTTTAACACAGAGTTGATTCAGCACCAAGTGAAAATATTGAACCACTTTTTATAAAAAGTTTAAAGTGCCATATATCTCCATTGTCTACCAAGGACCTCATTCAGCACCAGATGGAAGTAGAACACATAATTGTTTTTTATCTAAAGTTAACTTTTTACAAATGGTGCTTAAATCAACCCCATTGTATATTAAAACGTGTACACACATGACCATTTATCAGAAAAATGACTATGCTATCTACATACAGAATGTGATTGCATTTCTTAGGCATGTATGAAAAAAGATTGCATCTCTTCACTAGCTTTACAATACAGAAGAAAATGTGCTGAAAATATCCCCTTTTTGAGCTTTACTCTTGTCTACAAATGGTCCTGCGATGTATATCTTTATACCACAGATACTCAATATCTATTGTATATGCTCTCCCTTTCTCTTCCTTGTTAAAGTATGCCTGCCAGAAATTGTTCCTTATCATTTTACCATTAAACTGGACCAAAAGTCATATTTGACCTTTGGATTTGTTACTATGATTCCTAGAGGGTTTCCTGATTTGGGGATTTCTACTCTGGGGTATCCCGAATTGTAATGCTCCCTAAAAATGATAGTGATCCGACCAAAAGTCATATATGACATTTGGTCCAGTTTAAGTTCTTAGTGTTACAGTGGCAGTGGGCTGTTCCTAATGGCCCTCAACAAATGTCAACAAACTGCCCCCCCCCCCCCCCACTTACCAGCAATTCGTCAAAAGGAAAACACATTTATGTATACACAGTGTATACATGAAAAAAAAATTAAACAATAAAATGAAATAAATAAAAAAAGCATACAACATAACAAAAAATACCCATTCAATTAAATGAACACATCCTGCTCCAAAAACAATTTTGTAAATTGGTAAACCCCTGTGGAATTGCTATCCCACAGTTGTATTTAGGGTTCACACCAACCTATAGTATATAGTCTTCAAACAAGACAGCCCTTCAGACCAAAGCACACCCATTATTCACTATAATGATCACTGTCAGTTAAATAAATCACCACTTTGGTGTACAAAGCTAGGGTAAACACAAAAAAATAACAGATAAGCTTAGCACATTGAAGACATCATTTTTCCACACAATAATGGAAACTTTTTAAAATGCCATCAAAAGTGGAATTATCCTTTAAGCAGGTTGAAGGTAATACAGAGATGAATTGTTGAGATACAGTGATGCATAGACGGACCTTGGGTAGTATAAGTGGACATAGGGTAGTCATAGGGCTCTTAGTATTGGTAGGACATGAGAAGATACATGATACTTTGGATGCAGGATGCAGGGGGCAGGATGTTATGGTTTGGTGCACAGCAGACAGTCAATCCAGCTATGACTATTTTGCTTGTTTGTGACTACAAGTATTTTATAACTAAACTCATTCTGTGTAAGATATTTCTTTAGTGTCAACTGTTGGGGGAACAAAGAGCAGGTAAGAATATCTTGGGCTGGTGGTGGTATATGGTCACCAATCAGGATGCAGGGACCAACACCCCTTTGGTTTAAAATGGGTTTTGGCCCTCTTTAACAAAACACAGGATTTTCACTAACCAGGGTCTTATTCCTACTGCCCGAGGCATCCTAATTTGGGATCCTCCCAGAATTGATGTAAGCTCACCTTTCCTTCAATCCCATGCTGAGTGGTGCTTCTTCAGTTTTTGGAGCATATGCCACTGGCTACACCCCTGCTCCTCCATGTATCTGTGCCAGCCATTCAGAAATGCCTGGTATGTGTATGCATAGTGGGATGCAGATGCATTAAAATCCACTAGCCGTTTCACCCATCAGGGCATCCCAAATTGAGATACCCCACAAAAAGGGAGACTGCTGGCCCTATAATCATATAAAAACCCCCATTCTCAGGCATTCCTGGTTTGTGATGTCTGTCATTTTAAATGGCCCCGTGAAACAGGAAATCAAGCAAAGTAATCTGCCTTTCACGTTTCAGTGGTGACAGTGGAAACGGTTGCTGGAGGTGCATTCACTGTTCCACCAGTGAACAACCGGGTTAGTCAGAAAGGCACTGTGGCACTGTGCCAAGCTCAGTGTATGCCTGCCCAACTAATCCTATTTTAGTTTTAGACATTTATGTCCATTGTTCATTGTTGAGTTGCACACTCATATGATTTGTATCACACACGTGTTCAGTGTGGTATGAATTGAACACGATAAGCTTTTGTGGCAGTTTTTTCCACTTTTCTGGGGACCTCCATTTGGTGCACATTCCAATTTGAGATGACCAGGGGGTGAGAGATGCAGCAACCATGACGTATGCTGCGGGTAGAAAATGGAGATCTGATTATCAGGAAATCCCATGCAACTATAAAATGTCAACTTATTTCGGTGGCTGCAAAGTCAAATTACATGGCTGCTATGTCATGGGAATATTTAGTAACACATCCCCGCTGTCTGTCATGGCTGTTAATTGTTTCTCCATGTCGTTAAGCTAGTGGGCAGAGTGTCATAATGAACATTAAAGTGTTCCTAAAATACTCAACCAAAAGAAACATTAAAAAAAGAACAAATGTAAAGGAAAAGTCTAAGAAATTTTAAAGAAACCTTTTCTTTTTAGGCAGCACTTTCAACATAGAAGATACCTGGAGAATCCCACTGACAGCTGAAATTGGCCTTTTGACTCACAATATTCAGATACAGGCCGATATACCCTGTACTGGGAGAATAGTGGTGGGCCAGTCAAAAAATAATCAAGGTGAAGAATATATTGGTGAGTTGCATTTAATATCTCTTAGATTGTCTTCCTTTAACATAAACAATTGAATACAGTATTGTGCTGTGGTTAGCTAATGAGGGCAGACATGGCTGGACAATAGGTGAATGCTATGCACCTGAAGCATAAAAATATCTATTAAAGTTGACCTACACCTTTCTTTTATGATACTTGACTGTCCTCAGGATCTACCTACATTTCTTTGGGCAGGGCAGTAATATCATGATTTGCTCCAGCACTCCAGCTTGGAAAGGACAGCCATTATCATGGTTCACTCTGCCTAGCCAGGGGGTTTGGGGACACAGCCTGGCTAAAGTGAGTCCACTTTAATCTCTACTTTTGAATTGTAAAGAAGTTTGGTTTCTTAAAGCGGATGAAAATCCTTGATGGCCAGCCCTGGAATCTAAAAGATTGCTCTGCTGTGTAAAACCGCTGGGTCGCAGGTAAACTTACCTTCACCGGTGGCTCCTATCACACTGCATACACTGCCTTCCCTGTAGCTGTGTGTGCTCCTTCTTCCAGCCTATCTGGGTGGCTGGACATGCACGCGCATGCGGCCGAATAGAAATCTGGGGATATGGCCAACCAGCAATTGCAACGTCATACTGCAGTTCCGAGATTAGCCAATCAGCATTCTCAAAACTGCCACTGGGCGTGGCTTAAGCTATGAAAAAATATGGTTTTATTTGAAAACTGGGCCATTGCCAAGCCAGCAGCATCACTCAAGGTACTCGGGGGGCATGGTGGTTAAAAATAAGGGGTTTGATTCGTTCTAAATCTGTAAGTGCTTGGCTATCACCAGCTGTTGGGACAGAATGTGAGTATTCATTTTGTTTATTTACTAGGCTGGACTATTTATTGAACCTTTATTGAACCTTTATGTTCCAAAAGGACTACCAAAGTGTCAGTGTGTCTAGGTCAGTCTGTAGGTTGGAGGCATCTCCCATGGCTTTTGTTGTCATATAATACTTTGCGTCATCTACAAACACACAAACAAGTCTTTTAGTTCTCCATTCTCTAAATTATTGTATATTACAGGAACTCTAGAGTTGTCAAATGTTGAAATTTCAAACTTCGGATCCTCTCCATATTCAGCAATTACTTTTACAAACTCTGTAAGCAAGTCTTCAATCACATGTTCTAGCATTCACCACATCTGTGGAGGTGGGATTCGTTCCAGTAACAGCTCAAATATTTTATTGCACTCAAATGTGATCTTCAACATCACTGGCCATGGAATCCATATTGATGGTGAAAAACATACTGTTACTGATAACCTACTAATTCTCATTAGGCAACCGGATAGCCAATCAGAATGGGTAAAAGGCATTAAGATACATTTGCTCGGTCAGGCTAATATGTCTGGAAATGCAGTTGCAGGGTCAGAAAGAATCGCATATCACATACAAGGACAAAATTGTTGGGAAGAAACGTCTTGGTTGACAAATGTGGCTCATTCAAGTCTACATGGTCTTCACCTATACTGGGATGATGGATTCAAGAACTGTACAAAAATATCTGGATTTCTTTGTTACAAGAACTATGATTATGGTCTAGTTTTTTTCCTCGAGGGCAAAGTTGTTGTAGAGAATGTTGCTCTACTGGATAATGGTGTTGGTATTTTACCCATTGTTTCTCAAGGATTTGTGAACTCCTCTATGTATGCAAAACAAGATATAATTCTTCAGAATTCATTAATAGTAGCAACAAGCCTGGTGTTTGACTGCCTCAGAGACCGAATGAAACCATTGTCTGCACTACTTACAATACAAGACAGAGCCCCATTATCACCCCTTAGAGGTCGCATTGGCATTCTTTGGCCAACCTTTACAGAAAGACCACGCCAATGGCCAGGTTACCCCTGGCACTTGTTGGGAAGTGATGGAGCCATCCCAGGCATCATGAAGCTACAAGGTGAGGGTTTTACCATTATTGTACAAACATAAAATGTTTGGCTTTCAACTAAAAAGATCACATTAAGATCCCTACATAACTTTCTTGTAAGAAGGCGGGCGCCTTATTCAACTCATGGATGGATGGTCGTGCTGTGTTACCAGATTTTCCCCACCAATGGCGGTTAAAGACAGAAAAAAAGCTATCCAATAACATAAATTTGAAAACATGTTATTTTTGTTTTCACTATATCCAGTCCAGGTCGCCACAGAAGTAATGACATATGGGTATTCAGCCCCAAGGGGGCGCTCGACTGCAAGATCAAAAGCTGTCGCTCCTCCCGGCCCCCTATAAAAGCAGGTGTCTCACTATGATTTCTCAGTCTTTATCTTGCAGTCTGGCTGCTGAAGATCGTTGGATACTCTCTCCTGGATATTGCAGCTGAGCTCCTAGCCCGTCGGCCGCTGCGACCTTATTACCACTGATCCCGTGGACCCACTATTGCCTCCCAGCCATGGCTGATCAGGACGGTGAAGGTAGGGAGAACGCTGGGGGGCGTTGGCAGAGCTAGGCTCTGGGCCGCAGACCCTGTTTAATGGGTAGCCGGCCATAGGCTGATGGTGAGCCTATGGGGGGGGAACCACTTATGCCCACGGGGTTCATACCCTCCCTGCCCCACAAGCTTTATTACTGTGTGGTGTTTTTTTTGTGGACCTTCACTTTATTTTGTGATGACGTTGTGGTGGCTCTTTGATGTAGTCCCTTGGTGAATGGCTTATGCACTGTGTTCTTTGCATTTACCCCCCTCGCTCCCTCAAATTATTCATGCTCCTCTCTCCCCTCCATCTTGGCCTCGGCGGAGGCTTTTTGTCTGCTGAGGCTGCGGCTTCTGTGCGGAGGTGCGGCCTCGTGCCCACACCGCACGGGCTGGTACGGGGACCCCTCCGTGGGCTGTCCTGTGTCTTGCTACTGCCTTGGCTTCTCTCTACATTTTGGGGGCGGGCGCTCCTTTTGCGCCGTCGGGGGGGGCGGGGCTGCACGATGACGCTTTTTGCGTCACTGCAGTGCGGCCCGCCCCTCGAGGAACGCGCCGAGCTGCTGGCTTTGCGCCATCTTGTGCTGCCTTTCCCTGCCACGCTGCCTGGAGTCCTCCGTGCTGCTGAGCGCTGTTGATGTCGTGAGTCCCTCTTGCTAATATCTATTGTTATGTTTGTATTGCGCATGTGCTGTGGGATACTGATGGCATTTGTCTGCTTGTGTCTTCCAGGTGGTCCCCCTTGATAGATTTAGAGTTGTGGTTCCTCCCGGTCCCACGCCCCCCTCCTCCCCCCTCCTTATTAAGAGGGATCACATAAAGAGGGAATATATAGGAGGGCTACATAGGTTTGGGCCGTTAGTGCCTTGTAACCTGCATAACGATTTTTGTCTGCTAATCACCATAATGGAGGCTTCTGGGGATAGTGAGCTAGGGGCCCCATCTGGGCGGGTAAAGCTCTGCCCCATGTGCAGTGCCAGCCCTCTGGACGGGCTCAGATCATGATGATGATCTTTTTGGAGGTCTGGGCTTCATGGAGGAAGGCGTGTTGCATGAGGACTCTATTTCCACTGTGGATTATTCTGCCGGCTATGACAGCGAGCCTGGATCTTCCTCAGGTGAGGACATGTGGCTCCCTGATGATACGGAGAAGTTGCTGGCTTCTGTTTTTGAGACGTTGCATATTGTCCCTCCTAAAGCGGCTAAGAGGAAGCAGGGTGATTTGTTTCGGCCTGAGAGACAGAGACTCGTCTTTCCTGAGCAGGCCCATTTTTCTAATATGATCTTCAAGGAGTGGGAAAGGCCTAACAAGGCCCCCCCCCCCTGCCCACTGTAACTGTCTGCCGCCGCGGGCCCGGAGGAGAGACAGAACGGGCTGCCTGGCAATGGATGAATGAGAGGCTTCAGCCCCGCCCCTCGCTCCTCAACAGGCTGCCTGGCAATGGACCAATCAGAGGCCTCAGCCCCACCCCTGGCTCCTCTACAGGCTGCCTGGCAATGGACCAATGAGAGGCTTCAGCCCCGCCCACTGACTCTGCAGGGGCAGCTGGGAAAGAATGATGTCTGTCACAGTGCGCTATTTACTGAAGAAGCCGAGTGCTGCAGGCGAAGCCACAAGGTAGGAAGTGCAATAACTGGAGGAGCTGAGAAACAGGGGAGACAGGGAGGGGGCAGCAAAGATATCTACTGAGCCACCAATGCTAAGCTGTGTAATGTAACTAGAGGCCATTGTAGAGTAACCACGGGGGAGGGACAGAGAGAGGATGGCTGCACTGTGTGTAAAGGTCATGTCTGTTCTTTATTTCTGGCTACTTCACTCCACAAGTTTGTTTATCCCTCTGTCCATTTATTTATCAACCTCTCCCTCTGCCTGTCTATCTATCCACCCACCCCTGTATCCATCCATCCATCCACCCCTCTGCCAGTACATCTATCTATCTATCTATCTATCTATCTATCTATCTATCTATCTATCTATCTGTCTGTCTGTCTGCCAGTCTATCTATCTATCTATCTATCTATCTATCTATCTATCTATCTATCTATCTATCTGTCTGTCTGTCTGCCAGTCTATCTATCTATCTATCTATCTATCTATCTATCTATCTATCTATCTATCTATCTATCTATCTCTCTGCCAGTCTATCTATCTATCTATCTATCTATCTATCTATCTATCTATCTATCTCTCTCTCTGCCAGTCTATCTATCTATCTATCTATCTATCTATCTATCTATCTATCGATCTCAATTCAATTCAATTCAATTCAAAAGAGCTTTATTGGCAGGTCCAAAAAAAACATTTAGCATTGCCAAAGCAAAAGGGAATAACAAATGGGGGGGGGGGGGGGGTTGGGTTACAGGGGCAGGGTTGGGTGTACATTGGTCCAGTGATGATGGCAGGTGGAGAGGTATAGAGGCAGTAGGGGGTTGCGTAGGATTAAGGGGCAGTATATGGGTTTGAAAACCATAGATTCTAATTGTCCTTTTAGTTGTGGCAGTATATACGTGGGGTATAGGGGCAGTATAGGGGTATATCAGTCCATGGTCTCTTATGCTCCTCTCAGTTGGTGGCAGGTGGAGACATATTGGGCGGCTATTTGCAGGGTGGGCTCCTCTTCTCCCAGCAGGATGTGGAGTTTCCTCTCATCATCTATGGAGGTGAAGTCCGGGATGAGGGTGGAGAGTCTCTGGAAATAAGTGTCCCTGGTGGATGAATATTTGCTGCAGTGTAGCAGGAAGTGGGCCTCATCCTCCAGGGCCCCCTGCTCACAGTGTCGGCACAGTCTGCTCTCCCGTGGCTTATATGTCTGCCTGTGCCGGCCTGTCTCCATCTCCAGGCTGTGGGCGCTCAGTCTATAGAGACTCAGGGTCTTCCTGTGTTTGGGGTGGTGCAGCCTCTCCAGGTATGGGGCCATGGTGTAGTTCCTCTTTAGTGATTGGTAGATGGTAAGTTTCTGGGAGTTGCTTATTTCTTTCTTCCAATCCTCTATATATTGCTCCTGGCAGCTCTCTATCGCCCCCTTTATTTGTGCTTTTGTCAGGGCATGTCGGGGGTTTTGGCTGGACAGGTGACTGACACTCAGTTGGAGGGCACAGGGTTTGTTCTGGGCCCCATGGCTCAGGGAGGCTTTGTGGTGGTAGGAGTCGGGGCTGCTGCTCTGTATGTGCCCCCAGAATGACAGCGCCCTCTTCTGCACCTGGAACCATAGAGGGAACCTGCCCAGCTCTGCTCGGCACGCCATGTTGGAGGTGCTGCGATGGACCTGGAGGAGGTACTTGCAGAACTCCAGATGAAAGGTCTCTGTTGGGCTTGGGTCCCATTTGGACTGATCTGGGTAGGTTATTGGGCCCCAAACCTCACTGCCATAAAGTAGGATTGGGGCAATGACCCCATCAAAGATCTTCATCCAGACCCTCACTGGTGGTTTGAGGTGGTACAGTCGCTTTCTGATGGCGTAGAAAGCTCTGCAGGCTTTTCCTTTCAGGGCCTCTATTGCTGGCTTAAAGCTCCCTGATTGGTTAAGCTCCAGCCCCAGGTAGGTGTAGCTGTCGGTTTTTTCCAGTGCAGACCCGTTTAATGTGAAGGAGGGAATGGAGGCTTTTTTCTGGCCCCTCTTCTGGAACACCATGACTTTGGTCTTCTTAGAATTGATGGGTAGTGCCCATGTGGTGCTGAATTTCTCCAGTACTGCCAGGCTGTCTTGGAGGCCTGTCTCTGTCGGGGACAGCAGCAGGAGGTCATCGGCGTACAACAGGAACTTCACCTCGCAGTCATGCAGGGGGAGGCCTGGTGCTGAGGAAGCCTCCAGAGCTGCAGCCAGTTCATTGATGTAGATGTTGAAGAGCGTTGGGCTCAGGCTGCAGCCCTGTCTGACTCCTCGGCCCTGCTGGAAGTATGCCGTCCTCTTGCCATTCACCTTCACACTGAATTGGTTCCCAGTGTATGAGCTCTTGATGACATCATATGTTCTCCCCCCTATTCCACTCTGCAGGAGTTTCAGGAACAGGCCCGGGTGCCACACTGAGTCAAACGCCTTCTTGAAGTCCACAAAACAGGAGAAGATCTTCCCCTGTTTGGTGTTGTGGACGTGAGTCTTGATAAGGCTGTGCAGGGTGTAGATGTGGTCAGTGGTGCGATGGTTTGGCATGAACCCGGCTTGGCTTTTACTGAGAACCTCTCTGCCAGTCTATCTATCTATCTATCTATCTATCTATCTATCTATCTATCTATCTATCTATCTATCTA